>VDFB02353493.1:135759325-136049471 GCA_007258455.2 Sequoia sempervirens
CCTCCACCCTTAACCCTAAACCCTTAAACCATCTACCCTCTACCCTTAACCCTCCTGTTAACTATAAAATTTTCAAATTTTATAGTTGTTTGTACTCATGAAATTTTTCCAAAGAGGCCCATATCATGAATATAAAATTGATGTAGTTTGCTTTGTCGCCCATGTTCTAGTCAGTATTTACCATTTGGTCTCATAAAATTCACCTGACCCCAAGCATTTGAATATATAAAGTCATATCGGCATGAGATGATATAGGTCTTCCTGACCCATAAGTTATTTTATACTAACACATATTTTTTAGTGCATTGGAAAGAGGTCGTGAATATCTTACCGATATAATTTTATCTGAGGATTCATATCAGCATGATGCAATTCGTAGTCTCAACGACAAAAGGATCCTATCAGCAAGACAATAGTCATCGAGGTGAGTCATATCGAGTACCTATGTGTCTTATCAACCGAAGCACAAAGAACTATATCGGTTAGACTTGGGCCGTCGGAGTGAAGTCTCGTAGCATCCATCTGGTCTTGCTGATAAAGCAAAGGAGGATTTTCTCGATATGAATTCATGGAGTCCTGCTGACCCCCTATGTCACATCGACAAGATTGCATTTGTAAGGCCTTGGTGATATGTTTTGATCATCGACGAGACTGGTTTCATCATAGAGAGATATGAGAGTCACGTCGAGTGTTGTTCTATAGGCAAGAAAATATTTATGTCTCGGTGATCAGAAAATAGACTAAAGGAAATATCTCAGCAAGATATGAAGTAAGCGGAGGAACATCTGCCCAACTTACAAAGTCACGACATGTTTGCATCGGTGGGAGTTATAGTGATATACTTGAGATTGAAGGGATAACTCTCAGGGAGAGTCATAATGCCAGTGAAACTATGAGACATCTTAGCGATATATGATCTATTGATAGAAAAGATACAAGTGAATCAAAATAACTCTTGGGGAGAATCAAAGTGTCGGGGAAACTACAAGGTGTCTTAGCAAATGTTTTAATGAATGTTGGTAGAAGCCCTAATATAAGGATCACCCAAGATTTGAAAATGTCTCACCGACAATACTACATGATGTGACAGTGAGAGTTTTGAAAAAAGACCTGCTACACTTGTCTTTCAGCTAAAACATTAATGGCACCACGAAGCATAAGTAACTTCATGAATTAAGGAAAATTCAATTGAAAACACTATTGCGGAATTGATAGCAGAGAAAGCAGAAGGACGAACAAAGAACCAGGGCATTTTTTGACTCAAAAGTTTCAAGAAAAATACAGTAAGCTCTTTGTGCCTTGACTTCTATAGTTTTGACTTATGCAATTTTTGAAGAATGGAAGCCACTAGTTCAGGAAAATTGAAGGGGAGAAAACATGGGGAAAGTAGTCAGTCTAGAGGGAAAAAATAGAAAACTGAAATTGAGCCAGAGGGCACTGAGCGGAAGCTAAGCCAAGATCTTATCGACCAATTACCTAGCTCTGGACCTAAAGCCAGGAAATCTACACAACTTAGGGTAGAAGTGGATAAACTAGATGACAAATGTCAGCTCATAGGAGAAATTTGGACACCAATAAGAGGCTATGAACTTTTTAGTTTCCATTACTATCAGAGAAATCGTTTTGAACCAATATGTAATCCATGGAAGCTTAATATGGGAAAGTTGGTTTGCCCTATTGTATTTTTCAATGTTGAATTGGTAAGATTGTTGGCTGCTCATTATAATTCAAAACCCAAAGCCATTTGTGACCCATCTAGGAAACCATTGATACATATATCAGAAGATGCAATAGGCAAGGTTTTCAAATTGGAAGGGTTTTGCAATGAGAAAATCATATGTGAAGAATTAGAAAGGGAATTCGAGAGGATGGACACAATTTATAAAGGTTGGAGGTTGCCACTTCACAGAATTAGACAGGGCGAAAAACCAGTTCCACTAGAGGATAGTGATGGACCCCCTTTCCATGTTGATCTTTTTGAACCCTATATGAATTATACTTATTTCTCGGTAGGAAAAGTATTGGGAATGGAAGTCCCAGAATATATGTCAATTGTCCCTATGATAATTTCAGCAGATATTCAATATCATAACTCTAGACCTTTTGATTATGCCTCATACATTTTTAAGGGGCTTGATTCTGGGTTGATGGCACTAAAAAGTGGAGCCTCTATCTTACATATTAGGAATTATTCATTGTTGATGCACATAGTGTTGTATTTTGGACAGGAGTTAGGGTTGTGGCCTCAGGAGATGAGAATTTCCCAATTTGATAAGGAAGGTATGTCATTACCTGTTCAATTATAGACTGTTGTTTGGGATAGCAGGTTTGTTAATTCTTGTTTCATACACTTTGAGGAGTATTTTGTATAGCCATTATACAGATTCTATAGTCATCCATGTGCTTATTCTCTATCTGATGAGATAAAGAGGTTTCTCAGGCCTAAAGACTTCAATGGGACAATTAATCATAATTGGGGGGATTGGTATTGTTTGGATGATGCTACCATGATTAGGGTTTATGGATTTGAAGATGCCCCATTCATTTTTCCTAAAATAGTCCCAGACAGGATTGCATACTTGGAAATTGTTAGGCAGATGGAATTCTCCAGTGTTATGAATTTTAGCTCCTTTGGAAAATAGGCTTTCATGCCCAATACATTGTGCTTCGGTGATTTTACTGTATTGGCGAAGGAAGGGTAAAATTTGATTCTTGATAAGCTACTACAATACAACATGAAAAGAGGACCACCTAGAAATAATTTTGATCCAGAAGGGTATATCAATTTTGCTACACAAAAGATAAACTTTGGAGGATATCAACATGTACCCTATCAATTTGATGATATGATTAGGAACCTAGAAGCTGAAGAAACAGAAATGGTGGTAGAAAAATATAATCAAGGGTTGCAAGATACAGAGCTGTTATCTTCTAGGGAAGAGGCATCTGAGGGTAATGTGCCACAGGGTCAATCCAATAAGATGTCAAGAATGAGAACTCAGGACTACACCTGCCCTACCAGGGAATTAAATGTGGAAGAGAGTATAGATACAGATGCAAAGAATGTGGAGTATAATTCATTTGTATCAGATAATGAATTTATAAATTCTCCAAAATTTAAAGCATTCTTGTATAAACAAAAAGGAAAAGAGATAAGAGAAATGGTTGATAATGTTACACCAAGTAATGAGGAACAACTATTGAAGGACCTAAAGATGAGTGTGGACAGAGAGATGGTGGGTATGACCCCTAAGAAGGGAAGGAGAATGTTAGAAAATGTTGGTGTTATGATCTTTCCAGGGTTGGATCTCAATTATGCATTAGTCTTTGATAGTTTTCTGAAGGACAGTAATGCTACACACAAGCTCAGCCCGGATAAGGTGACAGAAGTATATGCAAGGTCAAAATACAATCCAGATGAAGGGTCATTGATGATTTGGGCCTTGTATCCACCTCACAAGAAATTAGTTGTCATTGATAGTGAGAAAGCATTCGTGCATGTTATTAATCTAAAGGTTGGGGAGGTTGATCCTATGGCAACTGCAAGGATTGGAATCAATGTAGAAAAACTAAACAAAGCTCAAATACAGATGTTAATCAAGGAAAGAGAAATGTACAAAATGAATAATGAGAGAATGTTGAGAGAAAATGACCGCTTGAAAGATTTGTTAGGAGTTACAATGAAGTCAACCAAGCTGCTCACTCATGGTGAAAGTTCACAAGCAAAAGATCATTAGGAAGGATCAACTACATATTCTCAAGGGAAATATGATGCACTTGTAGCAATAATTAAGAAAAGACAATCCAGTCTAACAACTTGGTTGAATAAGCTCTGGGGAAGACACTCACATAACTTTGTTGCATTACGAGAACACGAGAGAATGGATGGTAGGATTCTAGAGAAGCTTCAAGAAATAAACCAGAGGGATTTTTCTAATAATGTATCAATTGAGGTTGCAAATCATCTTGTGAACAAGCATAGAGACTTCTTTGAAGAATTGGGAGGGGATGCACAGGGATTAATTGATGCCACCAAAAAGGGATTGACTACATTCTTCAATGATAGAGGAAAATTAAAAGAAATGACTAGGTGGAAAGGTGAAAGTGAATCAATATTGCAAGAAATTCTAAAGATAGCTACCACGAAAGATACAACATTGGATGAAGCATGCGAACAAAATGAGAAGATGGTGAAAATGGAGATCGTGATCCGGAATGCATTGGGAGATGTAGATACACATGAGTGTCGGGACTACTTGGACCACTTGTCAAAGATTCATCTGTGGCTTAACAGAGCCTAATTACTTCTTTTTAATTATTTGTTGTTTTAACATGAGACAATTCTGAAAGGACGTGTCCTTTTGAGCAGTTGATGTATAAATATCCATTTTTGGTAGCAAATAGCGAATATCGAATAGGAAAAAGTACAGTAGATTACAATATTTTGCAATTATGAGACTATGATGCATGTTTGAAACTATGGAGATATCAATGAAAATTGTTTAATGTGGTGATGTATTTCTAGTATCAGTTGTTTGTTGTGTTAATTGAAAGTATTACTAAAGTTGTCTTCAAGGTTGATGTTTTCTAGTTATTTAAATTGATATAACAAGCTTATATTCAGTTTATCGGTGCACACTTGTTGTATCTGTATGGTTGATTAATTAGTTCTTTCAAGAAAAGATTAAATCATTTTAATTAGTTGATCATAGTAATTAGGGAATCTCATTTGGATCATTAAGAAGAACTTGGTAATCATATTCTTGCATGTTTATACAAGTTATAAACTCAAATTTATTTGCCAAACAATTAGAGTAACTGCCAGAAAGAAGTTACTCATTTTAGATTTCTCATTTGACTCCGCATACCCAATAAGGCACTAGTCTATACATTTTCACCATTTATGTTTCACTCATTTTTACATCTATTAAATTGAACATATTAAGTTTTAGCCTTGATATTGCTATACAATCTATACCAAAATAAAATTTATTTATCCAGTCCCATTTTCGATTGTGGATGAATTATTTTAGGAAATAAACACAAACCAAGTCTGCCTCATTCATATAGGTATACCTGCCTCGGTCTAGCAGCACTTGAAGAGAAGAAGGTCTAAACCATTTTGGCCTTGTCTGTTACCCTGAAATGTACCAAGAGATTGGAAACCTCTTGAGGAATTTCGCCTGCATTTTTGAGAGCTAATACCTCCCTCCCTCTATCTATCTCCCACTCCCTCCCTCTCTCTCTCTAAAGTATCTTCAATATCCTACCCCCTCTCCCTCTCTTAGGTCTCTCTCACTCACTCACTCCCTCTATCTCTCTCCCCTTAACTCTAAACCCTTAACCCTCCATTTCCTTTATCTCTCTCTCAAGTCTCTCTCCCTCTAGCACCCTCTCTCTCTCGGTCTCTCTCTCTCTCACTCCGCTCCTCTATCTTAAGTCTCTCCCTCCTACCCCTTCTCCCTCTCTCAGGTCTTTCTCTCACTCACTCCCTCTATCTCTCTCCCCTCCACCCTTAACCCTAAACCCTTAAACCATCTACCCTCTACCCTTAACCCTCCCTCACAGTCTCTCTCCTCCCTCCTCTCTCTCTAAAGTATCTTGATATCACCCCCTCTCCCTCTCTTAGCTCTCTCTCTCACTCAGTCCTCCCTCTATCTCTCTCCCTTAACCCTAAACCCTAAACCACGAACCAGTAACCCTTAAACCCTCTACCCTCTACCCTTAACCTTCCCTTCTTTATCTCTCTCCCACTCCTCCCTCTCTCTCAGGAGTCTCTCCTCCTACCCCCTCATCCCTAAACCCTCGATCCTTAAACCCTTAAGAAGCCTCTCTCTCTCTCTCTCTCTCTCTCTCTCCTCTCTCTCTGCCCTCTCTCTCTCTCTCTCTCTCTCTCTACCTTTCCCTCTCTCTCTCTCTCTCTCCTTTTACCGGCTCTCTCTCTCCCACCTCCACCTCTAATACCCTTGGGTATAATACAAAAATTGGATATCGATTTATAGCTGAAATATTATTATTTTAAAATGTTTTCAAATTAGATATTGTGTGTATGAAAATATGTGCATATTAAAATGAAATAAATACTATTCAAGCACACCAATGAAACTTTAAATCAAAGGAAAACTGATTAAACAAAGTAAAGCAAACTCTTAATGCAGCAGCTCCTCTGAAGACATCCCATTGTCCTCTATCTCCAGTACTTTTGCCAAAGCTCTCCGATTTGTATGCTAAGCTCCACAAAATGACTACTAAAGAACGAGATTTAAAAATAAATACATAATACACTAAGAATGCAAGATCTTGAAGGTTGATAATGGAGGAATGTTGGTTGTTCACTTCAGGAGCATAACGATATGGTAAAGTTTTGAAGGAGAATGATGGATGAAAGATATAATATTTTGACAGCATAAGGATGTCTGAAGAAGATCCGATCCAAATGGCTTGTGAAAGGATTGATTTATAGATTTTCGAAGGAAAAAGCTCAGTTGGCAATGATCAACGATTGAGATTCAGTCTGGTAAGATGAACGGTATAGGATTTTTGAAAGCTTGAGAGGGAGATAGAAGGTTTCCTCTTTTTCATTTTTTCTCATTCAGATCCGAAGGAAGGTTTCTGTTTTGAAGGATGAGTTGAAATGAGATCTCATAATGAAATAAATAAACTTACTTAATTATATGAGAAGATGAATTTAGAAATTTGCATAATTAAATAAGCAATATTTAATTATGTGAGAAAGATAGATTTAGAAAGCCTTAAATTAAATATTTAAAATATTTAATTTAACTATGAGATGAAGAGGAGGAATATTCCATTTTGAATATAAATATTCAAACTTAGAATAATATGATAATTAAAATAAATAATCATAATTATTTAATTTAATTAAGAGGAATGTGGAGATGATACTTAATTAAATAAGGGTATTTATTTAATTAAGATAGAAGAATTATAAGAATGAACAATATAAATACATAATTAAATTTATTTATATGTAGATGACTTTAGGAGATTAATTAAATACTTGTATTTAATTAATTACCAGACTTATTATAATGTGACCATTTTTACGCGCATACATTTTGCCCCTCTTTGAGATGATGTTCGAGATGATGAGATTTGTGTCGAGTAACATCATTTCAAAGAAGTTAAGGTATGGATAAAGGAGAATGCATAATGATATAAAGATAGGATGATGGAATGATGATGCCCCCTCGAGAGGATAGGCGGGTTGGACAAACGCGGGTAGGCTCTCGAAATGAAATGATAAGGATAGACAAGATGAATGATGCAAGATAGGAAGTTGATGGAGGAGAGGAATGATACGTTATGCTGCAATGAAGGTGAGCAACCATGATGTTTGATTTAGCACTAGATGTTATGCCCCAAGATATAAGGACCAAGGTGACGATGTGTCTCATGCCCCAGCTTAATACAACCTTGTTTAGACATATGAGGAAAGAGACTTAGAGCATTAAACTCCTAATGCACAAAAGGTATTATGTGACCTTAGATGCAAAGGATAGTGCAAAAAGCTATTCCAACATACACAAGATATGAATATTAGCTGGAATGATACAGATTTGATACAAATGCAAGATAAAATGATAACACACACAAGCAAGCAAGCAAGCATGCACAAATGATACAAAAACAAACAAGGAATTGCCCCTGTCAAGCTATAAACCATTGATTTGATTGATTGATTGATGATGATGATAGTGTTGTCATTGTGGGGAGCGGCATGTCCCTAGAGCAACACAAGGATGATGATAATTGATTGATTGATTGGTTGATTTGGTTTACGACAAGATTAGGATCAAGACCAAAGGATGTGATTGGATAATTTGACAAGATTAATTGACTTGATTGGTATGGATTAAGGATTGACTTTGCATTTGGATTATTGCTTGGATTGATTTAATTGAGTTGATTGGATGAAATGGTTTTGATGAAGATGATAATTGATTGGATTGAATGGTTGAATGATTGGATTGAGGTGAGGGATTGAATTGATGAAATTTGGAAGAAGTGATTAGATGGATTTATTTTATTGCTTGGATTTTGATGTTGGATATTTGATTTTTTTGGTATTTTTGACATGTTTTGATTTTTTTTGGATTTTTTGAAAAGTTTTGATTTTGTTGGATTTTTAAAATGTTTTGATTTTTGGATTTTGAAATGTTTTGATTTTTGGATTTTTGAAATGTTTTGACTTTTTTTGATTTTGAAATGTTTTATTGTTTTTGATTTTTGGAAATGTTTTTGTTGATGTTTTGGATTTTGAAATGTTTTGATGTTTTGGATTTTTGAAATGTTTTGATGTTTTTAGATTTTTGAAATGTTTTGATTTTTTGGATTTTTGAGATGTTTTGATGTGTCAAAGGATGAAAATTTGAGTAGCCTTTGTGCTAGATACCAATGACAAGGGGAAAACCAAGTCTAGGTGCAAGGAGATAGATGGGATTGATGGATGAAAGGGTGGGTGATGGGATAAGGGATAAAAGGCTCATGATATATGGATGGATGGAAATGATAGGTCATAATAAATGGAATGGATGTATGCATCATAAGAGAGCAAGGATGTGGTTTCCAAAGACCATGTCGCATAGGAATAACATGCCCCATTCTAGGTACAAGACTTAGGATTTTCTTAGAAAAAATGTATGACAATAGGATAATGATAGGCTTGTTTGGAAGGATGAGGTATATCAAGAGATACCCAAGACATGTTTCAACATTTTGCCCCTATATCTTCATCAAGATCAAAAGAAGAAGGGTGGATGAATGGACTCAATATGATAGGTATGGATGATGGCTAAAAATGGTAGGTAGGATGGAAATGATATGATATAAAAAGGATAGGTTGGATAGATAAGACATTGTGCCCCCAAGTGTAAGTGACATAGAAGATCAACCTACACATGATGCCTATTTGCTAGGTTTTCATCATGGTACTTATCCAGGGCGCCTGTTTACTAGGTTTTCACCGTTGGACGAAGGGATTTCTCTTTACTTCTTTTTTTTTCATTTTTTTGTTTTTTTTTTCATTTTTCATTTATTTTTTTTTGACTTTTTGACTTTTTGGATAGGAGGGACTCAAGTGTCTAGTTGCACGAAAGTTGATAGTCCTGCTAGGGATGGATGTCATTGCATGGACCATGTCAAGTGTCATTATGCTCATAGATGTTGGTGAGATATGACATGAGAGGGATGGATTAAGTAAATGGCGGATTATGAAAGGCTTATGCAAGAATGGATGGGGAATAGTGGATGATGATGTGGATTATGTAGGGAAGATGATAGGGTTTATATGGGACTTGTGCAAAAGGATGGATGAAAGGTTTATGCAAAAGCATGGACCATAGGAAGGTGATTAGGAAGATATGTAGGATAGTAGTTAAAGGATGGAGAGGTGAAGGTATGTGGAATTGTTGTGAAATGGAAGGGAACCATGACCAATGGTGGCACACATTGTGATAAACGTTGAAGCTTTTGATGTGGATGCGGTGTAGGAAGAAATGGAGATGTTTGCTTAGGAGGTGGTGGATGAAGTGTTTTAGGTACCCACATAGAATTAGTATTTTTATGATTTTTATTTTGCTTGTGGGTTTTAGGAATTTGAGACTTTTGAATGGAATGAGAATGTGGGATGGAAGTGGATTGTTGGGATTTTTGTGATGTGAATGCCCCATTTGAAATGCTTTCTTTTTTCTTAGGTACCCAAACCATTTTAGTTTTGGCCTTTACTTTTGGAGGTATGGGCTTATATAGCTTTTTAGATGTATTTTGCTTTGAATTTTTGTATTGATGTCCTAAGGCATGAGAACCCTTAGTATTTTTTACTTTATAGGTAGAGGCATTGAAATTCTTGCTTTTGAATCCCATGGGTATGGTGGAATGGGTGGAAGCTTTATGTTTAGACAATGTGTGCATTGATTGGTCATGATTAAGATGTTTAGAGGATTTATGGGTGGAGGGATAAGGGGATTGGATAATGGGGATATTAGGTGTTGGGAGAAGTGGAGGTAGATTAGATGGAGGGATATTAGGAGTTGGGAGCAATGGTGGTAGAGTGGATGGAGGGAAGTGTATGGTCACATGCTTTTGACATTTGTAAGATGATGGAGGCGGAATGGCAACATATGTTTTAGGGATACGATAGGATTTATGATGGAAAGTGGACTTGGGACGCATGGAGGAAGTACCAACATCTTTAGGTTGTTGTCCTTGGGGTGTAGGTCCAAGGTCATAAGAGCGTGGAGGGACTTTGACATGTATAGGCTCCAAAATATCTTGTTCATGAAGGTCTAGACCTTTACCTTGGTGGTTCATGTTTTGGAGTGTGCAATGGACAATGGGACTAGGTGTAGGTGAAACACTAGACACGAGTTCCTTATTGGATGGAGAAAATGAAGCAAGGGAAGATAATGGTTTTTGTTGTTCTAAGGAGGAACATTCATGAATGAGGTTAGAAAGACCAATAGGATAGGATGGAGGACTTGTAATGGGGTCGATAATGGGTGATGAAGGATCATTAGGATCTTGATTAGAATTGTGTTCACTTAGATCCAAGGTGTTTGTTTGATCTTCTATGTTGGCTTGGGAGGCATGTGTCTCATCAAGGGAAGTGGATGTTGATAGATCATGGATAGGACTAGGTGGAGGTGAATTTGGAATATCTTTCTCATGGATGGGTATAGGATCAAGTTGCTCATGGATAGGCTCTTCATCATTATGGATATCATCTTGATCATAAAAATGATATAGATTATGGATAGGTTGGATGAAAATGATTTGATCTTGATTAGGACTAGGGCTTGCTGTTTCCACATGCTTGGGAGTAGACTCTTGATATAACTCTTGGGTTTCTTGAATGGAAGTGGAAGGGAATTTCTCATGGAGAGACTTGACATGTTTTTGATGATCAACAACATAGGAGCATGAAAGATGGTGACTTGGACTTACGACAAAAGACTCTTGAATTGGCTCAAGGGGTTGTGGATGACACGGTTGACTTGAAGGACTTGGCATGGCATGACATGGCGACAATTGATTCCTTGCTTGTAGCCCTTGGGTCACATCCATTGGAGGTGTAGGGGTGGATTTAGGCAATTTCATGGGTTTACTTTTGAAAAATTTGTACCATGGAGTTGATGTATTGGCAAGTGGATTAGAGGATGGTAAGGGTAATGAAGGGGTTAATGGGTTGGAAAGTGTAGGGACCATTGGATTAGGACTAGGACATGGTGGCTTTAGGATAGGCTTTTGATTGGATAGTGGTATGATATACTCAGAGGGTGCATGAACTAGATTAGTGTTCCCCTTGTCAAATGGAACATGAGAATTGAAAGGCTCTTGATTTTGCTGCCAAGGTGGACTTGGGCTCCTATGTTCTTGTAGTGATAAGGGTGGATGTGTTGATGTGGCATTGACATGAAAAGAAGTGGATGGATTAGATTGGTATGAGGTGGAAGGGGATGACACATTAGGTTGAGGTGGAATTGGTTGATAATGAATGGATAGGGGATGATGTTGTGGTTGTTGAATTTTACAAGTATCAATGAAATGATTGGCTTGAGCTAGGAGGTGTTGGAGGTGAGGTGATTGGTTTGTTTGCAGTTGAAATTGTTGGATGACACCTTGGATCCCATGTATAGCTTGTTCATCTAAGGGTTGTGGTGCTTGATAAAGCGATTGGAGGAGGTCTTGGAATTTAGATACTAGGTCTTCTAATGTTGGCATGGTGTAAAATGATGTTGATTGGATTAAAGAGATGATGATGATTAGGATATGATGTGGAATGAAAAGATTGGATGATTTGGATTGATTAGGATGAAATGGATAGGATGTGGCTAAGAAGGGTGATTAGGATGAAAGTGATTGGAAATGAATGTGTTGGAAGAATGTGTAGAGTCTTGTCTTTATGTGTTTGGTTTTTAACTTGATTGGACAATGTTTAAATGAATCACACATGTACAACCATAAATCACTCACGCAAGACACATAAGCAAGTTTGAATTTTTGAATTTATGAATATGATTATTAAGCACACACTTGAAGAAGACACATCAACAAGCCCTATGACTAGTCAAGTGGGTATGGCCAATTAGGTTTCAAACTAGTTTGAACAAGGTGGACTAAGGATGATTTGAAAGCAAAATCCTATCACACAGCCGGGAGAAAGGGGTAACCCACCCTTCACCTTCACTTCCCAAAGGTATAAAGTTCTTTGGGGCTTAGCCAAGAGTGACAAAATTTTAACTTCCAAACAAGCGTGTCTTTCGATTCACACTTCGATTGAGGTCGTCCCTAGTGGTGATGAAATCCCCTAGCAAGCCTCCTATAAAGGGTTTGAAAAAAGCAAACCAAGTGAGGTGTTTGTGATCACACACGCACTTGATTCACACTCATAATGATTAATTTCCCTTAGATTAGAAATGAAACGTGTGTAAAAAAAGTTCAAACACTTGTTCTTTTTAGATCCCAAATCAAGATGTGATGGAAGACAGTGGTAAATTTTAGACCCAATTTTCAATATGTGATTGAAGACAATATTCGTTTTAAGAGCCCAAATCCAAATGTGTTTGCTAACAATGATTAATTTTATGTCCCAAATTGAAATGTTTGATAAACAAGATTAAGAGATTAAGGATGGAATGAGTGCACCCGATTATTTTCGCTTTCCAAATTATTGTTGTGAGTGATATTGCTGCTACTAGAGCTCCTTATGATCACCTACAAGATCAAAAAATAATATTATAATGCAGCAAAAGAAAAAAAACAAACTCATCAGAAAATTGCGATTTCAGATACATGTTTTTAACATAGCCGAATTAGATTTTATTATTTGATGATTTTATTGATCTGAAAAATAAAAACTCAAAGAAAATATCCCTATTAATTTTCTGAGAGCTTTCCAGAAATGTAAAGAAGTCGGAAAAATTCTCTGTTTTTCTCTCAAAAATGCTGATTTATGGAAATCACACAGAAAATGAAGATCGGATTTTTTCGCATTGTATTTGACCTCAAAATTAAATTTGTAAAACACAAACCCCCTTTAGAATTTAAAGAGATTTCCGAAAATGTAAAAAATTCTAAAAAATTCGCTGATTTGCATTCAGAAAACCAATTTTATGAAAAAACATAAAATTATGATAACTTTTACAAAAACGATGATACACCCTTAATGTGTGTATGAAAATATGTGCGTATTAAAATGAAATAAATACTATTCAAGCACACCAATGAAACTTTAAATCAAAGGAAAACTGATTAAACAAAGTAAAGCAAACTCTTAATGCAGCAGCTCCTCTAAAGACGTCCCATTGTCCTCTATCTCCAGTATTTTTGCCAAAGCTCTCCGATTTGTATGCTAAGCTCCACAAAATGACTACTAAAGAACGAGATTTAAAAATAAATACATAATACACTAAGAATGCAAGATCTTGAAGGTTGATAATGGAGGAATGTTGGTTGTTCACTTCAGTAGCATAACGATATGGTAAAGGTTTGAAGGAGAATGATGGATGAAAGATATAATATTTTGACAGCATAAGGATGTCTGAAGAAGATCCGATCCAAATGGCTTGTGAAAGGATTGATTTATAGATTTTCGAAGGCAAAAGCTCAGTTGGCAATGATCAACGGTTGAGATTCAGTCTGGTAAGATGAACGGTATAGGATTTTCGAAAGCTTGAGAGGGAGATAGAAGGTTTCCTCTTTTTCATTTTTTCTCATTCAGATCTGAAGGAAGGTTTCTGTTTTGAAGGATGAGTTGAAATGAGATCTCATAATGAAATAAATAAACTTACTTAATTATATGAGAAGATGAATTTAGAAATTTGCATAATTAAATAAGCAATATTTAATTATGTGAGAAAGATAGATTTAGAAAGCCTTAAATTAAATATTTAAAATATTTAATTTAACTATGAGATGAAGAGGAGGAATATTCCATTTTGAATATAAATATTCAAACTTAGAATAATATGATAATTAAAATAAATAATCATAATTATTTAATTTAATTAAGAGGAATGTGGAGATGATACTTAATTAAATAAGGGTATTTATTTAATTAAGATAGAAGAATTATAAGAATGAACAATATAAATACATAATTAAATTTATTTATATGTAGATGACTTTAGGAGATTAATTAAATACTTGTATTTAATTAATTACCAGACTTATTATAATGTGACCATTTTTACGCGCATACAGATATTAGACAAGAATTGGATATCCAAAACAAATCGGATATCCGATTTGTAGTACTTTGGCTTGGGCATTGCTATGGAGCAATGTACTGACACCCAACCCAAAAAAAAAGTCAACTTGGGATTTTCACATTTTTTGGCGAGTTCAAAACGCTACTTTTTCATGTTGCCACTTTTTGGCCCATCATGATCCTACACATACCCAGGTCTAAATCGAGTAGTTGTTATTGCTAAGGTGGATCACTCCTTTCTTCGAAGGCCATACACTTATGATTGGGTCAAGTGTTCTTTTCTTTAGAAAATTCCTATTGCCTTTTTGATAGGTTAATTATGATTTGATTAGATGGTGTTGGTATGTGGTGACTGATCATGCTATACTGTATAGCCCATGGTATACTGTACACCATGGTATCAATGAAAAAGGAAAAATCCGATTTTGTAGAACCCGAAAATCTGGAAGCTTCTAAGCTTGGTAAAAAGGGGTTCAGATGGGTATTTCAGTATGATGAAAAACGCGATTATTCGCAAGATTGTAATAAGGTTTTTCCACTGGATAATAAAATATTGGATGGCTGCGGTTTGGTGGATGTAGCCCAGATTGGGTGAACCACGTTAAATTCTGTGTTATGATTTATTCTGTGAATGTTTAGTTTCTCTGTTTTTGTTTATTAAATCTGCATTTAATTGTTAGATCTGCCATCTCTAACCCTAACAGATGGGTTATGAAGCACTTATTTCAAACAAATATCTTTATGAAAGAAGTATATTGGCATGAAATTAAATATGATTTGTATTCCAATGTAAAAACTACAAAGAGTGGAAACAATTTTTTCAACACATAAACTATTATGTAGTAGTCAATTAAAATGAAAAAGCTTACTCTATATTAGTTAGGATACACAACTAAGAAAATGATTTGAAGTGACTTATTTATCCTAGAGGAACTAAGTATATAGTATACAAAGAAAACCAACAAACCCACAACTAGCCCTATTTTGAAGGAGTTTAGTTTTCTCCCCTTCCTGATCTTGCTAATATTGTCTAATAAATTTAAAGAGATGAAGGGTCATAACACAACTTTATTCAACCCAATAAATAGCTTGGTTAATGAAACTTGACAAAAGCAACAAAATAATTGCTACATTTGGCATTTCATGTTGAATGAAGAGTGGTGACAATAATCTACTTATAGTTTAATAAAACACTATTTTTATAAGAAGGCTTGACATTAGAAAGATAAGTGTTACTTATAGTTTAATAAAACACTATTATAGTTTTAACAACATATACTATTGTATGCTTTCATGGCTTCTTAGTTAATATATGGGGAGATAGAGATAGATGGGGAGGGAAAGAGAGATAGATAGAGATATATGGGAAGAGAAAGAGAGATGGAGATATATGGAAAGAGAAAGGAAGAGAGGTGGAGATTGAGAATCGATGGATAGGGGGGATAGGGAGGGAGAGATGGTGAGAGATAGAGAGGGCGAGATAGAGAGGGGGAGGGATAGAAAGAGATAGAGAGAGGAGTGAGAGGGAGATAAAAAGAGAAATAGAGATAGAGATATAGAGTAGGAGAGATGGAGATGGAGTGAATGAGAGAGAAAGGGGAGAGGGAGAGATAGCTCAATAGATGAGGGGGAAGAGGGAGTGACATAGATAGTGGAGATATAGAGATATAGAGAGCTTGACAGGAGAGATATATCAATCACCCTCCCTATATCTCTATCTCATTCATCCCATCCTTAATCTCCTACCCTCTATCTCTTTGTCTCCATTTCTATTTGGATATTTGTCATTATCTCCCTCTCTATATTTTCTTCCCTATATTTATCTTTGTCTCCTTAAGTGTGCAATGGGTACATTGAAGAGGTCTTAAAGGAGAATTATCATATCTTTAATCAAATAGCATGCTACCTTGAGCATAACTCCCCAAGGACACATGCCATCCTTGGATTGTTGACATGAAACAACCAATCAAAATTTAGTTTCTCTCTCATATTAATATATATATATTACTATTATATTAATTATATTTTGTATTATATAAAAATATACTTATTATTAATTATTAATTATATTAATTTTATACATATTTAATAATTTTGTTAAAGAATATAATATATAATTATAATAAGTTGAATAATTATATTATTTATTATGTAAAATATAGCTAATGCATACTTAACTATATAAGTGCATATTAAAACCTAGCTAAATGGTGCCAAAATTTTCAATTTAATTAACATACCGTAAACTTAACAAACCAAGTTGTAGCTCATCAAATTGAGACGGAAAGGTCAATACCACCGCCGAGGAAGAGTTTGGAGTAGTGAAGACAAGGTCTATACCAGTGCCGAGGAAGAGATTGGATTTAAACAAGGTCAATACCAACGCCGATGAAGAGTTTGGAGGAGTGAAAACAAGGTCAATATCAGCGTCGAGGAAGAGTTTGGAGGAGTGAAAACAAGTTCAATACCAGTGTCGAGGACGAGGTTGAGGGCACTCAAGGAAAATCAACGACCAAGAGGCAATGAGTACTGTAAGTTTGGCACCCCCATTCTCTTTAACCTACAATTTTCATGCCTAGTTTCCAAAGATCTTCTCGTACATTGGCACCCCCATTCTCGTAAAATGGTATAAGATAAGACAGAAAAAAATAAAATAGCTTAGTCTTTCACATTTTTATCGACCAGCCTCAAGTCTTGGAAAAACTCCCATAATCTACCCACATCTTGGTTGAGGTCTAGGATTTCATCACACATAGCCTTCATCACATGAGTCTGAAGCAATTCTAGACTTAGCCCAAGTATATGCTAGGCTAAGGTAGATCTAATGAATGGAAATAGAGGCATACAATTCTTCTTTAATACCTCCACCACAAAATATGCAAGGTGTTGGTTGTTTTTATGGTAAGCAAGTTGATCTTCTAATCTACCTATGGAATTTCTAATTCTAATCAAGGGAAGCTCGAAGGACCTAGACCAACTGACAAGGACATTAAAAGCCTCCTATACTTCGGGCTCTGCAAGACCCAGGAGGGTGATCCCTTAATTTGTTTACAACCTCTGCACCATTATCATAAACAACATTAATATACAGCAGATGATCGCATTTAATAGCTCAACACAATAGGATAATACCAAATAGAATTGGTTGTTCATTAGTATTATCAACTATTTGGAGCATGAGATAACTACAATACATTTCACAATATAAGATAGTCATTGATTTTCAATTTGTAGCAAGCTCTAGGTAAAGGAAAAAAAATACTGAACCATACAAATAATTACAACTTAGATCAATGCCATATATCCATTAGAGTTGTCAAATTTATAAGCATCTAAGGGTTTATGACAGATTTAACACATAACATATAAGATCCTTGATAACATTGTTTTACAATCTCATCAATATGTATTCTAACCCAGTACTACTTATCAAATCCTTACATAGAACATATCCACCTACAATCCCATTCAATCATTTTAATTAATTCCTTGAATTAAAGCTAAAACAAGAATCATACACACCACAACAGTGAGATGAATGAAACAACCCTTGATCATTTTATTCAAATTTCAGATATGCTTGTACAATGGAGAGACATGAGTTTGAATTAATCATATCAATTCAAATGCCAGTACTGTCATAAAACATCAAATCCCCATGAATTCAAAACCTGCTATAGAATGACTCAAAACCTAAATTGCATTTTCCCTAAAACCATCAGACTTTACAATTTGCTCTACAACTTCATCTAGACTCGACCAAAAATATCTAACTTGCTAACCTGTACTTTTGGCCTTGAAATCCTTCTTATAGAAAAAGAAGGAGCAAACAAGCATCGGGCTAGAAAGCACACATGTCACTAGCCAATTGGACCGCCTAGTGATATTCCAAAAAGTAACGGCCCAAAAGATCCCAACCAAGGCATAAGATAAACACTAGGGTTTTACATGAAAACAAAGGTAAAACCCCAACCTTAGGCTTTTCCCAAACACCATAGATGACCAGAGACATAAGGCAAGATAAAAATGGAACACAAAGAGAAAAATTTTGAAGTTCCATCACAAGGAAAGGTCTCCTCCCTTCTTGGTAGTGATAACCTCCTCCACACAACCCTTAAAAATTATGAACAGAGGAATATAATCTTTGAAGAACTCAAAGTTGATTCTCTCCTACCTGATGCAATTAGTCATTTTATCCTTACAAATATTTATAGTGATTACTAGAGGCACATAGACCAATTCTTCATAATAGAATAATTTTATCATACTTTTCCAATGATGGAATTATGAGAAAACCTTAGGTTAAATGAATAATTCCTAGCTAAGTTCTTTAAATCATGTCCAACCATATAAGAGAATACCACTGCTATGTGCACTTGGATACCATGGAGAAAGGCTCTTTGGGCTCTTTCATCAATCATCCTACCTTAAAACATACCAAAAGTCTCCTAGAAATTAGACATAGGAAGATTTAAGATGACTTAAAAAAGAATTATTGCCAAAGCATAAACTTATGGTGACTTAACCAGGCCTAGTACACACTCCCTCCCCGTTAACCACTTAGACATATGGAAATTAAATGTAAATTTTCTGCTATTTTTAGTCATGTAGGTGTCCAATAAACCACTTGGTGGTGTTTCTCTTCAAGTTTATTTACTTGAATGAAAAGCAAAAATCATTTGATTACAATTAGAGAATAAATTTGAGGCCTTGGTTGTGTAACTGGTGAACCATAGTCACATTTAACACTTGTTACAAATTTTGGGAGTTAAAACATTAAGTAGATTTCATTTATGATGGACACATTTGGACAATAGTAACAATAACTTGCAATCTATCAAGACTTGATTACCTTATATCTTGTGAAATTCTAGCGATGAAATGATAGATTAATCATAATGTCACCTGAGGATCACATCACCGTGAAAGAACTTCATCCAACATCCTTATGAGTGCAGGTACCACCAAATAGGTATTTTTCATATTTATCTTCCTCGAGTGAGGGAAATTTAGGAAGAGAAGAGGAAAGCGAGACATGTAGTATGTCTAAAAGAGGGAGATCAACTAGAGGTCAAAAGATTAGAAGAAAAATTTGTAAACGCGTGGAATTTTTTCTTGCTGAAGGGGGGTCATGTTCCTATGATGATGAGAGCATAGGTGACATCGAGGTTCCCTTGAGGTACAAACATCTATGGAAACAATGGGTACCCAAGGAACTTCCCCCAATAAACACTGATTTTTGTGTTAACGAGAGGATATATCGCATAGCACCATCATCATTACATGGTTTGGGCCTATTTTGCATGGGCGGCATAAAGGTTTGTTATGACAAAGTTACTGAATTGATGGAGTATGTCAGACCCTGTTACAGTTACAAAGATTGGATGCAACTGGTTTGATATACACGAAGTATGCATAGGTATGCACTATCAGCAAATTATATACAGCTAAAAGATAAGGATCAAAATAAAGGAGTGGCTATGTACATTGACAGAAGGCCAAAAGTATCAAGGAATATTGTAGGTTTTATAAACAATACACGACCTGGGTCAACAAATAAGAAACCCAATTGTATATTTGAGGCGCACGAGGGAAACCGTGTATTTATGTGTGATAAAATCAATAACTGTAATGGAAGAGTTGCTAATCAATTACAATTTGAATCGCTTAGTTACAAACACAGTTACTATGGGGGTGGTACGTACTATGTACCATTTTACCCAACCTCCAATTAATGGCTCCAATATACCATTTTATTCTTATGTTTTTTTTCGTAAGTCTATTGGTTTCATTTCGGTAATGTTTTTTTATATTTAATTTTTGTCACAACGGGACATTGATCATACGGAGAAGGCTCTGGCCCCGAGCACAAATCACTATGTATCTTCAGGCACTTCTACCCGACAGTTTTACCTCATTGTAATTGTACAAATTAGATACGAGCAAAATGTTTTATTATTATGTTGTTTTCATAAGTTTATTGGGTTAATTTTGATAATGTTTTTAATATTCCTGTTGCAATCGACTGATTGGAGAAAGGCACCAGCAATAGACGAGAGCATCCATAGGGAGGTGCAGTCAATATTATGTGATGATGACATCACTTATTCAGTAAACCCTCTCGATATGATAAGGAAGACCCAAAAAAATGCAATGAAGAAATCCTTAAGTTGCTATTCATAGTGCCTCAAACAGATGAGATAAGAGAGAGGGTTAAAATATTAACTGAGAGATCACAAAACTTGCAAGTAAGTTGTTATGAGGTCTTTAATTATAACATAAGTTCATTCATGGTTTTTTATTTTGTACTCTTTTATGTCATGAACTAAAATATGTGTTTTTTTACAGGA
This sequence comes from Sequoia sempervirens, assembly GCA_007258455.2. Lineage (NCBI taxonomy): Eukaryota > Viridiplantae > Streptophyta > Pinopsida > Cupressales > Cupressaceae > Sequoia > Sequoia sempervirens. Next base: position 135,779,906 of record VDFB02353493.1, read on the forward strand.
TTTTTTGCATCCTCATGATGCTCCTAGCCATGATCAGGGTACTGCAAGTGTTGCCTGAGGAGCAGGGGTTGGTACAAGTGTCCATCCTAATCTTCCTATGCATACATCACATCATCTAATCCCATCATATGTGCCTATATTGTTGTCTGAAATGTCAGCAACACATACCATGTAGGCATCTATTAGTGCACCCTCTGGCAGCGAACACATACCAGAACATGCGTAAGGACATGTACTTGGGGATGCAGAGGCCACTAGTATTGGTGATATTTTAGCAGCATTTCCTGGATCTTCCCGTATTACTAGTACGGGAACATTTTCGGTCACATTTGTGGTGACCAAGGATTTCGTTCCCATAAAGATAGAGAAGGTCCCAGGTACTTTAAAATGTTTTAATTATTATTATATATAATCCAATTGAAATTTACTTATTGATCACTCTTTTTAGACTATTGATCCCATGATCATTTTGCAGGAAATGATGTTTTTTTATAAACATATAAGTGATATTACATTGGAGCTCTTCGAGGCCACCATACGTACACGATGGAATGCCCAAAATCAATATTTAAAAGATGAGCTCATTAACTATTTAGTTGTGCTCTTCGGTGATAAAACATTCAACCAAACCAAGGTCCTTAATAAAGTTGGTACCTATCTAAAGTATGTGAGGGACCAATATAGGTCACATTTAGAGAAGAACAAAAAGTACGAGCGTCCCCCCATGATTCTGGAGAGGGAGTGGAAGGACCTGGTGTCGGATGGAAAGGAGAAGGCTGAAAAGAAAAAAGGAAAGACACCACCAGGCCAAGGAAGGTATGTGATACAATCAACAATGTCATTATATACTGATTACTCTTTCTTTTTACATAATCTAATGTATTTCAAAATTTTCATAGGTTGCCCGACACATTGAAGGAAACAAAGGAAAGACTAGAAAAACATGGGTAGTACAAACTTGGCTCTGGTGGTTATATGAAATTAGCCGCACGAATTGTAAGTATCAATAAATGAAATATTGTATCCAAATAATAAATTGAAAACAATTTTGGTTTTATCACACCATAGAAGCAAAATTCATGATCTTATGCAAAAATGTAGGGCTCTAAATTCAATAGAGTTCCCACAGAAGAGGACCTGAAGATTGCCTTCCAGCAAGGCTATGAAGTCGTGGTTGAACACCTAAGAGTCTTGACTGAAACACACCTTCCACTCCATCTCGACACACCTCATGTAAATAAACCCAATAAAGTTTATTTAAAATTAAACACTTGTGCACCCATTCAATATTAATTTCCACCATAAATTAATTACATGCCTATTTGTTTTAAAACATTCAAGCAATGATAATACTCACATGACATTGGAATGCAGCTCGGTGAGGGTGGAGCACAACCTACAGATGAAGGTCATGGTGTGCATCCCGGTACTTTAGAGCATGTAGAGCATGATCAACATGTTGAGCCTGATCAGGCTAGAGAATATCAGGAACATGATGTGGCCCCAACAAGTAAAGAGGACCACTCTAAAGTTCTTTTAAACATATTTAATTGCAATTGGTGTATTAATTAATGTAACATTTCATGTTTCAACTTTAGAGCATGTAGAGCATGATCAATGTGTTGAGCATGATCGGGCTAGAGAAGATCAGGAACATGATGTGGCCCCATCAGGTAAAGAGGACCACTCTCATGTTCTTTTAAACATATTTAATTTCAATTGGTGTATTAATTAATGTAACCTTTCGTGTTTCAACTGCATATCAAGATTTAGAGGGTGTTCAGCATGTTGAGCATGAGTCTATAATAGAAGTTTAGGAACATGATGTGGACCCATCAAGTAAAGAGAACCACTCTAGTGTTCTTTCAATTAATGAAATACTTGTAACAATAATAATAAAACATATCAGTTTAACATTTATTTGTTATTGCAGTAGACCCCCCCTTGCAGCGGCGTCCATGTCATGAGCAAACGACTAGGCATACATTAAGATCCAAGCAGAGGGCATAACAAATAAAGTGGGGATAGATGATTTATAAAACGATACTCCACTTCATATTTTTTTAGCTTTAAAAAAGAAACAAAAAAAAAGTGATTGTAATCATATCATGACAACCATATTTTTGATAATATGTAAAACTGAAAGAATGAATATTATATGTTAATGAATGAATGTGAATATGTTAATTAATGAATGCTATATGTTAATGAATGAATGTTATATGTTATTAAGGGATGAATGAATGACTAATGTTATATGATTGGGTATGGGGAATTGAGAGTGATGTGAGGGGGGGATAGGCCAAATGAGCTTCCACCATCTCGTGGTTGGCCCTGTTAAGTAGAGAATATTAAACTATTCTCGAAACAAAGAGAAGCTCAATAAGGTAATGCACTTTTCAATATAATAAATGCATCGTTTGAAGCATCAAACCAATATGCAAAGATGAAAAAAAGTGCTAACTTTTCACTATGGTAGCAGAAAAATGATTCTTTATACCCTAAATCCATGCTCTGCATCATAATTTGAACTTGTTTCCATTCCAATGTTTTGAGTTTAGTTTGTTTGTATGGCTTTGTATGAATACCACATTGTGTTGTGTGTGGATTTTGTTTCAAATCTCTATTTCTTTTGTTTTTAGTGGTGACATAACTCTAAAATTTGACTTTTGTGCATAACATGTTAGTGGAAAAATTGACAGCTCTGAAGGGTTTAGAGGCTCGATTGAGATAGATAGAAGGATATTTGGATCTTGTTGTTGATGGGAGGCTTCCACTTAACCATGAAATTTTGTACCATCTACAGGTATGCAAAAGTTTCTCTACTTACATTCATTCTTGATCATAAATGTTGTAAATGATATTAATGCTTCAAAATTAAGATTCATTTCATTGTTATAATGATCAAAATGTTATACTTTGCTATACATTCAAGCATTCTCTTGCCCCCTACTCTTTTCTCTCTCCCCCCTCCTTTTAAGAATTTTCTTTGTCATAAAAGATTCACATTTCTGTCTCATTTACATAAATTTATCTGAAGTGCTAGGAGTGAATAAAGATATGTAAAAGATGATGGATTATGTCTAAACAACAACTTTCCATCTTATAGCTAATTAAATCCTTAATATTTGAATTGTTTAGAGCTCGAATAATGCTTGTATATGCATGTGTAGCAATAAGGGATCCTATGTGAAGATTGAAATTTAAAACATCACTTTGGTATTTTTCCTTAGGCAGTGAAATGATATTTTGAGTAATACAAACCTACACACACATTCCACATATTTTTGGCATTGCATTGAGGAAATTTTTTTCTCTTTATACTCCACAATTGGCTAGACATGGAGGTATGTACATTGGCTTTTGGGCTTATAAGTGTTAATTTCACAGGAAGACTAAAATATCTCTTAATGTCCCATTGTGTGTGAAAGGCGAACCACTTATCGGCTAGCACCCATTTTCATTCATCCAAAAACTAGTTTGTTCTTTTTTTTATGTTTCTTACATGTATTTTTTTTAGGCTCTAGAGATGTAGCTCGGCTCTTTCCTTTGCACTTTTCATCTATTTTGATGATTACAGTAGATTGTCCTCATAATTTTCATGTAGATCTATTTGTAACCTTATTTTCTACCAATCAATTTGCAAACCTCTCACATATTAAGGACCATTTCACTAACTTGTAGTCATCCATTACTTCATATGTTGTAGGTTGTGTCTGTAGCCAATAAATCCCATAGATTGTGAGAACTTTAATCCTACAAGTACCCACTCTTTCTCAAGTAAAAGTCTTACCTTATTTTATAGTACTTTTAATGGTTAATTGAAAGTGCTTCTTTAGATCCGAGATAGTTGAACCCTAGATTAAAATATGGTATTAGATGGGTAGTATAATGATAAAACTGAGGTCCATTGAACATAAATTATGAACATAATTTACTGGACTATGAATAGTGTTACAATTATAATTATTTCTCCTTTACCTACCTCTGCATTAATGAAAAAGATAGCAGATATTGGAAGTTCATTACATGTCTCATGTATGTGTTAGTATTTTAATTTTGTTTAAGTTGTTCAAGAGCTTGATTAGGTCAAGAATATGTTCTACAAGCTCTATTCTCTTGACACTATTACATTTTTCCTACACATTTTCTCTTCAATCCATACATTTCTAACTCCTTCCCTTTGTTAACCCTTGGTTGTTCTCAAGTGTAATGCTTTTTCTATGCATCTTGCAGTCTATATGTATGATCAGTCATCTCTTATGAAGCATGGATAACCTTTCATGGAATTGTTGTTGTAATTAGACAATTGCCATTGTGAGAATAATCATTTAATTTGTATGGAAGTAAGTCTTTTTCATATTATTTGACTTGGTATTGTAAACTTGTCTTTGCAGAATTCTCTATGGGGGAACAGTAGAACTGTGATGATAGGTAGAGTTGTACAACACCATAAATCATTTGGCATTATCAATATATTGCTTATGGAATACTTTGTGCAAGTAAAATGGAATGTCCAATAACAATTGGTCTCGAATTCAAATCTGAATATAAGTACATTATACACAAGAAGATGGTATCTATTCTATGATTTAAAGAACCCCAAAATAATAAAATTAATAGGTTCCATTTGTTTACTTGCTCTTAGACACTTGTTTAATCGGTGAGACCCTTAGAATGTCTTGTTGATAACCAACAGTGTTCAAAACTCTTGAAGAGGTCAGATTGATGTGACATTGGATTTGTCTTACCAATGGAAGTCATCGGCAAGACATGGACTATCGGAGTGAGTTTTCTATCCTGTGTCAATGATTGATCTCTCACTGATGGGTTGGCTTCAGTGGTCATTTCCAAGAGTCTCCGCGATGACATGGTGTAGGTCTATTTAAAACTCTTGAAGAGGTCAGATCGGTGCAACATTGGATTTGTCTTGCCGACAGAAGTCATCGGCAAGACATGGACTATCGGAGTTAGTTTTCTATCCTGTGTCGATGATTGATCTCTCACCGATGGGTTGGCTTTGGTGGTCATCACCAAGAGTCTTCGCGATGACATGTTGTAGGTCTATTTAAAACTCCTAAAGAGGTCAGATCATTGTGACATTAGATCTATCTTGCTGACGGAAGTCATAAGCAAGACATGGACTATCGTAGTGAGTTTTCTATCCTATGTTGATGATTGATCTCTCACCGATGGGTTGGCTTCGGTGGTCATCGCCAAGAGTCTCCGCGATGATATGGTGTAGGTCTATTCAAAACTCCTAAAGAGGTCATATTGGTGTGACATTGGATCTGTCTTGTCGACGGAAGTCATCGGAAAGACATGGACTATCAGAGTGACTTTTCTATCCTGTGCCGATGATTGATCTCTCACTAATGGGTTGGCTTCAGTGGTTATCGCCAAGAGTCTCCGCAATGGTACATTTCAATGAATATTTTTTAAAAAAAAGTTGCATTGTTTCGTCACAATTTTGATGAAGGCCACCAACGAATCATCAAAAAGGTCCGATGAAGTTGCTATAGCTGCGACGAAGGCTTCGTTGTAACTCCTTGCCCATTTCGTCAAAATGGCGATGAACTTCTGGTGTTGTTTCGACACTTCAGAAGAGCCATTGCAATTGCATTTTGGTTGTAATTTTTTTATGGATTCGTTGATATTCCGACGACCATCTAAGTCATTTTATGATGTCGATGACCAACGAATCTGCGTCATTATTTCAACATTTAATTTGTCGTCAAAATTTTGACGAAAAAATAGCAACAAAACTTTTTTCGTCAAATTTTAGTAGTGTTAAAAAGAGGGGTGATGCAGCTTGATGGAAACAGAGTCAAAACTGTAGGTGTCATCAAAGCACTCCCCTTGACCCTATTTGCTTGCCCTAGTATCACAGTGTCGCAAGACACTATGATCATAGATATTCCCCCCATGTTCGACCTCTGCCTATCCTAAGAATTTACTTCAAAAGTGAGCAGATATCTATCCCCGGACTGGTCACATTTGATCCTTAGAACCAAGCATGGTGCAAAAATGAAGATAGAATCTAAAGCTTTACATTCGGTAGTCGATGAAGCCATGATCAATTTTGAAGCCACACACACCTCTATCACCAAACAAGAAATGTAGTGCGCCGAGCTACTAGAAGATGAAAAAGTGACCGAAGATCGGAATGATCAAGAAGAGGTTCTCTTGAGCTAACATATAAATACCGACCCTTTTGGCAACTACCATGCTACCAGGTTGGGAACCTATGTCATCTACGATGAAGATCAAGTGCTCCTGAAGGTTTTCAAAGAATCTGAAGGTGGTCAAACCTCAGAACTATGGACGTTGCACTTCGACGGAGCAAGCTACAAGAATGGAACAAGAGCTGGAATGTGTTTAATATCCCCACAGAATGAAAAGACACTGAGGTCTTTCCGCTTCCAGTTTTCTTGCTCAAACAATGAAGTTGAATACAAAGGACTAGTGCAAGGTATTAGCCTTGTGGAACTAATTGGCATAAAGCAACTAATGGTGTTTGGAGATTCTGAACCAGTAGTCAATCAAGTTTGAGGAATTTCTATGACCAAAAATGTCTGCATTTGATCCTATAGACACCGAGTTTGGGACCTAATTGAGGGTTTTGAATCCTTCAACATTCAGATGGTGGCCCAAGAATAGAATACAGATGTGGACCACATGGTATCAATCAGATCTCAATTTGATCCTGCCTCTGATCTCATTCGTAACAAACACTTTGTACGAGTAATAGTCTAACTAGAGATTCCAGAAAATTACAAAAGTTGGCAAGTTTTTGACAGTGATGAACACATTGCCTCGTTCATCTAGCAGTCGGGAGAATTTTCTTACCAACTCCAACCGAAGATCGTCGATGCCTATGAAGGACAAATCATCCAACTGAAATCCAACAAGCTTCCAAAAGGATTGGTCACTCTCGAGAATCTTTTCGATTGTGATGATGCAAGAAATGAAAAATAGAATTTTGTAGCAGAAAAAAGTGACTATGCGGACCTTCAGGTCAGAGATGGAAGAAAGCTCAAAGTCAAGAAGGACGTCTCGCATCGTGATAAAGAAAGGCTTATTGAATTTTGCAAAAAATATGAAGGAGTGGTGGCCTAGTCATATGATGACCTTAGGGGATATGATCCTAATATCATTTAGCACACAATAGATTTGGTGGAAGGTGCAAAGCCTATCTGCCAAAAACAAAGGCCAGTCAATCCCAAGATTGAAACGCTAATGGCGCAAGAATTAACAAAGCTAATCCAATCACAAATTGTCTTGTCGATCAAGCATAGCACGTGGGTATCCCATTTGGTCCCGGTCCGAAAGAAAAATGGAGATATTTTCCTATGTGTGGACTTTCATGACCTAAATAGAGAATCCTTGAAAGATCATTACCTACTACCCTCAATGGAGTCAATCCTACAAATAGTGGTAGGGTTGGAGATGTTTTCTCTGTTAGATGGCTTCTTTGGTTATAACTAGTTCTGGGTCAAAGAGGAGGACCAACATAAAACAACGCTCACTACCAAGTGGGGAACGTTCACATACGTTAAGTCGTTTGGCCTCTCAAATGTGGGAGCTACCTTCCAACAGGCAATGGATATCGCTTTCAACGAACTAATCAACAAGATTATCCTAATCTATTTGGATGATCTAATGGTGTTCTTCAAGTCCAAGGATGATCATTTTGATCATTTGAGATGGTGTTCAAGAAATGCCAAGAGTTTGAGATATCCCTGAACCCCAAAAAATGTGTCTTCAGAGTATCGCAAGGAAAAATACTGGGGCACGTAGTGTCCAAAGAAGGAATTTCAATTGATCTTGAGTGGGCGAAAGCAATCAAAGAGATTCCTCTCCCAGTCAATAAGAAAGGTGTTCAATCCTTCTTAGGGAAGGTAAATTTTGTTAGCAAATTTATTTATAATTTTGCAGGAATAATTAGGCCAATTACCCTAATGCTGAAAAAGGATCAAATATTTAAATGGACAAACAAAGCCAGAGAATCCTTTAAGAAATTCAAGGATACTATCTCTTTCACTCTTGTTCTGGTCAACCCAGACTTATCAAAGGACTTCATAATGTATGTATTCAGTAGCAAGTCAAGCATTGCTACTATCTTAACTAAGAAAGATAACGAGGGTAAGGGAGAAAATCTGATAGCATTTCACTCCTGGACCCTAAAAGAATATGAAACAAACTACAACTTTGTAGAGAGACAAGCATTTTCAATAGTTAAGGGGCTCAAGAAGTTCTGACACCTAATCTCTTGCAATAAGGTGATTTTCTATATTGCACATTCTAGTGTGTGTGAATACATCATGGAAGGAGAAATCACCGAGAAAAGAGCTAATTGGATCACCAAGATCCTCGAGTACGACATTGAGGTTAAGCCTACAAAAATTGTTTGGGGAAGAGGATTGTGTGAATATCTTGCACATGATGAAGAAATAGCCACCAAAGAAGAGCAGTCGGAACTAGTCCTAACGAACGAGTTGGAGTCTGAGGGTTGTTGGCTAGCAGATAGAATAAAATTTATGCATATAGGAAAATATCCGTCAGGCCTTCCTTCTCAAAAGAGGAGGTTCTACCGACTACAAAACAGTGGATTCGTGCTCATTGAAGGCATCCTTTTCAAGAGAAATTTTAATGGCATTTTGTTGCAATGTGTTACCATAGAACAAGAAAAAAGGATCCTCGACACTTACCATAGTATTTTCACAAGCAAGCATTTCTCCGCAAAGAAAACGACTATCAAAATCATGTGTGTGGGGTACTTTTGGTCGATGCTATTCAATGATTCTTACTCCTTGGTGAAAACTTGCAAGGAATGTCAATTCTTCGCAGGAAGAAGAAAGAATTCTACAATGCCTCTCAATCCAATAGTGGTTGATAAGCCATTCATGCAATGGGGTTTAGACTTCATCGAAATGATCAATCCAATCTCCAGTGTAGGACATAAAAGGATCTTAACGGCCACAGACTACTTCACAAGATGGACCAAAGCCATGCCACTAAAGAATGCGACAGAGGTAGAGATAGTAGATTTCCTAGAGGAACTAGTGATGAAGTTTGGCCCACCCAAAACTATCATCCTCGACAGTGTTAAAGCTTTCCTAGGCTCCAAGGTAAGTCAATTCACACTTACACACGACATATTCCTTAAAACATCGTCAAATTACTACCCGCAGGGGAACGGCTTAGCTGAATCAACAAACAAAAATCTAGTCTAACTCCTCAAAATAATTGGGTTGTAATATCAAAGGGAGTAGCATAAAAACCTTCGAGCAGCACTCTAGGTGGACCACATAACTCCAAAGCAAGTCCTCAAGACTTCACCGTATGAGCTAGTTTATGGAATGGAGCATTATTGCCTATCTCTATGGAGATTTCGATGCTACAATTGCTAAAATCTCTTGAGGTGGAGCAAAATAGTGCAATGGAGGTGTGGTTAGCCGAGTTGCTAGAAGTACAAGAAAAAAAGGGAAAAGTCCCTAATAGCCATGACTAACCGCCAACAAGTGGTTAAAAGGTGGTTTGACAAGAAATTGTCCGACCAAGGTCTAAAGTGCGGAGACTTAGTGCTAAAACTTAACAAAAGGGCCACGAAGTCAGGTCAGCATGGAAAGTTTGACAGCCTTTGGGAAGGCCCATTCATAATAATTCAATGCAAAGAGCACAATGCATATGAGTTAGAAACTATGGAAAAAGAAGCTTTGGGAATTTCGGTCAACATAATTCACTTGAAATTATTCAGTTAAGCTTGCTTACCATACCCATGTAAATATGTTTATACGCTTTTCCCTTCTTTCCCTTTTGTTTTGTTGGTTGGTCTTTTTATTTATTCTATGGTTCGAGGCAGAAAAGGAAAAGTGACCCATTATTGCAGAGAGTAAGGGAAATAAACTCATAGCTGAATAGAACAGAAAAATTAAAATTCCCACATGCAAAACTAAATTCAAACATACATGTTAAAAAGAAAAGATGACCCAGTTGCAGAATCCAACATAAGGCAACGAGATGATTATATAAAGATATATTTTCATTATATATGCTTTGATTTTTACATTTTCAAAATGGCTCATAAGTCCACGCTTCCAAAAGTATATAGTCTATTCTGCTTCTTTTATATATTTTACGAAAGCCTTTTTCAGGCATGTATACAAAAAATAGACTAATTACTATGATATTTTTAAAGAAAAATAAAAACACGAGTCTTCAGTTCACGGCATGGGCAGCAGTAATGGACACATCAATGGAAAAATCCATAATATCCTCATCAACGGGGGCATTATCTACAACAACAGCATCATCCAATGGAGCAAAGGCAGGCGAGGAGAACACCAGGTTCCTAAAGTCTATGTACCAATCGATGTCATAGAACGGCACCATGTTGTAGATACGAAACAGGAAGTGGTAGGCTTGAGTTACCCTCTAGTGGTGCTCATCTTGCATCTGAAATTGAAAGCCACTCAGAAATGGCTACCACAACACAACTGTATCATCTTCTATAAACCACCAAAGGTTGCTCACAGTCGGAATTCCCCCACCATGTGCAACATTTGCAACGACCTCCCCGAGGCTGTTCAGATATTTCTTGGGGAAAATTTTCTTCACCAGACGAAGAATTAATGGCTTGGGAATTCCTATATCTAGCATGGAGGCAACAAAGTGTGAGTACACATCAATGTTAACTCAACACTTGTCCTCGTACTCAAGGCAAACCCATTTTATGGCTATGATTGATAGTGAGTGCTTGTTCTTCGTCATCCTTTTTAAGTGCCTGGTAGAGATCTCGCCTAAGAAGGCAGTCTAAGACTTATGTGACACTAGCCTAATTAAGGTGTTCATCCTGTCAAACTCTTTGCAAATACCTTAAAACTATCCCTGCAAAGCACCTAAGTCTAGCCTATAAAAACACTATACACTGCAAATGCTAAACTGCTAAGCCAATTACCTAATACCAAATTTTCTCTAATCGCTAAGTGTGATTTCGCTACTGCTTAGATGCCTATTTATAGAAAATTTGAGGAAAGGCGTGGTAATCTACTTGCCATAAACGTGATGTTAATCGAGTACCAACTTGAAATTTGTGCCCAGGCCTGCTCGAATTTCCCACCCAGTTGCGTCTGCTGAGTACGGTTTGTTGCATACAAAACTAATAAGGGCTAATTAATTAGCCTAAGCTAGTGGCAGCAATCGGCAGTGTTATGCACGGCCAAGGACTAAGGTGTCATTCTCCAAGTATTTTGCTTATTCCAAGGTAGAGCTCTTATCTTTTCAAATGTTGAGCACATCTTTGGCCTAATCATTCCTTTTAGGATATTAATTGTCAACACATACGAATGCTTAGGCTACTTGCAAAGAATCGGCTCAAGTTCCAATAAAATCATGTTGTACATACAGTTGCTAATTATATTTATGAATTCTTGTCAAATCAAAATGGAAAGTAATTCATCTCGCACAAGCCAAGGGTGGGTGGTACATGCCGCATTAAATGCAAAAAATGTGACTCTCATCTACCACCTTGAGAGAAAGTAGCTAAGTATTGCATGCAAAAAATTTAGGCACTCAAAAGATCTTTTCAAATACGTTGTCTAGAATAAAAGCAATTCCTAGCGCACAACCAGAGCTGAAGTAAAGTTGCAGAAAAATTCAAGCTAAAGCAAAAAGCTTCCCACAAATTAACAATGGCAGAAAGTTCAAGCCAAGAAGTTAGGCAAGTAACGATGCAAATCTTAGCTAAAGCTTTGCGAGGAGCACCGGCAGTTAATGTCTTTGAGAATATCTCTTATGCTACACCGGGTATTCCTAACAAGCCAAAATGGGCAAACACAAGGTTGTTGGACAAGCCCAAAAACTACAGAGACCGGAACTTAGTTCAGGAAGATTGGGATAATGTTCATGATCCCTTTCTCGCAAAGAACCCTAAGGGGTTGAGGGAAGTGGCCTACGAAAGAATGAAAGTGTCTAGAAGGGTGTTGTCAACTGCAGAAAAGGTATGGTTTAGCTGGTTTCCTCAGTATATGGTCTCATCTATGTACTATTGCCTAGAATTGGTCGATGCAGCCATTAAGTGTTTCAATCCAAGTACCAACACTATTGAGGGTCAAACTCTGTCAAATAACATCAACCCAACTTCCATCTAGAATATGTTGTGCATTCCAGAACCTATGCAAAGAGGGATGGAGGTGGAGAAATTTACTCCTAGATAGGGAGATCATGTATGGAGCACCAGGGATAAGGCTCTGGAATTTTATAACGAAGAAACCCAAAGGATTGAAGCTAAAAGAGAGAAGTCGTCAAGAATTCCTAATCCGCACGACGCTTTCAAGGAAGACATACGAGATTCCTTTTCAATGATGGCATTTGTTTTCGGTCTGGACACTGACCAAGAGGTGTAGTCTTTTCAATTGGGCCTGACTTTCCAATTCTACAAGTAGAAATCTTACTTCTGGTATGATTTTGCAAAATTCCTCTCAATGAAGATGATAGAGAAAATTAACAAGTACCAAGTTGAACGAAAGTTCATATTTGTCTCTTATCTTGCCCACATGTTTTTATATCAAAACCCTTATTTCTTTGATAAGTGGGTAAAATTTTCTATCTTTGACAAAAAGAAGAGGAAAAAGCCAGTTTCTATTTGGACCCCTCTCCTCTCTTCTACCTTTGATTATTACGCATTTTCAGATTATTTCTTGACTTCAATTTTGCAAGTTTTCAAGGGGAGGAGTGTATTAATCGGCTCACCTTGACTCAGATAGAATTTATGCAAAATTTCACCCCCAAATGTGACTGGTTTTTTGGAGAAAATTTTTTATTCATCTGAATGCAAAGCTTCACTTGGGAACCATTTCACCTTCCAACATGTGTGACTAATCGAGTGTTGGCCCTTGAATTGTTCTAGAAGGCATGCATTATTGATATTACCTTCTGTAGCAAAAAAAGTGTCAAGAGGAAGGGATTCTTCACCTGTCCGCAAAGTTTCAAAATAGTGGCCATGAAAATGAAGCAAACGCACCCGCTATTACAAGATAAGCTGGCTCATTTAGGTTTGGTAATGATCTACAACAAGTGGGATTACAACCCTTTCAATGATCTTCCTTATGAGCACCTCAAGGTAACTCACAAACCTCGACCTTACTAGGAGCGGAGGTGCAGCCTGCTTGAGGATGAAGATGAATTGTTAGTTGACTTGATTCATATCCCCACAGAAGACAGTAGGCTACCATGGCATAGGTTTTATTTCCTTGTGGCAGATTATGATGAGAACCTCAAAATGGGAAGAACTTTGTACAATAAGCTGAGAAATGAAGAGGAATGCACTAATGAAAGGATCAAAGCCTTCTGGATATATCACCAAGAAATAAAATGGCTTGATGATCCTTATGAAAGTGTAAAGGAGGATAAACAATTTGATGAGCTCTAGGATGATGAGCACCTTGCTTTCGACTCAAGTGCTAGCAGAGGCAATGACCCTGATGAAGGAGAAGAATAGGCGGAAGAGGAAGCTGAGACATCAGCATCCTCTACCCAGCAAAAGAGGAAGTCTACAGAGAAGTCTGCCTATGTCATTTCAAATGTGCGAATAAATGTGTCACAAGCCTCGCAGACACTCACCTAGGCCTTGAAAACAACAAGAGTTCCCCAACAACAACAACTAGAAACTATAGAAACTATGGAGATCAAAAAGACCCGCCCACTAAAAGGAAATGCACTAAATCTATTCTGGGAGAAGGATCACAAGGAGCCACCACAAGCCAAGTGCTCGCAGCAAGCCAGGAGCTCGAAGTAAGTAAGCAACTAATGACAAGTAAACCACTGCAATCATCTAGTCAATAGGTAATTTTCACTTCCACTTTTCTTACTTCCCAATCTTTGGTATCCTTTTCCATTTCTACAACACCTCTTACAATGAGTGTCGACCCTACTGTCTCTATCCCTACCACAATATTTGTGGGAGGTTTCTCCCAATTCACCCAAATTGGTCCATCTATCTTAACCCCTCTGTGAACCTTAACACCAACCGTTGTTGCTCAATCTCTCCTCGCCTCTCTTTCTAAAAGCTCAGCCACCATTGGCACCCCTATTGCCTCTGCTACCTCAGGCCCGACCTAGTATACCCAAAAAATGGACTCGACTATGAATACCCCATCACAATAGCAACTAATGAGTGCTTCCACCGGTTCACAAACTAAACTATAGCAGGTTCCCTTTTTCTCCCCGAAAACTGTCAATCTCCCATCAAAGAAAATGCAGGGGCCTTCTACACTTGTATTCCCTTTTTCCCTACCTCCTGGTGCACCTATTACTGGTGAACTAGTTTAGTTGCCATCTAAATTCATATCCCAGGAAGAATCCACAAATCAAATGCAAGCCCTCATGATCCAAAAGCAAAAATTGAAGGATGATAAAAAGGAGGTGGAGTCCAAGGTGTATACAGTTTACAATGAAGTGCAACAAATGTTGAGTTTCGCCACCATGTACCTGAATGTTACCAAACCACAAGGTGAGATTCTATCAGGTGATTACAACATGTATGCCATGGGTCTTGATCTGGCCGCAGCCCAGCCATAGGATAAGGTAGAACTCATGGAGTAAACACAGTAGGTGGTGACGACTAACTTCCTAAAGTCTGGCCATCAATTGAAGAAAAAGGAGGAGCAGTTAAGGCTTGTAAGGGAAAGGGTCACTTTTCTAGAAACGAAGGAGAAATCACTAGAAGCATAAATTTCTTACTTGTTTGAGAAAGTGCAAGCAAAAGAGTTGGAGCAGAGAAAACTCCAAGAGAAACTCAATAAGTCCCAGTTCGTTGACTCCACACTGCTCAACGAGCTACGGATAAGGAACCAAAAATATCATAGTCAATTGACCTCGACGGAGCAAAATCTGCAACAAAAGGATAAAGAGTTAGCAGCTCAATGTGCTCTATATGAGCAGGAATTAGAAAAGAATCATATGGATTTTGAAGGTCAAAAGGCCCAGTTAGAAAAGGACCTTCAAGAGACAAAGTCCTCTCTTGACACAGAATTGGAAAACCACTCCCGAGCCGAGGAGAACTAGTATAAAGAGATAAGTAGCTTTGGGGAGCAACTAGCATCCACAAAAAAGAGTGTGGAATTAACAGAGGTTATTAACTCAAAGGATATAGAGATCACCTCCCTAAAGAGCTCTCTCCAAGCCTCCTCCATGCAACTGGACCTCATCCCATTGGCTCGGCAGCTATATATTTCTTATTGGGAAAAGGTTACAACCTTCTGCCTAACACTGTAGCCAACACTCTGGTTCATCTCAAAGGCAACAAAATTGAGCCAGGAAGTTCATGAGACAATTGAGAAATTCCCACGATTCATCTCAGAGAAGGTTCTAGAAGCAAATAGTTTTTTAAGCAAGCTATATTCAGTCTTTGATGAAGACATGGCCAAATCAGGGATCAAAGATCGGGATATTGTTTCCCAGACCGCAAACAGGTTCATCCATTGCCACTCGGCTTTCCAATGAACTAAAGCAGTCATAGCTACTTTCAACCAGACAATGGACGGCATGCAGAAAAATTTCTCCCAGCTGAGCGAGATGGGTCTACCGTCTTCGTTTCTTGAAGATCGATCGATAGCCACAACAGAGTAGATTGCACAAAGAATTGAAGAAAAGGAGCAAGACCCAACCGCTTTCCAAAGTTTCGGCCATCCTCCTACTGTAGTAGACATTGAGAGTGTTATTCATCCTCTTGCACAACTACTTTTCCATTGCGAGGCAGGGGTCGGTTTACCTAAGACACTTCCTTATAAAGAAATCCTTGACCTGGGCGGAGTGCACAAGAATTTGCGCAATATAGAGAGACCATCCGAGGACGACTGGTCGCCCCTGTAGGTAGCCCTTTCCAGTCTCTAATTTTATCACCAATGGATGGCACTCTAGTCTGCAAACCAGAGAAATTTTTTGGGTTCCACATTCCTCAAAGTGAAATGCCCTTGATAGTCGCCAGAAGCTGTGAATACGAAATTCACCATGCTCCCTTCGGGTTTTGGTTTTTGGCTAAGTATTGGCCCATGCCTTCAAATAAATTCATTGGCCCCCTTTTGATTATCACCATGGCCTCTTCCACATGTATTTTCATCACTCTCTGAAGGATTTTTCTCCTTGCTCATCTATCAGCCCTTGATATGTCCCCACATTTCTTCACCGTGGGTTATTTTGATTGCTTCTTCTCACTTCCTCGTTGGTCCTCGCTCGCGTGCCACATAGCTCCTATGCACAAAAAAGGTTTGGCAGGCCCCATAGGTGGAATCTATATCAAACATTATTTCTATGTGTCATCTAAGCGCAAGCTTTCAAGAGAGGAAGGGTAAATCAGCCGCGGGCAGTGATATGCTACCATGCATCCCTTCAACGCAAGTTTCTTCAATGAAGGGAATGAACCGAACAAAGGGTTGTGATATGTTGCCATGTGTGCTAATTGTCTATCCAAAGAGGCAACACTTGTCTGCGTGGGACTTTGTTGAGACCACTGCCATCATTCGCAGGGGATGCACCTGAATGGAGGGCGACCAAATGTTGTCTTGAATCTTTTCTGTTACAACGGTCGAGGGAAATCATTTCCTCAACATCATTGCTTAGGATTCTGAATCTTTTAGTTGTTGCTCACCAAGCAGTGGAAGGCTTGCTATAAATATTGTTCTTTGCTTCTAAAGAAGGGTTCGAGAAGTTGGAGGTTCCAAGTTCGAAGATTACATGTTATATGCTTTTCAAGCTTCACTAGTTTTATAATTACAAGATTTTTGGAGAGATCAGGCCTTTTATTGTTTAGATTATTGCAAGAACTTACAGACTGTGCCATTGTTTGGCCTCTCTATTTCTTATGCGATTGATAAACAATATACTATGTCATTATTTTTTGAATGGTTTATTTGTCGTACTTCTATAATTTGAATGCAAGTTTGCTGGTTTAGATCATGTCTTTCAACTCTTATTTTCAATAAATGGGTATGATTATTATTTTATGTCATTGAATGAGTTGTTCATGCTGTAATCCTTAATTTCTATTATTCTAAGACATGGTAAATTGCTAAGTGGACCCTTAGATCTTATCCAAAAGATAGTTTTTATCATGCCTTTTATCTAAATTTTGGCACATCTTCTTAGTTAGATTCTTTATTTTTATATCCGCTTTTGTTTCCCATTCCAAAACCCCAATTATAGAAGAAGTCGACTTCTTTAAAAATCCAGAGGTCACTCAGTTTAGCGCAATAAGTCCCCCATAAACTGAGTTTCCCACAAAGGGATGTTACCTTTCCAATTTTTGGCATCAACAAGAAGATTATGGAGGATGTGACAAGGAGAGAGAAAAGAGGGAATTTAAAATTGATTTAAATTCGAAAAGGCTAAATGACTAAATTAAATAAATTGATATATTTATTTAATTTAGAGAGGAAAGGATTAAAGGTAAAGTATTTAATTATTAAATTAAATACTTTAGGAACCTTAAGTAAAGGGGAAATATTAATTTAATAGACCATTTAATTAATATTGATGAAATATGAAATAGATGAATAAAGGAGACGAATTTGACCATGTGGGAGTCGTCAAATTTGGATGTCTACATTTTTCCCCTCTTTGAGATGGTGTTATGAAGTAGCATCATTTCAAAGAAGATTAAAAGATATCACCAGAAGAAGATGATTAGATTGGGAAAGATGCCCCAGTCATCAAAGGAGTGACTAGGAAGAAGGATGACGGGAGTGAAGATGAAGGTTAGGGATTGAGGATGCCCCCTCAAGAGGACATGCGGGTTCAAGAGAACACGGGTGTGCTCTCGAAATGGATAAGAAGATGAAAGGGAAGATGGGGAAGATGATGCAAAGTGATGGATAAGAGAGGATGATAAGCGATAGGAGATTGGGAAGCACAAATGGATTTAAGGACAAAGGTGATGTTGCCCCAGTCAAGCTACAAGCCAAAATGGGTTGATGATGGATGAAGTGTTGTCGATGAGGGAATGATACATCCCAATTATGATGATGAAAGTGTTGTTGATGAGGGAAGGATACATTCCAAAACAACACCAAAGGATAGGGAAGGATACATCCTGATTATGATGATGATGATGATGATTGGATCAAGGGTTGTAGCAAAGCTGGGAACAAGACCAAGGATGTGATTAGATGATTTGTGTTAGATTGAATGGATTAAGATTGGATGGAGATGTGAGATAGCCTAATGTGAAATGGAATGCAACATGAACATGAGTATAAATAAGGGATTGCATAGAGATGAGGGTCGATGGTAGGCATATCATACTTGCTTTAGTTTATTGGCAAGTACTTTCCCTGTAATCATTACAAAATTAAGGGAAGATGGGTGTGAAACTGCACCTGTCAAGAACCACAGGTATCCTAAGAAGTAGAGAAGATGGGAGGTGAATATTTGCACAACCCAAATCATAGGTCATAGGTTGGGTATGGATGCAATACAACAGAATTGAACATGAAATGCAATCCTAATGTGATTTTCCATTTTTGGAGCACTGATTTTTGCTATAGCATAAGACTAGGTACCAGGGTATGTAAACCAAGGCAAATTAGTGTCCAATGCGCAAAACAAACACAACAGACAAGAAGGCTATCCCAACACCCTAGAGTCACGAAGACTTTGGTTGGGCTAGGCATTGGGATAACCACAAGCACAAAAGGATGCCCCAGCATAACACAAGACCGCAGGGATCTTGGTGGGTACTACGTGGGACAACCAAGAAGATAGCAACAAAGGAAAAAGATCAAGATATGCCCCTATGTTAACCAATAAAAACACACCATAATATGATAGATCATGGTGATCCTGACAAGTTGTGATAGGGAGCTCAGATGATAAACAAAAGTCAAAAGTATCAAAAGATCACAATCAATTTCAAAACGTCCTTTGCCATAGGATCAAGAGGATGGATGGGGTTGATGACATATGTTAGGAAGGATACATCCTATTGATACCAAAGATGGATACTAAAGTAAAAGATCGATATGATGCAAGAGACTCCAAAACCAAATGAATTTCATGATACAAGTGGATCTCATTTGTGAAGAACTAGCTAGATAGGGGCATGCTTGATGACACGACACAAGACACAAAAATAGACACACCCTAAAGACCTAGGGAGCTTGGGGGTCGATCAAAGATTAGTCTTGCCTACATGAAAGCACAGAGCCCTCATAGTTTGATAAAAGACTGACGAAGGACCATGGATAAAATTGGAAAGAAGAAAATGGAGACCTTGATGGATGACCAAGATAGGACAGAAAAAATCCCCAGGGGCGGATCAAATGATCGACCTTGCCTACATGAAAGCACAGGGGCAACGTGGTTTGACAAAAAACCAAAGAAAAATGATGGATAAGGGATGATGAGATAACCATGATAAGTGGATAAAGAGATGGAACCGATATGATGAGACAAGATAGACCTGGTGGATAAGATAGGATGGTGGTGATTGCACGAAGCTCAGGGATGGGATAGTTATCCAAAGCATCAAAAGATGAATTGGGAGGATTATATGATGGATAGATGAGTGATGAGAAGTGATAGGAGATTGGAAAGATGTGTGAAAGAGGTGCTATTGATGATAGTGAGATAGATGGCATTAGGTTGCATGAGGGGGAGCCTATAGCTAGATATCAATGACAAGGGATTATGAGAGGGAAGGAAAAAAAGGGATAAAGGGATGGATGGAGAAAGATAAGGGGATGGAAAGATGCTAGGATGGATGAATAGAGGGATAAGGATTTGGAGGTGGAAGGGATTGTTTGGATGGATAGGAAGACAAGGATGGGAGATGGAAGGGAAGACCTAATGGATGAATGATGTCTCAAAGGAAATATATCACAAAGGAAGTAGATGCCCCCACTCTAGATATGTCATGTGTGAGGAGGTAGGAGGGATGGAAGACAAGTGGATGGGGAGATAAAGGAGATAAATGGAGGAGGATATGATGGGTGGATGAGGGAGGGAGATGGATGTAGATTGGATGTCTGGATAAGGAGGGAAGACTGATGGTAGCATGACAAGTGGACAAAGAAGGTAGATGGATGTGGATAAGGAATAGGATAGTGTATGGATGAAGGGAATGTATACCAAGAAGTGTCCAAAGCATGTATATATGTTTTCCCCTATCTATATCAAGATCACAAGGAGGATGGAGGGATTGGGATAAATGGGATATGACAGACAAGATGTGTAAGATAGGTGGGTTGGAGGAGATGGGTAAAGGGAATGCAGTTGCTCCCAAGTGCGGAAGTAAGCTAGATGGGGGAGTTACACATGATGCCTATTTTCCAAGTTTTCATTATGGTACTTATCCAAGGCGCTTGTTTTCCAAGTTTTCACCATTAGATTAATTATTTTGCTTTACTTTTTTTTTTTACTTTTTTGGATTTTTTGGAATTTTTTTATTTTTTGGATTTTTTTGGATATTTTGGATTTCTTGGATGGAGATGGATAAGGATAGGGATGTGGATAAGTGGATTTATAAAATATGTGATAAGGAGATAGATGAAGGACTCAAGCATCAAGTTCCATACGAGGTATTAAGATCCCATGTGTGAAGTGATTATTGGACGTTGGTATAACCTTATTAGGATAAATGGATTATGCAATAGAATGGATTAAAGGGATTTGATGAGGGAGATATGTGGGATAATGGATGGGATGTTGGAAAGTGTATGGATGGAATGGTGGGGTAGGTGTGTGATGGGGTAATGTTTTCAGGACCAACATTGGCACATATGGTGGTGGATGTGAAAGGATAGGAGGATTAATGGACAGAGAATGTGGGGATAATGGAGGAGATGGGTTAGTGAATTTTGGGACATAAGGACCCAAAATAGATTTAGGAGAGGGAGGATGTGTATGATTATCTTTTGGATTAGAAACTTTGGATGTTGTTACAGATTTTTCATTTGAAGGCATTGCATATTTTTTCTTTGGGCTCCACATGGTTTTGATCTTTGCTTTGGTGGGTCTTTGTGGCTGGTGGGTTTGATTTGGATTTTGGATTTTATTTTTCTTTTTATCAACATGTCTTTTTAAGGATACATTAGGAGCTTCATATTCATTTGGATGTTTAGATGTATGCATTTTTACTTTAGCATCCAAAGTGATTTTAGTAGCAATGGGATGGGTATCATGAGATGGATGGTGTGGAAAAAACATGAATGGAGTGATGGAGGTAGGATTTTGGGGATGATATGTGGATGGAGGATGTGTAGGTATGTGCCTTTGTTGATCCTGATTAGGGAACATGAGAGTGGGATGTTTATGATGGGTGACATGGATAGGTGATGGATGGATGAAAGGATGAATAGGACGAGATGGAGGAGGTGATTTTGGGATATAAGGGCCCAAAATAGACATAGTACCTAGAGGATGTGTGATGGTTGATGGAGGGATGTAAGGACCCATAATGGGTGGAGTAGATGAAGGATGGTAGATGGTGGACGGAGGGATGTAAGGACCCAAAATGGATGGAGAAAATGAAGGAGGAATATGGATGGTTGTTTTGAGATGATATGATGGAGGAGGGGGGATGGCAGCAAATGGTTTAGTGGAGTGACGGGAAGAGCCTCTTATTCTTTTCGAAGAGGATTGTTGAGGGTATGTGGTGGTTGTACCAACATTTTTCGATTGTGATTCACAAGAAATACATCTGATACCTCACGTATAGGAGTGTTCTTTGACCTGGATGGGCTCTAAAATACCTTGCTTATGAAGGCCTCAACCTTTTCCTTCGTAGTTTGTGTTCTTGAGCATTCAATCCATGATAGGATTTTTGTTATTCTGGAAGAATGATGTGAGTCCATTATTAAGCAGAGGATGATGGGTGGTATATATTCTTTGTTTTTCTTCTGCAAGGAAACCACCATGGAGGAATGTGAGAGTACCAAGGGGATATAAAAGTGATGTGGGGATAGTAGGTTTAGGTGACAATGGAGGATCATGAGATGGAGATGATGGGATAGCAGCATCTTGATTGGGAGGAGTGAGTGGTAAGGGATCAAGTGATATGATAGGATCTAGAGTTGTGGTAGTAGGTGATAAGGGCTCATGCGATGGAGCAGTTGGATCTTGAGTGACAAGGGGATCATGGGATGGAATGGATGGGGGACTGTGAGCTTGAGATGGACTAGATGGGATGGTAAGATCTTCATGTGGAGGAGAGGATATGTTGGTATGCTTTGGATCAAACTCTTGGCATGACTCATCTTGTGGGGATGGCAGGATAACGAAGGAATGGAGGGACTCCTCAAGTGGGGGAGATGGAAGGATGGAGGGTTCATGAAGTTCATGTGAATGGATTTTGATGATACTAGGAGTGGGAGGAGTGGATTGGATTTGGGTGTCTTCGATGGATTGGGTGGATCTAGGAGTAGAAGATGATTATTGGGTTTGGTTATCTTCGATGGGTTCAGTGGCTATCGGGGTAGGAGATGGGGGTTCAATGGATTTGGTGGATTTGACGGTTTCAATGGTTTGGGTGGTGCTAGAGGTGGTAATAGTAATGATAGGTGTGGGATGGAGAAGGGTCTCATCACTAGTGACCGTGGATGATGGATTGGGATGGCATGGTTCCACGACTTCAAGATGTGGAGTTGGGGATATCTTCTTTGTCATAAGTCCTTGGAGAAATTCTGGAGTGAGCAACTTGCATATTGTGGGCTTATATGGTGTGGTAGGGGTGGATGAAGGATTATGGATGGGTGGAGGACTAGGATTAAGGATTGGTGGATGAGGATTAGATGGAGGGATGGGATTGGATGGAGGACTAAGAGCAGGTGGAGGATTAGGATTAGTGGGGGGATCAAGATTAAATGGAGGATTAAGGTATGAATATTGGGATAGTGGATTAGAATAGGAGGATGTGGATGATAGATTAGGAGAAGAGGACATGGACGGTGGATTAGGACAAGAGGATGTTGGTGGTGGATTATAGTAGAGGTATTGGGATAATTGATTAGGATAGAAATATTGGGATGTCTAATTAGGATAGGTTGACGTAGATGGTGTATTAGGATAGGAAGATGTGGATGTTGGATTAGAATAGGTTGATGGGGATGTAGGATTAAGACAAGGATGTGTGGATGTAGGATTAGGATGGGCAGACTGGTAAGGAGGATTAGGATAGGGGGACATGGATGGGGGATTGTAAGAGGAGTATTAGGATGGTAGATTGGGATAAGAGGATGTGGGTTTTGTATAAGAGAAATATGTAGATGAAGGATATGAGGAAGATACAGGCAGGGATGATAATGGATATCCCTTGTCAAAGGTAGCATAAGGATTACTAGTAGGTGTGGGTGAAGATGTGATGGGATAGCTTGGATGAGTAATCAGATTCTAGATGGCACATGGGGAAAGCTTACTATCAAGGGGATCTATATCATATACCTCTTGATCAACAAGGCTCTCATTATCATCGTCAACATAATTAGGATTCCCCTTAACTACTATTTTTTGTTGCATTGGTGAAGGATAAGGGTTCATGATGTCAGATGAGATGAATACGGATTGAAGGTATGGGAATAGATAATTAGAAGGAAAGAAAAGGTGATGAAAGGATAAATAGGATGGATTGGAAGAAGATGGAGGAATGGATCTTAATATTTGTTATGATATCAAAAGATCTTGGATGTAGATGGACTAAAGCTCAAATTGGGATTTAGGTTAAGCTCATATTGGGATTGGATTGCAGCTCAGATTAGGATTGTATTGAAGCTCAGATTAGGATGATTGGAGGATGTGATGGGATTTATTTTAAACCAAGTTCGGGGGTTTAACTAGGTGACATAAGGTGCTGACAATCGGATTTTTCCAAATTTGGCAGTTTTCAAAAATTGTCAAACTTTGCCATTTTAGGTAACTACACAAGCATATCTTTGAGAGTCCAATTTTTTTCCCAAAGACTTCTTAAAACATGGGTAGGATGAATTTCCAACTAAAATCCTAAATTTGAAACATGAGTTTCAAGTTATTAACAAAAACAATTTTTCAAAAACTGGAAAAAAACACTAAATTGTCATTTTGAGGGTCAAGATGAAAGTTTCAAGCCCTGAAAATATGCCAAAACGGGGGCCAGTTAATTGAAGTTTGATTGGGAATCCACATGCCTCCTCATGACACAACCACCTGTAAAATTTCAGCCCAAACCAACACCTGAGTCAATATTTATGGGGCAGGTTCGCCCCTCTATAGAAAACAGTTAGAAAACAGACTAAAAACTGAACCTTGGCTGTTGTTTTACCTCTGACAAGGGCAAGTTTGCCCCTCTATAGAAAACAGTTAGAAAACAGACTAAAAACTGAACCTTAGCTATTGTTTTACCTCTGTCAAGGGCAGGTTCACCCCTCTGTAAGGACAAGGGCGTACCAGAAATGTAATGCAATTTACTAAACCTAAAAGATGCTAAAATAGAGAAATGCAAAGAATAAATAACACATCACCTCAATATTAGCCTAAGTTGACTTAAACAAAATAAAGATTAAAGCAAGAGATATACCTCACTTCATGTGAATTTAAAATTCACATTTATTCCCCCAACAACTTCTCTCTTGCCCATGGTGATAAGTAAGGAATTCTAAAATTCCTCACTTGTCACCATCCTTCCACATGGGGACAAGAACTTCCTTTTTGAGGAAATTTTCCCCTAATCCCAAGGTACTTTCAAGTACCTCCACCTCACATGTCCTCTCTCCACATCACCTATCATTTTGACACCTCTTTTTCCACATGGCAAGATGTGAGGTCTTGTGAGTCCTCAACTCACCACAGCCCTCCATCTTGTCCATGTTGGCTAAATCCTAGCCATTGATTCCTCTAGAGACTTTTCCCTTAAAATGGAATATTTCCTCTCATTCAATGGATTCACTCATTTTCACAATTCAAGCATTCTACTCTAGCAATTTTCAAGCAATCTCAAGCACTTGCATATTCATCCTCCATTGTTGCACTCTTCAAGCTTGAATTCCATCCATCTCATACATTTATCCAAATACCCACATCTTTCATTGCATTCATCTTGTAATCTAGATCACTTTGCATAGCATTTTAGCACTTTTTCCATCAAGGAGCACACATCAAATCTTCATCAAAGGGCCAACCAAAAGGAGCACTTGGACAAGTTATATCTCTTGCTTTAATCTTTATTATGTTCAAGTCAACTTAGGCTAATCTTGAGGTGGTATTGTGTTATTTCTCATTTGCATTTCTTTGTTTTTTCATCTTTTAGGTTTAGTAAATAGCGCTACACACATTCAATAATATGAAATTTAGTATTTTGAGTCTAGTTTTCAAATAGGTAATTTATTCTAATTGTGATCAAATGTTTATACCTATTCTAAATCATGAAAAATGGAATGTAAATGAAGGAAAACACTTAACACCTCAATGATTAGGGCTACGTTAAACTTAAACAAAACAAAGCTAAAAAAAGTGATTATAGCTTGTTTAAGCTTGTTCCTTGGTTGGCCCTTGATCTTAAATGTTTTGTGTGCTCCTTTGATGGAAAGGTGGATGCAAATGGATTCAAAATTCTCTATGGAAAATGGGGAATTCAATAAGTAAAGTGGGTGGTTGGATGAGTGAACGGAAATGCAAAGGATGAAGCTTGAATGTATGCAAGTGTGCAACAATGGAGGTCTTTGAAACCATGAGAGTGTTTGAGAGTTTGATTGCAAAAATGTAAAAATGCCTAAATGTAAAATGAATGAATGAGAAGGGGGTGTTATTTATAGAAGAAATTGAATTCTCTAGAGAATTCAATGGTCAGGATTGAGCCACCATGGCCAAGATGGAGGGCTATGGTGAGTTGAGGACTCACAAGCTCTCACATCTTTCCATGTGGAGAATGAAGTGTCTAGAGGACATGGTGAGATGGAAAGGGTACAAATGATGTGGAAGAAGGACAAGTACTTTGAAAGTACCTTGGGAGGGGAGAAGATTTCCTTAAAAAGGAGTTTCTTGTACCCACATGAGAGGAGAGTGACATATGAAGAATTTTAGTATTCCTCAAAAATATCCATGGGGAAGAGGAAAACGGTTGGAGAATTAAATTTGAATTGAAAATTCACATGATTGGGAGTATATTGTGGATAAGACAAGGTTCCCAAAAAGTAGGACTTTGACACATGTGAGTGATGTGACAAGTCAAAGGTTCTAGAACTTGCATAGGAATAAGGAGAGTCTTAGAAGGATAAATGTGAATTAAAAATTCACATGGGGAAGAGAGGAGTCTTGAATGAATAAATGTGAATTAAAAATTCATATTGGGAAGAGGGTCTAGGCTAAATGTGAAAAATGTGAAGGTTGACCAAAAAGGTATGCTAAATGTGGCAAGGTGATTAGATTAAGGTTGTGCAAACAAGTGATTAAGGAAATTAATGAGAGATTAGAGGCAAGTGGGAGAATATGGAGGATGTGACATTAATCCTGATTAAGGTGTGCACATCCTAATCATGGATCAGTTAAATTAATCCATATTAGAAGAGGGTTATGGAGGATGTGACAAGAAGAGAGAAAAAGGAAGGATTTAAAATTAATTTAATTCAAAAAGGGAAAATGACTAAATTAAATAAATTGATATGTTTATTTAATTTAGAGAGGAAAGATGAAAGGTAAAGTATTTAATTGTTAAGTTAAATACTTTAGGAACCTTAGGTAGAAGGTGAAATATTAATTACATAAATCGTTCAATTAATATTGATGAAATAGATGAATAAAGTAGACGGGTTTGACCATGTGGGAGTGGTCAAATTTGGATGTCTACACTAATACCCAGATGATACAAAATAATTTTTAATACGTATGTATAAAACCCATTTTTTTAAAGTCACTTTTTTAGGACCATACCATGCATGTGTACAAACACCATGATTTGACATAAATAAAAGTATTTTTCTAATTGCTTTTGGGGAAAGATGTATATTATAATGAAGATTGATGAGGATATTTTTTAATAATTTTTTTCATATTATTTTTTATTTATTAATTTTTTATTGGCCCTAATTTATGGTTTTTAAAACCCTTGTGTATGAACACCATAACTTGACCTAAACTTATCATTTTTTGAATTTTCTTTTTTTCATTGTGTAAATAATTGTTTATAGATTGATGCCATATAATTTTTTTAACAAGAAAATTAAAAAACTAAAAGCTATTAAAACAATATGAAAACTTGACATTTTGAGTTTATGGACCTATTTCCTCATAAATTAATTAAAAAATAGAAGAAAAAAAAATCATAAAAAGAAATTACATATTTGAAAACTAGACATTGTTATATATAATGGGTTTTAATTTCATAAAACAATTTTTAAACAAACCTCATTAGCTATATTGCCAAAGTTAGTTTTTTCTCTTAAAATTGGCATGACCTTGTACTTACAAGTCTAAGCCTAAGTGTTGGGTTACCATTCCTTTTTTGAGCCTAAATACAAATGAAAAACATGTCTTGTGAGTTTTAAATGTTTTGGAACAAGTACCCACTTCAAAATGGGTACCTATTCTAAAAAATGAATGGGTATTTGTTTTAAAGTTGAAAAATGGCACTTCCCCTGAATGTGGACCCAACTTATTGCACTTATCCTCATGCCATATCCTTTTCTCCTAGATTGATGTGTGTTACCTCTTAGGGGGAGCAGGTAGTTGGTTGGTTACAGCTAATAGGGGGAGCATGTATAGTTGTTTGGAGAAGAAGTGTTGTTGGTTAAAGGGGTAGAATGTGTTGATGTTTTAATGAAGATCCTTACCCCTTTGTCCTTGATGTGAAACAGGGAGAATGAGAAGGTGTGTGTTGCCATCAATGCCAAAGGGGGAGATTATTGGCATTGGTTGCCATTGATGTCAACACTTGGGGAGATTGTTGCATATGTTTATGAGATTGTTGTTGGCATTGGTTATCATTGATGTCAACACTCAGTTAGGGTTGTCATTAATGATGTGTTAACAGTGAAGTTGTTGATTTTCATGGATGTTCATGGTTGGATGTAGTCATGCCTTGTTTGGATGAGTTGTTGATGTTCATGGTTGAATGGCATACTTTGTTTAATGACAATTAAATATATATTGAGTATGGTTGCTATCAGAAGAGATGATATCAATGTGATCATATATTAAGATGAGGATTAGAAGTAATGTTGAGTTGGAGATATGTTGTATGCTCCCTCATATTGTTCCTATAGAAGTATGTGTTGTTGCAAGGAAAATCTAGTCTCCACATGTTGGTAAAAAAAATTGCTACTAGAAGTTGCTTTGAAGAATTTTTGGGAGAATGCTTTGCATTCCTCCTTTGAAGATTTGGTCTTGCAGTTTGGGATTCAATTTCTAAGTTTTGTGGTTGTTGCACTCCTTTTTTCAGGTCACCTATGTTGTCGAGGAGGTTTTTGGTAATTGCAGTGGGTTGGCAGTTTTTTTGGTTGTCTAGACTAGTCCGAAAAATGCTTTTCATTTCTCTACATTGATGTTTTTGCTCCTATGGCTTAGTGAATGTGCTCTCCGTATTAGTGTAGTGTCTCAGTTCAGTTTTCATGTAATAAAGTGTTTTGCAATTTGGTTTATTAATGTTTCATCTCATGCTTGTGTATTTTGTGCTTCTCATATGAGGTGTTCTAGCTTTGGTTGGTTTAAAGTGGTTTTTTGTGGCATGACAGTGTGAAAGAAGTATTTGGAAGGGTTATTGGATGCTCATGGAACATCTCTCTATGGTTTTCACTTCAATAGTTGATCTCTTTGTTGTTGTATATTGTTTTGAGTTGGTTTTCTAGGAAATTTATGGATCTTTGGCCGACAGGGCTTGTTACCTTGCTTGCGTCGTGTGCTTGGGGGTTTGCACTAGCACATGAAGTTTTGTTAAGATGTATTTGGGTCCTAACCTATCTTGTTGAGAACCACATTGAGAAAATCCAGTTGAAAGTATGTTTTTGGGCCGACTGGTAATGTGCTACACATCTCATCTACATGTTTCCTTATTGCCAACTTGGGTTGTTGTGCACCAGCATGTGAGTTGTTTTATATCACATTGGAATATGTAATAAGGTTTTTTTCCCTCTATCTTCTAGATAGGACCACCTTATGTTTTTTGTGGCCAACATATTGAGGTTATTGTTTATCTTCTATTTTGGCTGACCTAATTGATGTTTTGAGACCTTGCAAAGGATATAAATGAAAGAACATTTCAATTGCAAGAGTATGTGTGTAGTGGTTTGTGAGTATGGATTAGTGAAGTGACTTGTGAAAAAGAAGATTCAGATGAGCTTTAATGCCTCGGTCAGCAGAGTGTATTGTTGATATATGTTGTAATTCTATATCTTCATGTATCCTGTTAAACGAAACTAATTTCCCAAATTAAAGTGTAGCAATTAAAACGATTTCACAATTTAATTCCCAAAAAAATTTATGCATAAAACATAATAGAATATTTAATAGTTTGCAACTAAATTGAATATAACAAATTAATCAACAATTATGTTTAGTTACATTCAATTATGGTGTAAATAAATTATTAATTCAATAAACTCAAAGGAATTAAAAAACTTTATTGCTCAGAAAATTTATCAAGCATTAATACTTATCTTTTGAAATGTGAAGAAAAATCTCAACGATTGCTAGAATGGACCCTAGTTCAACCTATTTTGTCTGTGAGCAATCTAGGAGGCAAAAAGTGTACTTTGTCGCTCTTCACGATGTGTTGGTTCCTTTGGAACAATGCTCAACACTCGTGGAAAACCATGCCTTGGCCAGGACCATCTTGAGTGCACCCTATTGTACCCCAGGTTGGACACACACTATAGATGTGCCCCCTTCTTCGTCTTGCTCACAACCTGCTAACCTGGAATCTTATTCCCGCAATGTGCAATGCCTTATTATTTTCTTCTTTTTTGTCTCTCAATAATTTAGTTTTCACAATTTTTTTACAACACAAAGGGTAGTTCCAACTGACACACCCTTTCGATAATAATTACATTACAACATTCTGTGAAAACCTCAATTATTATTTTATTACATTTATTTCTTGAACTATTGCATTGGTTCTATTTCACTTTTATTCTTTTCTTTTCTTTTCTTCCATGGGAAAAAAATCTCATAACATCTTGCTATCAAACAATGAGTCTCTTCAGCAGGTCCTTGTAATTTGTATCTTTCCCTAAGTTTGTGCACCTTAGCTTGCAAGTCCTTTTAGGAGAAATGTGCTTCTAGGTAGTGAGCCTTAAAACAAATTGTAATTTTGTAAGTAGTGAGCTTCCTATATTGAGAGATTTATCTTTGTGGTTTTTCCCTTCTTGGGTTTTCCATGTAAATCTAGTGTTATCTTGTGTATGTGTGTTCATTGCCTTATCTTTCATTGTTGCTTATTTGTTTAAGTGTTGTTGATTTGATTAAGGGTTGTTGATCTTGTTAATAGTTTGAATTTGCATATTATTGAAGGGTTTAAGATCTGGAGGGTTTAAATTTTGATAGATATTGATTCACCCCCCCTCTCAGTATCCAGGTGTGTTCAACATATAGATGACAATGTCTAGGTTTTAAATAAGTGATTTTTTTTATGATTTGACATGTTTTTTATTAATTAATTTATTTCTAAGGAAAGTGGTCTATAAACTTGAAATATTAAGTATTAGTATTTTTTAAATACTTTTAAATTTTATTTTATTTTTTAAAATTGTATCATCAATCTAGACATCATTCTTTGCACAATAAAAAAATCATTTTACGATTAGTTTAGCTCAAATTTCATACACAAGGGGTCTTAAAAAATAGAAATTAGAGCCAATAAAAAATTAATTTAAAAATATTTGAAAAAAATTATAATAAAATATCCTCATCAAACTTCACTATAATACACATATTTTTCTAAAATGAATTAGAAAAATACTTTTATTTAGGTCAAATTATGCTTATCGTACACGCATGTTATGAACCTAAAAAGGTGACTTTTAAATAGTGGTTTTTGTACATCATATACAAAATTAACTTGTATCATATGGGTATTAGAATAAATTGCATATTTGAAAACTAGACTCAAAATCCTACATTTCATATTATTCGACTTTCTTAATATTTTATGTGTAAGTGCTTCAAATTTTTACTTTAACTATGAAAATGTTTGACTTTTAAGAAAAACACCCACTTTTGGCCAACAAAGTGGACCCAACTTCTTACACTTATCCTAGATAAATCACCAACTATTATATCAACCAGTGGAACTCATCTTCAAGCATGGCCCATGCTAGTTGTGCAATACATATACAATACTATATCATGTTGTTATGTCATCTCATGGTTGGTAGTTGCCTACCTCCAATAGATAAGTACTCTAAGAATTATGTAGTATACATTCTCTAAATTCATAGTCATCTCCTCATTTGATAAATGTAAGGTGTTCATGTCTAATTCCCACCTCTCCATCAATGGTTACATATTTTTCCCAATGGTGTTGTTGCATGCATTATCATACTTATGTATTTTTCTCATTCCTCTAGTTTCTTACATCCTTTGTATGTAGCCAATCGGAGGGGGCATATATTATCACTAACATTTTCATGTTTGATGGCAATGATGCAATTATGATTATTTTTGGGTTCCAAACAAAGTTTCATTACTGTATCCATATGAAAAAATTTATCATGCTATTCTATAGAGTCAAATACAATCTATATCTAGATGAAGACCTTTCATTCCTCTTGTGTATCCAAATCCATTTTAATTTATCTATATCTATATGGAAACCTTTCATTTTTCCAACAATAGAGTTAGATCTTGATTCCACATAGTTGGATTTTTTATCTTTCCATAATAGGAAGAATATGTTACCCTTCTCTTTATTTTTTTCTTTTCAAAGATAGACCTTTCTCAAGAAAGTTGTAATTCATGATTATCTCAAATTATATGATAGACACTACCCATTGCACATTTTTTTCCATTTTACAAGTTTTTGAAGCACTCCAGACAAGAAGAATTAAAGAATAATAATAATAATAATAATAATAATAATAATAATAATAATAATAATAATAATAATAATAATAATAATGTATTATTATTATTATTATTATTGTTGTTGTTGTTGTTGTTGGAAGAATTAAAGAATATGGAAGACACTATCCATTTCATGTTTTTCTTCCATTTTACAAGTTTTTGAAGCACTCCTGACAAGAAAGAATTAAAGAATTATATATTTATTTATTTATTTATATATATATATAATTTGAGTGTCCAAAAATATTTATTTTTACAGGTTGATTTCTTGTTTACCTTGGCATGCATCTACCTAGTAGTTCACATACACATCAAAGTGGGAAAAAATATAATTAAAAAAATTACACACACATGCTCTTTTTTCTTTTATATTTTGGGAATGCTTTGATTAGGGTGTCTTAGATGCAATAATTAGCTTCTAAGTGGCATATTCTTGTATAAATTTATTTCGCATCACATATCTTTATCTACCTATTATTTATCCATGCATTTTTATCACTAATCCTCAAATTTGTAACACTAATCTGCTAATTCACATCATTGATCTCCAGATTTGCATTCCCTATCCCTAAGCATTATTTTCATAAACCTAGATTAGATTTGCATGTATGGACCTAACTTAAGTCAATTTCATAATTGCATATTTGATCTTTAAATTTTAAAATTCAAATTCAAATTCCTCATCGTTGACCATTTCACTAGTCATCGTAAGTTGACATAGTGCATGTTTTTGTTGATTTGTGGGCTTGGTTATTGTATTTAAAGACATCAATTCATTCATTTGGAAATAACCTAGGAATTAATTGAATAGATCTAGGTCTGAATTTTCAAAGGGAATAAAAATAATTTAGCACATAGCCATAGCATTTATCACTTCATTCTAGGTTTATCGCACTCTTTCTTATTATCTTCAAATATTTCACTCAATGTCATAAAGTTAATCCACTAGGGGTCTAACAAATGAAAACATGTCCCTGATAATTCATGGATGCACCAAAGGTGTTTGTAAGCATTTCTAGTCCTTACAAGAATCTAGATATCAAAAAAATAAGACAAGAGAGATTCAACATTCTATGAATTGTGAGATCATTTATGCAGTTTACATTCAATCACTTTCACACATTAGATCAAGTACACACTTGTTAAGATCATGTCCACACTTGTATTTAATTTATATAGATTTTTATAGCCAGTTCCAACTCATTTAATCTAATTTAATTGATTGTTATATGGTTGCATTTATTTACTTCACCTAGATCATTTTATATAGTAGTATTTTTCCTTTACATGTGTAAATAACGAGATTCTTATATGAAGAAATAGAATTAATAGTTTAATAAGAAATTTTTTATTTTTTTAAACTTCTATTAAATAAAAATTTGTGATTAAATAAATTATAGTATATTAATTTTGAAAAACCTATTTTTTCAACCTTAAATTTAAAAATTCTAATTAAAAAATTAACTTTATTTTTAAATTAATAATCCCTATTTTTAAACCCTTGATTTTAAAATTAGCAAATCCTAATTTTGCTAACCTTAATTTTGTAAACCTGAAATGTTGCAAAAATAAACCATTTGTTAAATGCCAATTTTAAGAGTAGAACTTCACTTTTAAAATCCCAAAGATTTAAACCCTAATTTAGTCAAGTATTTTTCTAACCCCTAATTTTCTAAACTATTCAAAACCCTAAAAGTAACTTGAGTAAATTAAGTCTTTTTTTAAGGACTTAAGGTTTGAGGTGGGATCCATCCACCCTCACAAAACTATTCAAATAGCTCACTTATCGACTTACTTGAAATTGAAGGATGGGTCACTTACACAAATATTCATAATCCTAAAATATTTGATAACCATAGCTTGTTTATTTCTTAATAACCTACTTCAATTTAATTTGACTCCATGGTATCTAGATCACCTCTTAACAATCTACAATATTTCTAGAGTTGTACACATCTTACATAATTTATTATTTACAAAGCCATCAAATTGAGAGTTTGAGTATGACTTCAAATTATATGATCAATTGGACTAGAAATAGGGAATAGTTTGTAAGTAAGTTATACTTTCTAATAATTCATTTTTGTGTTTTAAAAATGTCAAATTATTTTTTTAAGATTGTGTCATGTTCAATCTGTCACTTCAATGAAATTTAAAGGTGTGTGAAAGTTGTAATAGTATTGTTTAATGATGTGAATAAATAATTTGTATACTGTTATATTTATTTAAATATTTTTTTTTATTTAAAAATTGAATTTAACAAAAATGTCAATTTTATTAAATTTGTAAATTCAAGAAAATTTATAAAAAGCTTGAATTATTAGCAAACCAAAACAAGAAAATTATAAAAGTCTTTTTAAACAAATTATAAACAAATATAAATTACATTTATATAGAAAACATAAAAAATAATATTAATTAAAAATTAAAACAATGAATTACAACCACCATTAGAACATGGTGTGATGGTTAAAAACATAGCATGTTGACAAATCCACCAGCAAAACAAAAATAGAATTTGCTGATTTTCAGTTATTTTTATATAATATAGGCAACTTGAAGTTAGTATTTGAAAAAATATAAGCTACTTCATAGAACATCTGAAAATGGTGACTAAGATCAAAATTATATGGAAGTTTAGAAAATATTTATTTACAAGACAAAAAATATTCTTATAAGCATTTTAAGGGTTCTATTTGCTAATCTGGCATTTAACTTAAGGATTAGTCCTATACATAGGCTTCAAGAAAAAAGTGTCCTTATAAGCATTTTAAGGGTTTGTATGATAATTTGGCATTTAGCTTAAGAATTAGTCTTATGTATGGGCTTCAAGATCTATAATTATTTAAAAAATGGTCTTCTAGATCAGAAGAATACTATTATAAAGTAAATTGGTTGAAATTTCCCTTCACCATGTTAGGTGTTTTTTGTTCCACAGTCATTAGAAGATGTATGATTTTTTTTAATATTCAATTAAACTTTTAATACTAATTACTACTTCAAAATCCATGGTGTTTCTAGCTTCCTAAAAATTATGAACTAAACATTTTAGTTGAAGCTGCTACTATAAACTCCATGCCACCACCTGATTATAAAAGGCTCATAAATTTCCTCTTCTTTCCTCTTCAGACCATAGCCTTGGAGAGGATAGTATAAAACAACCTTTCCACTAAATTATTATTTTTATAATAATACACATTTTAGGTTTGCATATATGAAATATGTTCTATAATAAATTTAGACATAAAAAGTAAAATGCTTCACACTTTAGAATAGTTTATATATGTAAAAAGTGCATTCCTAGCACTTTTCATCATTTTAGATTGGACTCATTTCAACATTTTTTCTTAAATGCAACAAATGTGCTCAAGTAGCATATTTTTATGCCAAGAGTTACACCCTGTACTTGATCTTATTCTAAGTTCATGTCCCCATGTTCCAAACCCAACCTTCACATTGTTGTTTTTCATGTTTTTTTATGAAGTAAGCAACATTTATAGGGCGTTGTACCCTTTACACGGAGAGCCCTCGAGGCCAAAAACGAGCAATTCAAAACAAGACATGAACTAGAAAGAGAAAATAGTACTAGAACTCGAACAACCAACAGATAGCAGTTCGAAAAAAAGTACAAGGTCTAGACAACACCAGAATCTGAGGGAGTATAACTGACTCCCAAAACCCGAGGCCGCGGTTTGGGGGGTCCTTTTTTCTGCACAACAGACCAGGAAGGCTCGGAAACGTCAACTGAGCGAGGCGAGATGAGTGGTTCCTCAACAACCACCACGAACAAAGAGCCACCACATAGCGAAGCCGACAACGCAGAAGAGGGGTCAGGAGCATTCGAAAGATCAACAGAAGTGTTCATCAAGGGACGAGCAAGCTCAGTCAGCACAATGACAACAAATCGGGGCAATGGTTCCACAGAAAAGATAGCTGAAGGAGGAACTTGAGGAGACACAGCCACCAAGGAAGAGGAAGGGACCACCTCCTAAAAGGGACCATCCGAAGAGGGAGAGCCCACCGTGAGATGGTCTAAGAGATCATCCTTCCACCGGGTAGCAATGCCCTTGCGGCAAGCAAGAGGGCAGCCGGAGGCCAAATGACCAACAGAGAAACACCTCCTGCACTAAAAAAGGAGCCCCTCATAGTCCAGAAGCTGCTTCCAAGGTATGTCCTCCACCATCAAGACTACATCACCATGGAGAGTTTTGGAGATGTCCAAATCGATTAAATACGAGCTACTGTAGTATGCCCAAGACCCCAAGACATAGAATCCACCTTCAAAAAGCTACCAATGGCATTGCCAATAGCTTCAAAACAAGAATCCTCCCAAAACTAGAGGAAGATTCGGCAATCGAACCAAAATTGGTCTGATATTCAATGGCTCTGTAAGAGGATTGAAAGAGCGAGACCAAGGCCGAATGAAAGCAAATGAACACCCCACATCCACCTTCGATCTAGCACTTTGTCGCGATCCTCGGAACAAGTAAAGGTTGCAAAGAAAAAACCTTTAGCACTGGGATAGAGGTCAATCTGCCCAGAAACAATAGGCTTCCAAGAAACGGAAACCCACTCATGGAGATCAAGAAGGGTGGGCCACGGGCCGTTAAACCTCCAAACCACACCCTGACACACATAGAAATCCTCATTCTCAGCAACCTCTAGTCCACATACCATAACAGGGGAAGCAAAGGCATAGGGTAGAGGTCGGACCCTAGCTGGAGCAGGAGGAAACTGGTTACAAGCAGCATTAGAGAAAGATTTATGTTGGTAGTCCAGAGCAATGGGAGGAGGGGGAACAGGGCCCTCGCCCACACAAGCCTGCACAACCCCAGCAAAGGAAGCAACGGGAGGAGAGGGAAGGCCCCCGCCCACACTGTCAATGGCAGCATCCTAAAACTCCACCACAAAAGCAAAGGTTGAGCCCCAATCTTGCTCAACCTCTCGATGAATGCACGCACCCACCCGAACGCACGCACCAAGCTTTAAATCTGTATTTTCCCCTGGAGTGAAAGGAGCAGAGGGAAAAGCGACAGCCATAGAGCCCCCGCCCTCCCACTCTGCAACCTTCAACCGCATTTTCCCGTAGCAAACTCCCACTCAGCGACATTTTCCCGTTGCATTCTCCTGCTCAACGACATTCAAAAATAAATAAATAAGCTATTTTGTTGTTATTCATGTTGATTCAAAATTGCAGTGGCAATTCTAAACTTACTTTAGAACCTAACATACAATTTTAACATAATAACTTCCAAATTCAAATTTAATTATGACCTCACTTAGTTCCAACTAGTCAATATTAGTCCATTCCCACACCAAAAGGTTCAAACTACGTGGCCAAGGATATCATGCCAAGGTCATTTTTATCGTGATCAATCACCAAGAGATCACCCTCCATGCACTAAAATACTTAGAATCACTCATGTCACTATCAGCTCTTTGCATCAGCCATCCCAATTACATGAGCTTTTACATCAACAAATACAAAAACCTTTGTTTTTTTCATAGTCATTCCAGCATTTGTTGGGTCTAGTCTTAAGCTCTCATCGTCATAACCACATCAGCATCAGTTACATTTGCCACTTGCTATGACTTCCAACTTTTATCAAAATTGTTGAATCAAATCAAAAGGGATTGGCTAGAGCAGAAGGGGAATGTTGGGCTAAAATTTTGTTGTGCTTGGCAATATAATAGAAAACCCAATGTGAACAGTAGATAAATTACAGCATAGTCTTTATGATTGGGATCTCAAATCTTTTCGATAGTAAAATGAGGAGTTGAAACAAAAAAAGGCTTACAAAGTGGTGGATTTAAAAATTACAAAAAACTTAAAATATCACAACAGAATTGCAACTATATTACAACTAACTACATAACAAATAACTAATCATGTTCATTATCCTTCATTGTCCCCCATAATGAACATTGAAAAAAATGATCATTATTTCATATTTTATCCCTCATAATGAACATTTTGAAGAATTAACATTCCAAAAGATGTGTTGCAGCACTCTAACCATCTCTTAGCAACGTCAATCCTGAGACTTGTCACACAATCCAACCATAAACCTACAACTTTCTTGATGTCTTACAAGACAATATTTATCACTCTTCACAAACTACCAAACCTTGCTTGATTACTCCCATCTTTGATAAACCAATATTGATATTTGTACAATTGTTTGAGCATACCGTTAATCTTTTCCCAATTCAATCCATACTCCATCCACAATTCATTCACATGCATTTTGTCATATATGCATTTGTCTGCTCTCTATCCCAACACACCTTTTGAGAATGACTTGTTAAATCACATATTTGACAAGGATGTATATCCCAACACCTATCCATTGTATGTCATTTCTTGTTATAATAAGAACACTGCACAAATTGCATTATTTGAACAAATTTGTTTGAATCTATAACACCTGTAACATCATTCCCTTTACTTATGACGTAACCCAAACCTTCATACTTTGGCCTCCTAATTGATTCAATTGGCTTTGTGATTCCTTGTGCATGTTTATCTAATCCTTGACCTGTATATCCCATTCTTTGCATGATTTTTAAACCAATATTCTTCTCATTAGAACTAATAGGATTTTCAAATTCAAACATATGATCATGTATCTTTACACTCTTCATCAAAAACAACTTGAGTGATATTACACAAACCAACTGATTTATCAAAACACAAATCTTCTGTGCTACATGAAATATTACAAATTAATGATTTTGACTTCAAACATTCATTTTCCTTTTGACATGATTCAAGCAACTGATCCAATTGAGTGTTTTGTACCTTCAACCTAGATATCTCATCATTTTGTAATCTATTTTGCTCTTCTAACTTTTTCAACTATTATTCCAAATCATCATTCTTCTTTTGAACTTCTTCAAACAATTTCAATCTATTTTCTAATTCACCATTTTTTGTTTCGACATTCTAAAATTAATATTTTCACAAAAATATTCATATTTTTTCTTGTGAACTTCCTTAATACCTGCTATCAATTGAAAATTAGATTGGTTAACTTCCAGTAGTTCTTCTAAAACATTTTTTTTCTTTTTTTATTCTTTTACCAATTTTTCCCATTTATTCATCTTAATACCTCAAAAAACAAAACCTTGTGTTCCTTATTACTCCAATGTACACAATATTAAAATTCAAATCCCACACAGAACAAAACTTCAACCTTTAACATATAACAAACTCTAAACCCTTATTCCCCATATGTCTTATTCCAAAACCAAACACCATATACCATAACCCTCCATACCTAAAATTTGTTCTTAGGATCTTTCATAACCAACCCTTCAATGAATCCCAAAAATAAACAAACCAACCAACATTCTTATATTTGCATAAATCCAAACTTCAACAAACCAAATAAAATTTAACACTACCTTTGTAAATATGTGAGATCTTCTCTCATCACTTTCAAAACTACTTATCACTCTTTAATCATGAACTCATAGAATAAAACATACATCAGAGTGCCTTTGAATAATGTTATTTTGAATCCGTTAGACATAACTACCTTAGAAAACGAGGCATTAAACTGGAAAATGCAATACCTTCAGCTACAAGGCACAAGTCCACAAGGTCAACAATCTCAATCAATAGGACAGCATATGCACCAAGATCCATCTAATCTTCGGCTGTTGTGTTTTCCATTCTCTCAAAACAGCCAAACACATGCCAAATGTTAGGACAATCAAGCAGTCATCAAGTTTATGTGCAGACAAAATAATTCATTATAATGTGAACCTTCACTTCCTTACGCCCCTCTCTCTTTCAAGCCTTTCGAACTCTTAAATTTACACCATAACAAGCCATAGCAAACCAGATGATTTTATAACAAATTTAACGGCTCTTCTACACGCCTATATATATTGCACAATTTTCCAATTGCCTTGTCTATAGCAGATTCGTGCCTCCATCCATCACACACAAGACAAAAGCATTGCTCGCTTCCCCCAATCAACCTAGCGCTCTACCACAAGCAGCCAGAGGGCGTAAGCTTTGTGAGCCACAGCAACATCAGCAGATTTCGAACATCTTTAATGACTTCGATGCCCTTTTCTTTTTCTTGCCTTTCATGCCAAGTCATGACAAAATCCTCGCCATCATCTTTATCGCCCTCAGCTGACGCTGATCAAACCTCTTAATAGTCCTTTTCCAGAGCAGCCAGATCTCATGAGCCTCAGAAAACTCTCATTTATCTCACTTGCTGGCAGGAGGCAAACCAGGCAGCTTTGTCATGTCTCAGGCACAGGAGCGATTCATGCTCTGATACCAAATGATGGATTTAAAAATTACAAACTGAAAATATCACAACAGAAGATATACCAATCTGAAAATCATTCTTCAATTCAATTCTTTTGCATTACATGTTGTGTATATAGACTTGATATCATAACTGAAATTTACAACTATATTACAACTGACTACATAACAAATAACTAATCATGTTCATTATCCTTCACAAAGATTGCAGCCTCCTAAACAAACCATTACATACACCCTTTAAACAAACTAAGCAAGCAAGGTTGACTAGACCAAGCAAAAAATTGGTTGAATCAACTAATCAACAAGACAAAATAAAGGTGTCGACACACCAATCCATTTGAAAAAAGTCTTCAACTTTTGTAAGTACCAAAAACAGAAAAGTTTAGTAAATTCTTGATCATAATGATTAGCAGCGGAACCACCCTTTAACAGTCACTGACAGCACATTGAAATTTCTCTATTCCCTTCCACTTCTAGTTTAGTAAATTTCATAATTCTTTATCTCACAGACATAATTAAAATCATTTCATTTCATCGTCTTGTAAAACTCAGGGCACAGGCCTGGTAATCATTCATCATTCAGTAACTCAATGATTGCCAAGGAACGGTTGATACAACAGCTGACATGGATTAAGGGCATACTGAAGAAATGGAAGCTAAAATTATATCAAAACTAGATCACAATCCAAATTGCATCAAATATGTTAACAGGGAAGAGCACAGATTCTAAAGAAAAAGGGAATGGACATCTTGCTTGTAATGATTCATAAGCTCCAGTTGCAAGAAGAACATCACAGAACATCGACATAAACCAATGGCAGCTCTGATCTACAATGCATCACAGCTACTTGGAATACAAGACAAGTTCATTTCTGGAATTACGAAACCTAAAAGCACCAGAGTAATTCTAACAAAGGCAATTGATTAGGGAAGTCTGTTGACTGGATCATCTTAACAGGAAGGCATGCAAAGGCAAGCTCAACAAATTCCATTTCAATTGGGAACAAGTTAAACATAAAACAACCTTTATATAAAGCATAAGGCATTTGATCCAATCTACTTGCTTGCAGTCCAATACATCAACTTGTTAATCATAAACAGCATTTTGGGATACAATCTTTCATAAGCTTTGCACAAGTTTGCAGACTACCTTCTTCACTCTTCAGTTTTCTTCAGGATATAATTTCATGATTATAACATTCTGACTAACTGTTAATTATTCAACTTTTACTTTACCCTTATGCTTTGCAACAAAAGAGTTCAAATGTTTTGGAACCCAGGTTATCTTCAGGTTGCATCAGGCTTAGGCATGAAGCAAAGCATTACTGTTAGATGTAGCATTCACATATACAATAAAAACTCATTAAAGATCACACATAATGATGAATGCCATTAAATGTAAACATGACAAGCAGTCTTGCCTCTAGCAATATAAGGTGACAACGACTTGTCCTAATTGTGCTAGACACATTCATTATAAATATAAACTTGTAAGAAGAATAAAATGCCACAGAATCAACAAAAGAAGGGAACTGGACAAAATTCCATATATGATGCCATCTCTGCAAAGAAGCTTATTAGCTGAAAAGTCTCAACTGCAATAAAAAATATATACTGT
Source organism: Sequoia sempervirens (assembly GCA_007258455.2). Classification (NCBI taxonomy): domain Eukaryota; kingdom Viridiplantae; phylum Streptophyta; class Pinopsida; order Cupressales; family Cupressaceae; genus Sequoia; species Sequoia sempervirens. The sequence continues at coordinate 135,821,830 of VDFB02353493.1, forward strand.
GTGGGAATTTACATGAATTGTTGTCTGGACTCTGTATTACATGTGTTGAGACATTTATGCCACTAGACATGTCATTTGAGGACCTATTTTCAGTGGAAAATTGGATGTTTCTAAGACAAACATCGAAGCAGTATTCTAAACAAATAGAAAATTTTGCCATCATGCCTCATAATTGGTACCTGACTTTACAAGCAACTTTTACAATACTCTTAACATTGAACATGTAAAGTAATAAAAACTCTAGATGTCTAAAATTTAAGAAGGTACTGTTTTCTAATCTATCTTTCTTTTTGGTCATCAAAAATTCGTTTTCTAAAATCTTCCACCATTAAGGGTAGCCCTTCCCTCAAAGAAACTTTTGGTTCCCACTTCAAGAGATCATTTGCTTTTGTAATGTCTGGCTTTCTTTTGTGTGGATCATCAGCTGTGTTTTCTTTAAATTCAATCCGTGCACTAGGATTTATTGTTTCTTTTACAACCTGCCGAAGGTAAAACATCTGTCAGATCAAAGAAAGAATTAAATCTGAGAATCATAATTGTAATATGTGAAACCAAACCTGAGTTACATTACACAAACCTCAGCAAGCTCCAACATAGTGAATTCTCCAGGATTGCCAAGATTGAATGGTCCAACATGGTTGCTCTCCATTAGTCGTATCAGACCTTCAACCTGCCCATCAAATAATATGTTATGAAGAAAGTAAGTGTGGAAATGGCATAATTCTAGACTCTAGTTAAAATATCATTTTTACCGACATACTCTATGGAACAGAATATGAATACCATTCATTAAAACATCTGTCTTTATGGTCCAAAATCAAACTGCAAAATGAATAACAGTTTAAATGTTCCATGTCCTTAAATACAACGGAAACAGATAAAGTTAAGGAAACTAATAAGTTATCACACTGTGGCTGTCTAATCATGATATAGTCAGTCATTGCCAACAGAAACCTCAAGGGAAAAAACTATAACCTTTAGGGAAAATGGTGAACTGGCATTTATCCCAAACAAAAGACCTCAATTTCATTGTCTATTACCCAGCTAGATGATAAGATCACAGCTGAGCAGCAGGAACCCCTTTTCTATCAAATGAAAGTTCCCCAGTTCTTTTATAAATACAAGGGTGTATATGTTAGGTCCCTTACATAAATCAAAAACATGTTATAGTGCCAGGATTTGAGCTGTACAGGAGATAAAACATTTAGAACTCTTACTGATTTATATAGAAAAAACAATTGCACTGGAACATACCAAATCAGAAACATACTGAAAGCTCCGTGTTTGTTTACCATCACCATAAACACTCAAAGGCTCCTTGCGCAGTGCCTGTGCAGCAAAGAAAAAATGGCATCATACATATTTGATCAACAAATAGAATTGCCAGGCTATCCTTACCATAACTATACGAATGTTGTAAATGCTCATAAAAAATGAAATTAGGATCCTCCTAAACATTTTTCCTGAGAAACCAACCTGAGCAACAAAGTTGCTAACAACACGACCGTCATCAATGCACATTCTGGGTCCATATGTGTTAAATATACGTGCAATACGCACCTGCAAAACCCATGTTCAACATTTAATCACATTTTGTCAAAAGTTAGAAATAAATTATGTTTATCACTACTCTCTTATTCCTTTTCCTATTTGATTTTCTACAGAATCTCAGCCATCTTAATTGCCTCAAAACTATTCCAAAACAGGACAAAATACAAGCCAGAGAGGATGGCTAAGAAACTATAATATAAAGAAAGTGCCTCAAAATGGTAACAGTCAATACAAACACATATATATCATCTGCTTTCTTACTTCTGACTCAAAATCTAAACGCAACATATTTGTTCAAGAAATTTTAAAACAGATTATGAACTCAAGATTGAAAGCAATTATCTTTTCATCAAAGCAGTGATGGCAAAGAAAATAAATGAGTATTTAACTATAGATCATGGGTATGGTATTTTCTTTCCTAATTTAGGATGGTATTTAATCAACAAATCATTTGAGTCATTTTATAGACAGAAGTACAGCATGGCAAGGATATAGATGACCAAATTCTAACAGAAGTCATACTGGCTGCAGCTTCCATCCCTGGTAGACAGGGTGAAAATGGATTCAAATTGTATAGTTGGCACTTGGCAGATTGAAGTTTAAGAGTAGCATTACAATCAAAAAAAATGGAATCAACCCCAAATAATCAACACCTATCTCATTTGCCTAACCATTTCCCGAATTTTTCAAACACTGGTTCTGATATTTTTTATGTTTATCTTTCCTTTTTTGGCTCAGTTTTTCACTTTGGAGAAGAAAAACAAGAGCACAGGAAGATTGGTTCTGAAAAACTGTAATTAACCCCAAGTAATCACCACCAGTCTCATTCACCTTGCCATTTCAAAACTTTCTGAAATTTTTTATGCATACCTTTCCTTTTTTGGCTTATTTTTACACTTTGGAGAAGAAAAACAAAAGCACAGGAAGATTGGAGATTTTTAGTTTACGATAAGGCTAGGGCATTCTAACTTTTCATGTTTAACCTTTTAGTTAAAATTTTTAACACTAATGAGGTTTTACTTTTAATTATAACCTAATGAAAATTCAATATGAAACACTGGGTCGCACCTAAAATAGTACTCTGTTCAATAACAATAGCACTTACCTACTAGTTTAGGACTAACTATATATTTTTAACATAAACCTTCTTATGTAAAAGTAAAATAATTATATTTAGAAATCCTACTTTTTTTTAATAGGAATTTCTTTTTATCTATTATGTTTATTTCTAATCACTATGCAGTATATTTGACATGAAACTGCAAAATCAAAATTTTCTCTGTAGTTACGAATATAATATTTGTTTTTTTTAAGTTACCCGAGTTTTTGCAAAGTCTTTCCCATTTTTAACCTGGGTAATTGAATTCCATTTACACTTTTGTCACACCACATCAATGCCATATAAATGGAATGCTACTGTGAGTTGCATAACTTGCCATCTGACCACATAACCATTCCCAACAGCTGCTTCTATGATATTTAATTTGGACCAGGTTATAGAACTTACTCCCAAGTTATTATATTTAAAGTTGTTTTTTCACTTGCCCAAATAGGTCTACTCACTACTGCAATCCATTTTGAAACTAACTACTACATAAAATATTTGCGGATCAGTAAACCAATACTTAACATGGTTGTGTTGTCTAACTGTTAGCAGCTGTACTTTAATCTACCTACACAACGCATTGCACAATATTGTTCATTGACTCTACAATATTGTAGCTCTAAGATTTGCAGTTTTTTTTTGCTGTTAGACAAGTATGTCTATACAATTGCAATTTATTCACACAATGCGTACAAAACATGCTAGGAGAAAGATTTCAAAACATCTATGAGAGGCTAGAATTGGTACAAAGGACTCTATAATTCATTACTGGAGGAATGTCAAGGAAAATCTTCATAGGAGAATGATAAGATATACAATAATCAAGAAATGATGAGTTGCAATTTTAGTTATATGTTCATACAATTCATGAATAATATAGAAAGGTCAGCATGAAAAGGCATGACAATTAAACATGTTGATAAAGTATAAAGGATCTGGCCCTAAGGTTGAGTTCCTCCTCCATCTCCATTCCCATTAAGAGAGGGGATAGAGGGTTGGGGTAGTCCTCTCCTCTTTCCCTAAAAGTAAAAGGTGGATCAACGCAGGGCTTTGCCCTCTACTTACACAACAAATATTTGGCATGGTCAAGCCCAACTTGAGGGTAGAGTTGTTAGTGTAAATAGGGTTGTTATCTATCTAGTTAGTTTATCGCCTTTTCTAGGTTGAACCATTCACACTCAGCTTAGTTTACTCAGAGGTTATTCTCTCATTTGTCTCAGCTCATGTGGACTTCACACATGTCCTCAAACTTGTCTCATTTGAGCTAACATGTGTTGCACATTTGGAGGAGTAGTCAAACATTCAGTCCTACCTTCCTACCTCCTCTTACCTTTATATGCAGGGCTTTCATTGTAATTTTACACACTCATTTTATTTCATAGACATGCTTGTTTGTGATTATTTCATTTGTGAAATTTTATCTTGAATTTTGCATTCAGATCTCAGCTGGCTCCAACATGGTATCGGAGCCATGAATTGCAAGTTTCTTCCTGCATTTTTGTGAATTAAGCACTCAGCCCTATCAATGGAGCATCATGAAGCCAAACGGACATCACCATTGAGTCTGAAAGGCCCAAGAAACAAAGACTAGCCTTCAGTTTCATCAAATTTGGTAACTTTTAATTTTTGCAAAATGTTTTATCTCTTGTACCTTGCAGTGACATACAGAATACATACAGATCCGTACTTGTATGGAAAAAAAAAAATATTAAAATTGCAAAAAAAAAATAGCGAAGGGGGCCTCAACTCATCCACCCTCTACCTATCTTTTGGTCGAAGTTTTTGCAAGCTATATTTAGTGGTTGAGGTTTGCACTTTGCACAGGCCTTCACAAGCCCCCTTTAGTGCTCAAAGAGATTATATAGGAATATATGGCCCAAAAATATAGGTGCAGCAAATCATCGTTCTCTATAGTATACAAGAGGAATTTGCACATTGAATTTGGTAATTTTGGATAGTAAGAATTTAAGCATTCCTGTTACAGAAGTTGTAAGTATCAATAATGAAAAATAATACCAAATGAAGTAATGCTCAAAAATCCTCGACAAGGAATTCAGCTTTCAAGTTTTCATGCATTGAATGGTGACCATAGTTAATTGTGGTAGGCTCAATTATATGTATATTACTTTAGAAAAATGATCTATGCAATGAAGAACACAATGTTGGTGAAAAGAACTTTATCTGAGACTCAATATGTTAGGGCTGCACGTACTAATTACTCTGTATCATATATGTGCATTGGGAACAAAGAACAACATGGAGATGTCTAATATAATGCCTTAGAGACACAACCCCTCACACAAGAGATCTCAACTTTTAGACATTGTTTGTTTCAATGAGGGCCCCATATTCTATATACTCATACAATTCTTTTGATACCAAGCAGTACATATGGTTTATAATACATGGCGTTCTACAAGAAGACATCAATGACTGCTTGAGATTTTGTAGTTGCTATCATGCCGGTAGACATGTATGCAAACTGCGCAATCATAGACAAGGCAAGATAAATTGTTTGATAGACTGTCTTGATAGGAATGTTAAAGATACAGTTTATAAAGATTGTAGGGTATGTACAAAATGGATTTGTTAAACAATAATAATATTAACATATTAAAATTTAGAGTGAATGGTTGCTTCAAATTAGTATAACCATTCACATTGTGACTCTTGATGTTTATACATAGATTTTTGGATAATTGTTTTAAGAATCATAATTTACAATATGGGAACATGAAATATTATAATTAATATTTATTATCAATATTTCATATCCATTATTTTTAATATATGAGATCTACATAAGGGTGATTATGGTAAAGGAGAGGAGGGGTACTCAATATAATCAATAGGTTTGAATGGTAGGCTTATAAAAAGGTAATAATTTGAACTATGTAAGTTGAGAAATTTGTAAAATTGATTAGTAACATAAAACTAATTTTTAGATCCGCAGGCTGGCAGGATTGCTGCTCTGATACCAATTGCAATGTCCCCTTTTGGGAAATTCCTAATTTAAGGCCTACAAAACAATATTAATCATTAAAAATTGATATTAGTAATAACAAGTATCTATTTTATGATAATATATATAAAATATTATAATATTGAGATCGATAAAACATCATAATATTTAGATCAATAGTTCATAGCATCATTAATATTTGAATCAACATATCATAACATATTCCTTATAGCAAATCACCTCATGAATTTATAGGAAATGCTTGCAAACCACAATCTCAAGGGTAGCTATCCTTGTATTGCAAGAGCATGGAAGGATTTTAGATCCATTCCATGCCTCAATCCACCAATCCACCTTGGAGGCTGGTCGTCCTCCTTAACCAAGCCCAAGAGCACGGAGTTGGATTTCTAGTTCACTTGGCCTCTCGGCCCACAAGTATGGCAGAACCTCCAATCCATCCATCTCAGGGTGGCATGCTTGATGAGACACATGAAAACTGTCCTCTTCAACCAAACCCAAGAGCACAAAATGGATATTTGGTCCATTCGGCCTCCCAGCCCACAAGTACGGCAGAACCTCCAGTCCATCCACCTTGGGGTGGCATGCTTGATAAGACACAAGAAAACTATCCTCTTCAACCAAGCCCAAGAGCACAGAATGGACTTTTGGTTCATTCGGCCTCCTGGCCCATGAGCATGGCAGGATCCTTGATCCATACATCTCGAGGTAGTGTGCTTGATATAAAGAATTTCTAGCTTCAGCTCTCGTGAACTCGAAAGGTCGAACGGCCTTCCTATTTGCAGGACACTTCACAAATTCAAGATACGGTTCCTCAAGGAATTTGCTAGAATATTTCTAAAATAAATACCTCTTAAGGAGATGATGATAAATTTACTCTTTAATGGCTGCCACCAATTATATTTCAAATTATTACCAATGGCTGTTCTCAATCTCTATTCCAAAGAGATGTCTTATATTTCTTATTCTTATTCTTTCTTTTTCCAACTTCACTCGTATGCTGAATTGATTTACTCTTTATATCCATTTCTTGAAGGAGTCATCACCCTTCACAATAAAGGAGTCACCACCCTTCATTGCTGCCTTTTGAGAATAATAATTTATTTTCCAAATTCATTCATTGATGCATTCCCAAATTGATGATTTCTCCACAAGGAAATGATCTCCCTTTTATATCTTATTATTGAAAGAGTCACAACCTTTCACATTAAGAATCACATCCTTTCTCACATGATCACTACTCTTGAGAAAATAATATAATTTACGTGCAAATTTGCATAAGATTCTGTGTGATTGAAATATTGGATTAATTAAATAGAAATCAAACACATGTTAATAAGACATTAAATCGAAAAGCTGAAAAGAAACAGAACAATGCAAACCGTAATCGCAGCTTCTCGAAACCGTCTTATCCTCCTCTAACTTCAGCGTTTTGTTGTTTTCGAATGGCTCTTAGACCAGCAGATCCAACTCAACAAAAAGACAGCATGAAGAACGAGATATGAAATGCATATTATGCGAAATGCAAAATCTATGCTAATATGAAAGTATGGATGTGATGCTGAAAATGATATAAATGCATAGGCTGATTGCATGAACATAGGTATGCGTAGGCAAGTGCATGCGTGTGAATGTGGATGATTAACCAAGGCTTGGATTTGCACGGGCTTTTATAGAGTTTTCGAACGGGTTTGATTGGCTAAATCGATTGACGGTCCAGATTAAGCTTGTTTCGAACGGACGGCGGGAGATCTTCGAAAGTGGAAGAGAAGGATGGAAGGTTTCCCTTTTCTTTCAATTTCGTCATTGAGTTTCGAAGGGAAACTTCCATTTCGAAAGATGAGATACGAATTTGGAAGGGTGAGTTAGCTCGAGTTAGAATTAAATAAAATAAATTTATTTAATTTAAAAGTGGAGATGAAAATAGAAACTTACATAATTAAATAACTCATATTTAATTATGTTTAAAATGAAATTAGAGTGAGGAATATTAAATAAGATATTTAATAATTAATTTAATTCGGATATGGGATGGAGAATATTCCATTATTCAAATATTTAAAAATATTTAAACTTTAGAACCAAATGATAATTAAATATAAATAAATTATAAAAATTTATTTAATTTAATCAAGCGGAGGGTAGAAATGTTAGTAATTAAATAAAATTATTTATTTAATTTAAGGTAGAAGAATTTAGAAGATGAACGATATAAATAAATAACTAAATTTATTTATATGTAGATGACATTAGAGGAATTAATTAAATAAATCATATTTAATTAATTAACAAGCTTAATCATGACCAATTTTAGACATATACATTTTGCCCCTTTTTGAAGTGATGTGTAAAACACATTGCTTCAAAGAAAATAAGATTTTGCCTCTGATGTTCTTTCGATATTCTTGCTGATGATGCCCCCTCGGGAGGTAAATCACGGATGAGAGGAAAGTGGTTTAGCTCGCGACAGAAAAGAAATGTCCATTTTGAAAATAAAGTCCCATTTTACCCTTGTTTTGACCTTTAAAAGGTAAAAGGTTGAAAGAGACTAGTCATTTGCACTGTTGAGTTTGGTGAAAACTATGAAAGCGACATTGCGACATGGAGATTCCGTATCATCGCTACCGATTCGAGAGATCACGTAGATATTAGAGGCCAGCTGCTTATAGACCACCGGTGAGTCGATCGATCCTCCTACGCTTTCGAATTTTTCTATTTGAATCGAAATTTTCATGATTTTCTGCGGTTTCTGTTTTAAAATTTTACATTTGCGCGCATATAGCAATGTTTAGGCGTTTTCGAAAAAAACAGGCGCGCATATAGTAGAAACAAACGCGCATAGGGCATAGATGTGAAAATGTTTAGAAAAACCAGTGTAGCACATCCCGTAAAAACTAGCGCGCATATAGGGTAGGTTTGAAAATTTTAGGGATAGAGCGCATATAGGGAAAACAGACGCACATACAGGAAAGCGCGCATCCAGCAAAAACAGTGGCGCATAGGATGAGAAAAGTGGCGCATATGGGAAAACGCACATAGGGAATCTGTTTAAGCGCATCCCGTAAAAAGAACGGCGCATATGGGATTTAGCGCATCCTGTCAAAAGAATGGCGCATATGGGAAAATAGGCAGAATTGATATGTTGATGAAAATGATGATGTGTATTGCTTCTTTGGTCAATAGATAGGTAAAATGTCGTGTCATCATGTTGATATGGGTAAAGATGATAGAAAAATCGAATGATTGATTGATAACTTTGCTTCCTAGGGTAGAAAACAAAGAGTAGATTGAACTGATATGACTTCTGATAAATTTGCTTCCTGCGATAGAAAACAAATAGTAATTGATGGTAGGATAGATGTGATATGATATCCAGCTTGATAGAGTTGATTTGAATTGATTGATAGAGCTGATTGTGTGATATGGGTCGTTGATTTGCTGCATTGATAAATATGAGTCGTTGATATGGGTCCGATATAATTCATTGATAGATATGAGTCTGATTTGATATTGTGTGAATATTTGATATGAGTCTAATGGATGATCTTTGTAATGAAAAATAGGAGGTTTTCAAAAACCTCCAGATTAGAGAGCGACACTTAGCAGGATGGGATAGGATCCCTGAGTTGACTCCTGCTGACAGAGCATTGATTGATGCGTGCGGTTTGAGACCCTTATTGGCGATGCCGCTGATTTGGGTCAACAGAGGATTGTTGACAGCACTTGCAGAGCGATGGCATTCAGAGCACAACACCTTTCACATGCCGACCGGTGAGGTGGCAGTGACTCCTGAGGATGTGTACAGGATCTTAGGTATTCCAGTTGTCGGAGCCCTTGTGTATTATGATCACAAGGAGCTTGGAGGTATGGATGCTTTGAGGAGAGTGTATGGAGATGCGCAGATAGCCGGGTACTGGGTACCGTGGGCAGACTTTCACGGATATCCAGCCTTGCCAGCAGTTTTGGGTGCTTTCATCGGAGGTCTCCTTTGTCCGAATCGCCGAGCAAAGGGATTGTCAGTGGGCTGGGGCAGGATTCTAGAGCAGATGATGCTACAGCCGAGGAGATATGCATGGGGGAGCTGCATGTTAGCTCATCTCTATCACGATTTGCACCAGGTGGTCTACAGAGGATCGTCCAGTTTATCTTGTGGGGTTACGCTACTACAGATCTGGGCATGAGAGCATTTTGCTGTGACGAGGCCGGCATGTTCCAGAGTGAGGCCACCAGGCAGGCCATATATCTATATGTATTATGAGTTCCTTACCCAGCCCAAACTGGGGAAGGTAGATTATTGGAGACGACTGCTAGATGACATCGATACAGTCATATGGCGACCGTATTTGGATTGTGAGCCATGGGCGACTGATGATATAGAGATGCCCTATGTATGTATTCTGTGATTCCTGATATGGAGGACTCCCTTCATTTTGGAGAGATTTTTGGCATTGCGGGTGCAGAGGCAGTTCGGATTTACGCAGGGGATGCCGCAGGGGGTTGCACACTACGCCCGGAGTAGAGATGAGGCCGGATGGGGGCCGTGTATTTTGTATCAGGCTGCCTACACAGAGTTCATGGCATTGGCACCTGAGGCATGGGTTGACAGACGAGACATCGTGGATGCTGGGATGTCCGATGAGTATGCTGCCTATTTCCACATGCATCCATTTCCACGATTTACTAGCCCAGATGAGCCAGCACCGATTTTGGTAGTACCGCAGCCCGGGGCAGGTAGACAGGAGGATGTGGCTGGCGGTGAGCAGGGAGCAGTCGGAGGAGAGGAGGTGGAGAGCGGAGAGGAGGGCTCAGATGATGATGATGATAGTGGGGATGACGGTGGAGAGGGGGGACATGTGCTGGGGAGGTCGGGACTGGATATCTTGAGGGGTGTGCAAATTATGCGACGACCGAGGACAGGGATAGGGAGGCGGACAGTGATCCGTATGGCCTCCTCGCAGCAGGGACAGATAGCCACTCTTCAGGCTCAGGTGCAGACATTGCAGGGGCAGCAGGGACAGCTACAGGGTCAGTTGTCGCAGGCACAGGCTTTTATTGTGCAGCTACAGGCACAGCTTGCACAGGCACAGGCACAGGTACAGGCACCTGCCCCAGACCCACGGTTAGCTCAGGTGATCACAGAGGGATGCATTCAGGCGACGGGCAGTAGACGCTGAGGGCATGGCTCAGAGACTGATGGACACTGTAGAGAGTGCGTCACTGCGAGATGCCATTGCAGAGGGTATGGAGATGGCTAGGGAGGCTGAGTACTACAGGGTGAGATATGAGGAGCTATGTCCTCCAGAGCGCAGAGAGCCATACCCGCGATCCCACAGCAGGACTCGGAGCAGATCACGGACACATACCCAGAGCAGGGGAGTGACAGGGCCACGGCAGGACCCAGATGCAGGCACTAGTGGCAGACCACCTCCCTCCGGACCAGTACCATCAAGAGCATCGACCAATTAGACTTTATGATGTATAGCATTTTTTTTAGCATGCATATGCCATTTCTGATTATATTTGAGGTATTGGGCATTGTAGTTTCATTGGACATTTGGACATTTGTATCATTTTTGATGAGTGATGATATGCAGCGGCGATGATTACTTTGATGATGATGTGATGTGCATTTTATGATGTGATGATATGATATGCATTTATGTCTGTGTTTGTGGAGATTTGATGATATGTAGGATGATTTGATTATGATATTTTATTATGATTACGATTTGATGATGTGTACTAATGATGTCATGCAAATGAATTACCTATGATGTGTATTTTTGGATTTTGTAATGCAGATAAAAGATGAAAAATGAATGTTGTGTTCATGATATGCATTATGATATGATGTGATGTGAAATGTCATGAGTGGATAAAATGTTATGACATGGGATGATAGGAATACTGCTATGAAATAGTGATGTATGAAAAAAATGATATGTGATGAAATGTAAAAAGAGAATGATATTGATAATGGTAAAGAAAATGATGAAATGATAATGTTAGATGATAATGCAATATTAAATGATGATGAAAATGAAATGTAAAATGATAATGAAATACTAAATGATAATGATAATACAATATTAAATGATGATGAAAATGAAATGATAAATGAATGAATGATAAATGAATGAAATGAAATGACTATAATGAAATGATAATGAAATATTAAATGATAATGATAATGCAATATTAAATGAAATGATAAATGAAATGATAAATGAATGAAATGAAATGACTATATATGATGAAATGATAATGAAATATGTTAAATGATAATGATAATGGATATGAAAATGAGATGATAAATGAATGATATGAAATGACTATAACATAATGAAATGATAATGAAAATGAGAATAAAATAAATGATAAAGGTAACGAAAAATGAGTAAAAATGAATGGAAAGACGATAATGGTAATGAATCGTATATGAAGCGAATATGAGTGATAATGGTAATGCGATGAAAATAAACTGAAATGAATGAAATGACTATAATGATTAAGATGATACCTAATGAAATGAGGAAATGATAATGTTAATGAAAATGCAATGATAAGATGATAATGCTAATGAAAATGCAATGATAAGATGATAATGAAAATGCAATGATGAGATGATAATGCTACAAATGTTTGTATTGGCCTCCACAAATAGTCCAAAGAAATATGATAGCAGTTGACCGTTCGAAAACTCTCGACGCAAATCCAATATGCAGTTATGACCTAAAATGAAAATGCCACTAAATGAAACCGACCATTTTGTTGAGCCTTTTAGTGAACCTGCTTAAATCATCATAGAGTGTTCGAAAATGTTGAAAGTGTGTACAAGCATCAGAGGGGGAATTAGCACCAATGATGACCTGAGTACAACTTTCATGAGTTTTGATATAGCAAGTGAATACAAGCATCTAGGTATAATTGAACCAAGATGACCTGAGTATTTCTTGCATAAACAGACAAAGACTAACCATTATCTGATGCAAATTTGGAACTGTCATCAATGATAAACTTTGGAAATCATGTCTCGCGACATACTTGCAATAGATAAATGATTAACCTCAAGACAGCAGACAAAGAAAAATCATCCTCTTTCCTTGCCACTCTAGTTCAGTACATCATCGAGTGTGCTCCAGAGAAATGATGTCGAAAAATAAACAACCATTGTTCACCAAATGAAATATTGTGATTCCAAACATTATTTCAGATTAGAGATCATCCAGATATGAGTCATGGTAAGGTATGGAACTGAAAGCCACTGTGATATGGATCACTAGTTAATTGTTTTGTTTTGCGTGATTGGTTTCGATGTCATTGTCTTATTGTTTTTGGAAGATCTGAAAGTTGGTTGCCCCCAGTATGTCCATATTTGCCCTTGGTATCAATACAATTTGCTGAAATGCATATGTTCAATAATCAAACCATGGTAAGACGTTATCGCTCAAGGAAAATGATGGCATGGTGCTGTCGTGACCCTAAGATGATGGAAAAAAAGATGCGTGAAAAATGAAGACTAAGCAATCAAGTGCAGAGCATGAACTAATAGATGGAGAGCTACAAATAGTGTCTGTTTGCCAAATTTTCACTATTTGTTTTTATTGCATTTTTCTTGTCAATAGACTGCCTGTTTGCCAGGTTTTCACCCTATGATGGTTTTCGGACTTTTTCTGATTTTATTTTGGATTTCTTTAGGACTTTTTCTGATTTGTTTGGTAACCGCCTTAGACATAATACTTTTTCAGATGCATGTTGTTGATAGGTTCGTCAAATAGGTCCCCTTCTGGTGTTGATAGCTTGTAGGCTCCTGAACCATAGACTACGATCACCACATAAGGACCTAGCCAATTTGGCTCGAACTTTCCTTTCTTCTCTCTGTTTTGTTGATTGCGTGGATTCTCTTTCAGAACAAGATCACCCACTTGAAAGGTACGTGGCTTTACTTTGTGGTTGTAGCTGCGAGACATCATTTGTTGATATGCTTTTAGATGATCAACTGCTCTCTATCTCTTCTCATCTAGGAGTTCCAGTTCTTGGAGTCGGGAAACTCGGTATTCATCATCTGTTGTAAGGCCTTTCAATGATACTTTGAGTGAGGGAATCTCCACTTCTAAAAGCAATATGGCCTCTGCTCCATAGACAAGAGCGAATGGTGTTGCTCCTGTTGGTGTGCGGACACTGGTTCGATAGGCCCATAGAGCAGGATTGAGTTGAACGTGCCAATCCTTCCCTGAAGTATTTATAGTCTTCTTCAAGATTTTCAATATTGTTTTATTTGAGGCCTCTACTTGGCCATTCCCTTGTGGATAGTAAGGTGTTGAGTATCTATGCTGTATGTGAAATCTTTCACAAAGTTCATCAACATCCTGATTTTTGAATAGACGTCCATTATCTGTAATAATGGAGTTGGGAATGCCATACCAACAAATGATATAGTTGAGTATGAATGATGATATTTGTTTGCCGGTGACTTTAGTAAGAGGGACTGCCTCAATCCACTTGGTAAAATACTCTGTTGCTGTGATGATGAATTTATGACCATTTGAGGAAGAAGGATGAATTTTGCCCACTAGATCTAAACCCCATTGAGAAAATGGCCAGGTTGGTGTGAACGGTTGAAGTTCTTGTGCAGGAGCATGAATGAGATTGCCATGAATCTGACATTTTGAACATGTTTTCACAAAAGTGAATGATTCCCTCTCCATCGTAGGCCAGTAGTAACCCATTCTAATCAATTTTTTGGATAAGGTCAGTCCACTCGAATGAGTACCACAGATACCACCATGAACTTCTTGTAAAGCTTTGTCAGATTCCTCGCGTTCAAGACATCGAAGTAAAGTACCATCAAGACCACGGTGATAAAGGGTGTCAGCGATGAGGGTATAGCGAGCAGATTGGCGGATGAAGTTGCGTCTTTGGTTACGGGATAAATCGAGTGGTAAAATGTCGTCTTTGAGGTAGGCATAAATTTTTCCGTACCAAGGCGAATCGGATCCTACCAAATGACAAATGATTTGGCTTTCAGGGGTATCATATGCAGGTGTAAATGATTGTTCCACCAGAAATTCATAACGATTTTGAGTTTCTGGGAGTTGCAACAATGATGCGATTGTGGCCATGGCGTCAACTGCTTTGTTATCAATCCTTGGAATTTGTGTAAATTTAATGTCCACAAAGTATTTCTTGAAATCATCAACCATCTTTTTATATGGTAATAGTTTCTCATCTTTAGTTTGATAATCATCATTGATTTGATAGATGACCAGCTGTGAATCACCATACACCTGTAGTTCTGTAATTCTCCATTCTAGTGCTATTTTGAGTCCAGTGATTAATGCTTCATATTCAGCTATATTGTTGGTGCATGGAAACATTAGCCGATATGATCTGAGAATGGTGTGTCCTTGAGGGGTGACGAAAAGTATGCCACCCCGATCCATGTTGAGTGAAAGAACTATGTTCCACCAAGTTTCCGGGACGGGGGGACGGCGGGGGGGCAAATTTTATAGTATATATATATATATATATATATATATATAGGAGAGAGATAAATTTTAAAAATATAGGGAAATTTCAAATTTAAGATATTCATATGAGTAATGATAATCATAACAATCACCAATCATATTGACATATGCATCATAGAATCGAATTATCAAACAAATTAATACTACACCTACCTAATTGCATCCATGGACCATAATTCAAATTCATGTCAAATAGTCAATGTGCATATGATATAAAATAATAAAATGCCCAAAAGGCTACAAGTTTGTACTACAAATGTCAAAATGACAAAGTCACAAGTGTCCAAAGGAAAAACATAGAAATAGAAAGTATGATGATTGCCACTACTCGGCATCTACCAACACTGCATCAAAATCAGACTCATAGTTTGAGTCACTGTCACTGTGAGGGGTTAGCTCATCTAATGGAACTCCAACCAATCCCTCCTGTCTCTCCTCCTCATCAATTTGTGTGACATCCTCTGGATCAACATCCCATCGTAATGCTGGAGTCTGTCTATACTCAGGAGTCTGACGATCCTGGAGTCGCAAAGCACTATGCACAGCCACTAATTTTTCTGCCCGTCTAGAGGTCAGCCTATTCCTCTTGATAGAGTGAATAAAGCCGTATGTTGACCAATTCCTCTCTGCAGCAGAGGAACTAGCAACTTGTGAGAGGAGACAAAATTTAAAAACTAAATTAGTAATTTAAATTTACTAATTAGGGCATTCAATTTAAATTATGATTATATAAATGTTCAAACTTCAACACTATCACTCATCTAAATCAAATTATGTTAATGATAATCTAAAGTATTACCTGTGAAAGGAGGCGAACAACAAGCGTCCTCAATTGTGGTGCATCCTTCCCATGCCATGACCACCATCCAATAGGATCCCTTTGAGCTACTGTAGTTCTATCTACCCTGGCCTCTGGTTTGCCGAATGTTGGACCACGGAGATTAACAAAATAAGTGAACTGTGTACGAACTAGACTGGCCTCCTCAATTGAATATATTTTTGCAAGGGCCTTCATAAACCCTTCTTTCACCTCATCATCATCACAAGGAGGCATCCTACCAGGTCTAGGTACATACCATTTGGGATTAAGAGCAAAGGCTGCCATATGAAGCGGGGTGTTCATAGTGTTCCACCGCCTTGTCACAATGGGCCTAATTTTTTGCTCATATAATCCCGAATTAGGATCCTTATCAGAAATTGCTTTCTTCATTTTTCCAAGCATGGAGTCAAAAGTTTCATAAATCTCTCCAAGACTTGGAGAGTCTGTATCAGCATATCTAATGACATCCACAATAGGTGAAATGATGGAGCAAACAAATCTGCAAACAAAAATTTGAAAAAAGACAAGTTAGAACTTAGAAAATAAAAAAATATTAATAATAAAATCATATATATATATTTTTATAAAATCAGCAATCAATAACAAATTATTAATTAACAATTTTTTTACCTCACATTGGACCACCAATTATCATCAAGAATTTTTTGTTTGATGCTTCTCCCTTCTGCAGTGCTTGCCATAGCCCATCTATTCCACTCTGAATTAACCATCATCAACTGTAGAGCCTCCTGTACCTCAAGCATCCTCTCTAACAAAATAAAGTAGCTGGCATACCTTGTTGCTACAGGCTTGAGAAATTCCTTCCTTGAAAATGTCCTAAAGAGGGCAAGTGAGGTGTGATGGTTGCAAATAAACATCTGAATGTCTCTAGCATCTACAACCACCTGGTGCACCCAATCCATCTTCCCTATGTCTTTCAATGCGTTGTTCAACGCATGAACACAACAAGGAGTCCAAAAGATGTGCTTGTAAGCACTCTCAACCATCAAACCTGCTAATCTGCACACACGTGCTGAATCAGTAACCACCTGCACAACATTGGTTGCCCCAACCTCCTCTATAGCCTCTTTCAAAATATTAAATTGGAATTCTGCATCCTTGCGCTTTCCAGAACAATCAATGGCTCTAAGGAAATATGGACCAGCTGAACATGTGACTATGATGTTTATAAGTGGCCGTTGTCTAATATCGGTCCACCCATCCATGATAATAGAGCAACCTGTTCTAATCCAACACTGTCTCATGTCCTCCATCACCACACTCACCTTAGAATATTCTTTTTCAAGGAGTGTAGTACGTAATTTATGTTCTCCAGGGGGAATGTATGAGGTACCAACATTTGCCACATCTCTAAACATTTGTTTGAAGTAGGGAGAACGTGCTACATGGAATGGGATAGCATGGGCATAGAAAAATTTGGCAATGGAAGAATCTGCCACATCTCGTGCTTGCACATTGAACATATTTTCAACTGTATTTTGCTGCTCACTAGAAGTAGCAGCCTTCCTCTTCCCTCTTGTGGAAATATGAACACCACCCGCACCACTACTACCACTACCAACACTAGGACTACCAAGCATAGAGGGCATAGGTGAGGTTGAATGTGCGGATTGAGTTTGCATAAGCTGATCCATAGGCCTTCCTCCGGCCTCCAAGTGCAATCTATAACACTCCATCCTCTCAAAATCTTTTATATCTTTACAACCCTTGACCCCATGGCCTCCAAAACCCAATAGATGAGAATAGACTCTTGTATAGCTCCCATTATATTTTTCTTTGCAAATGTGACATAGCCACAATCTACTACCCCCAGTGTTTTTCCCTTTGCCTTTGTCTATACGTGATGCTAGTTGAAGAAGAGGTTTTTTAGAATTAAAAGGGCCTTTTGCATATTTTTTCAAGTCTTCAGAAGGGATATCAAATGGGTTTGTTTGAGGCTGCCCCATATGAATTGATTGGTTTTCTTCCCCCCTCTCAACATCCCCACTATCTTCACTATTGCTGCTCATTTTGTTTTCTTTTGGTTTTTGCAAACTGAAAATTAAAAAAAAAAAACAAAAAATCATACATTTTATCATTTTAACTTAGAAAAAAATGAAAAAAATGAAAGATAATGAGAGATTAACTTACCTCTTTCACTTTTTTTGTTGGTTGCTTGCTTAATGCTCTCCTTTCTTCCTCCTAAATGCTGGTTTTTCTTCTCCAACAACTCCTTCAAACCCTTCTCTTTCTCTTCTCACTTTTGCTCTTGGCTGCAATTTTATCTTGGCAAGTTAAAATGAGATCAAATGAAGGTAAAAGCATGTTTTAAGTGGCCATATTAGGGTTGGGAAGGCGTGGGGCCCACAAAGCAATGTTTTAAAAAAGAAAAAATTTTTAAAAAAAACTTTATTTTTATGTCTTTTTTGCTGCTGTGCGATAGGGGACGGTCGAGGGACGGCTAGGCGTCCCCTATCCGTCCAGGGGACGGCCTGGCAGTCCCCTGTCCACTCGGGGACGTTTCTCTCAATCGGGGATGTCCCCGAATTTCGGAGACTTCTGGGGGACGGCTGACAGCCGTCCCCTACGCGTTTCCTGTCCCCGAAACGGCACCGGGACGGGGACGGGGGGCAAATACCCAGGGGACGCGTCCCCATGTTTCCTTGTGAAAGAACCATCAAAATATAGAGACCATGTTTGTTTAGATTCTGCAGTGAAGACATCGGCATCTGGAAATTCAATGTGCAGAGGATGATCTGCTTGTAGTGGTGCTTCAGCTAATTGATCGGCTATAACTTGTCCTTTGATGGCCTTGCGATCGACATAATGTATGTCAAACTCACTTAAAATCATTACCCACTTTGCTAACCTTCTTGTCAATAATGCTTTGCTTAACAAATACTTGAGTGGATCAATCTTTGAAACCAGATTTATTGTATGGGTTAGCATGTAATGCCGAAACTTTTGTGAAGCAAAAACTACTGCCAGACAAGCTTTCTCAATAGAAGTGTAATTGAGCTCGTGACTTGTTAATGTTCTACTGATGTAGTAGATTGCACGTTCCTTTCCTGTAGAGTCTTCTTGTGCGAGCAGTGCCCCCAGAGATGTCTCGGTTGCAGCAATGTATAAAATGAGTGGTTTGTCTGGATTTGGTGATACGAGTACTGGTGGAGTCATTAGATATTCTTTGATTTTCTGAAAAGCCAATTCACATTTGTCATCCCACTTGAAAGGAACATTTTTATGTAGTAGATGTGTGAAAGGTAAACTTTTGTCGGCCAATTGTGCAATGAACCTCCGTATAGATTGAAATCGTCCTTGCAGTGATCTTAACTGACCGATGTTCTTTGGTGGAGGCATTTCCATAATTGCTTGAACTTTTGTTGGATCTACTTCAATTCCCTTTTTCTGAAACAATGTACCCCAAGAGTTTTCCAGATTTGACCCCAAAAACACATTTCTTGGGATTAAGACGAACTTTGAATTTCTCTAATCTTGCAAATATTTTGGACAATACTTCAAGATGTCCTTCTCTGGTGTATGATTTTGCCAGTATGTCATCCACATAATCTTCCATGAAGTTATGCATCATGTCATGAAAGATTGTAATCATGGCTCTTTGGTAGGTAGCCCCAGCATTCTTCAAACCGAAAGGCATGACGTTCCAACAATAAGTTCCCCATGGACACGTGAAAGCTGTTTTCTCTTGATCTTCAGGTGCAATCTTGATTTGGTTATATCCAGAAAAACCATCCATTAATGAATACATGGCATGGCCAGCTGTCAGATCAACTATGGTGTCAATATTTGGTAGTGGGAAGTCATCCTTAGGACATGCTTTGTTGAGATCTCTGAAGTCTATGCATATTCTGACAGTTTTATCTCGTTTGGATACAGGTACGATGTTGGAGATCCATTCTGCGTAGTCGATTGGTCTGATGAAGCCCACATCAAGAAGTTTTCTCAGTTCTTCTTTAACTAATAATGCAACATGAGGGTGCATCTTTCTGAGTTTTTGTTTTACCGGTTTGGCCCTTGGTTTGATAGACAAATGATGCATGATAAGATCAGGATCAAGACCAGGCATGTCAGCATAAGACCACGCAAAATTGACCTGATTTTCTTTCAGGAATTCCATGAATTCCGGTATTTCTTTTTCAGTCATTGATGCAGCTAACTGTAAAATTCTTGGTTTGTCTGAAGTCTCAAGATCGACAGCATTTGTAGGCTCAATTAGAATAGGCGATCGTTCATGGTAGTGTTCCGGAAGAGTGTCAAGATTCCCATCGTCTGGTGCCTCAAAGAGATTTTCACCATCAGATACGCTCTTTATTTTATCTTTTGTTTGATCTAATACTGCCAGATTCTGGTTTTCACCATTAGATCTTTCTTTTTTGTTTTTACTTTTGCAGCTGGGAGACTTGACATTCTCCTGATCAAAAACTTTATGTCGAAAATCGCTGGTGGATTAATTAAATAGAAATCAAACACATGTTAATAAGACATTAAATCAAAAAGTTGAAAAGAAACAGAACAATGCAAACCGTAATCGCAGCTTCTTGAAACCGTCTTATCCTCCTCTAACTTCAGCGTTTTGTTGTTTTCGAATGGCTCTCAGATCAGCAGATCCAACTCAACAAAAAGACAGCATGAAGAACGAGATATGAAATGCATATTATGTGAAATGCAAAATCTATGCTAATATGAAAGTATGGATGTGATGCTGAAAATGATATAAATGCACAGGCTGATTGCATGAACGTAGGTATGCGTAGGCAAGTGCATGCGTGTGAATGTGGATGATTAACCAAGGCTTGGATTTGCACGGGCTTTTATAGAGTTTTCGAACGGGTTTGATTGGCTAAATCGATCGACGGTCCAGATTAAGCTTGTTTCGAACGGACGGCAAGAGATCTTCGAAAGTGGAAGAGAAGGATGGAAGGTTTCCCTTTTCTTTCAATTTCATCATTGAGTTTCGAAGGGAAACTTCCATTTCGAAAGATGAGATACGAATTTGGAAGGGTGAGTTAGCACGAGTTAGAAATTAAATAAAATAAATTTATTTAATTTAAAAGTGGAGATGAAAATAGAAACTTACATAATTAAATAACTCATATTTAATTATGTTTAAAATGAAATTAGAGTGAGGAATATTAAATAAGATATTTAATAATTAATTTAATTCGGATATGGGATGGAGAATATTCCATTATTCAAATATTTAAAAATATTTAAACTTTAGAACCAAATGATAATTAAATATAAATAAATTATAAAAATTTATTTAATTTAATCAAGCGGAGGGTAGAAATGTTAGTAATTAAATTTAAGGTAGAAGAATTTAGAAGATGAACGATATAAATAAATAACTAAATTTATTTATATGTAGATGACATTAGAGGAATTAATTAAATAAATCATATTTAATTAATTAACAAGCTTAATCATGACCAATTTTAGACATATACAGATTCTATTCTCAATTGAATTACTGAATGATGTTATGGAAGTCCTCAAATGAAAAACTCTCCCTCTTATATCTTCAATTTATTGGTTGTCACACCTCTTCATTATTACTGCCTTTTTGGAAGAATCACAACTATTCCCTTAATCACTGGTCTGAAACCTTTAATTTAATTTTAATTAAATATCTTTAATTCCAAGGGATCATTGCCCTTGCTAGAATTGCTTCCTTTATTAAATCGCTGTCCCTTAGGTACTTTGATCTATTTCCTACTTGGATGGGGGCATGACAAAATATGATGAAGAATATCATCTAAGTGGCATGGTGGAAGATGAATAAGATGATGTGCAGGATGAAGGATAGGAAGAAAATCGCTACTCAAAAAGAAAGAAGAATTGAGTGATTGTCAAGAAATAGAGAGGTCTAGAGAGAAGGAAATCCTCTTGGAAGGAGATCATGAGTGGAGAAATGATGAAGAGAGGTGTTGTGGTCCTTTGGTAGAGGTACAAGGAGAGAGGAACATGTAGGAGCAGCCCACAAAAAGTGTAAATGAAGTGAAAAAAGAAGGAAAAGAAGTGAGGAAAAAGGGAGTGGTCATTGCAGACCATAGATATGACAAAAAGATTTTTGAGACACCTAAGACAAAGGAGTTCAAAGTTTTAGCTGAAGAATGTGGAGTTAAAGAAGGTGATTTAGAGTCACAAGTTGCAGAAGTAGAGGTCGTAGAAAGAGTGACTCAAGTTGTGTCAAGCAAATTACAAAACAAAAGAAGAAAGAGAGTGACTGATTTTGAAATCAGCTATTGAGGTTGAGAAGGTTGCAAGTGTAAGAAGGATTTTTAGAAAATCATGCTTTATGGTATCGAGGCGATTTGTAGGGTTTGAGGCATTTGGGTGCCCCCATGCATGGGGCGTACAGGTTTTCTCTCCTCTGTCAATACTCTCCTAGTACTGTGTACTAATATCCTCTGGGTTTATTTGATTATGCTTGATTTTTGTATTTGATGTTTTATAGTTACAACTTTTATTGCTTTACACTGTTTTCTTCTCGTGGCCCTAGTTATCACTGTGGGCCTACATTTAATTCCATAAACCTGGTCATGCCCTCAAAGTAATGGAAGGGGGTGAAAAATCGAAGGGCGGGCATCCCGTAGAACATGAGAGGGCAACTGCAATTAGTGCCCGCAAGGATGATAAAACTCTCTAAAACATTCTTCTAGGGCTTTCTGTGGAAGTGCCTACGGATGCTCGATTTGTGAAAGTTAAAGATGGAGCCCTCTGCGAGAAGACAGATGCGGGAGAAGGTAAGTGCTCCCCTCCCGGCCCTAGAAAAATAGTTCTCACCAAATCCTGAAATGGTGTGTGCCATCAATAATGAAGAAAATAGATTAAAAAGAATTGCAATTTTCTTGGTTGTTGTTGATAGAGATAAAATCCCTGCAAGGAAATATCTTGATGAATGGTTTAATAATGTGTGGCATAGAAAGTTAGGGTTTCATTTCTCTTTCTGTCATATGATACAGAAAGGTCTTTTTCTGATCTTTTTTCAAAGACCATACTATTCAAGAAAAAGTCTTAGAAAAACAATATTGGACCATTGGCAATTATGTCTTTCGGGCCATTGTGTGGTCTCCTAAATTAATGTGAGGAGGTACCAGCCATCTCATATCCGAGATGGGTCATAGTTAAAAATGTAACCCCTCAACTCTGGAATTTTCTGCCCCAATTACTATCTCAAATTGGCAAAGTTATGAGAATAGAGCACACAAAAGTCATGCTTTTGCATATGGACATGAGAATTCTTGTCTCGCTGGCACCAAGAATCAATTTCCCGGAAGTGATTGAAATTGAAATTGGTGGCAAAACTTTAAAATGTGGCTTAGAAATCCTCAGTGCATTGAATGCTTCTTTCCTTTATAAAAAAGAAGGGCAACTTAGAAGGAATTGCCCTATTAGTGTTTTATGACCGCACCAACACAGAATAAAGTTTCCAACGGTCACTCTATCCTCTCTTGATCAAAATCTCTTACATGCTAAGATTGCAAAAGATCATGGATTCAACTCCAAGGTTCCTTCATGCAGTGGACGTAGACTCAGTTGGCTTAATGTGATTTGTTGGTATTTCAAGGGGACTTACACAATTGTTCGCTCTGAGAGAAAGGGATTTTCAAGATTCGGAAGATTTATCAGTGAAGCTCAAGTTTCCTAAACTAACCAAAAAGTGGGGAATTTGAATGGCTGCAAGGATTAAAAATGCTATGTTCTACTCTAGGCACAAGACGTGGAGATCAAATTTCACAAGCCTCAACCAAGCTTTGCTTTGCCTCACCTCGGACAGCTTCCACAAAACTGGTACAATCTTCAAAGGAGTAACTAGAGGTATTCAAATCACGATTCAACAAGAAGACACCCTCACAACGACGCATATCAATATGCAAATCATAATCGAAGTTAGGTCCGCAATATTCCAGTTGACCACACAAGGCGAACCCACCATCAGTGAGCTTGCTAGTGGTATGGATTAATGAAGCTCGCTTAATTCAACCACCACATTCCACAACTATCTACGTGCATGAATTAAAATTTACTCTACTCTAAGTTCTATTTTAAGATTCTATGTGAATTGGAAGGATGAAGAAATCTTGCTAGCTACCCACAATAAAAGATGAAACCACAAGCAATGATAACTCTTTTCATTATAGGAGTGTTCACAACAATCTCTTACAAAGCATTCAATTTGAAAACTTTCCTTCCTCTTCCTATCAATCTATCTATCAATCTATGCTATTTGTCTCTCTATGCTCTATCTCCTTCTCTGCTATTCTCTATTCTATATGATACAAATGAGGGGGGATGCCCCTTTTATAGTTGGCCAATTCCAACGAACGGCCCAGATTCAAATACAATGAAGGGCTCAGATTGAGCCACATAAGCCCTAGTCAAGATTCTGCCCTAAAAACTGCCAGAAAGTGGAGTGGGGTAATAAATGAGCACAGAATGCCCACTCCCTCCCTTTGACCAATATGACCATTTAATGCCCACCATCATCTAGAAGATTCTCGTCCAGAAACGCCTTCCCACTGTTCTCCTTGACTGCAAACTGGATGAACCTGGTCAACACTGCTTCAACATCCTAAATTGAAATGGGTGGAATGTGGTTAAGCTAGAATTCGAGCACTGTGACCGTCGGGTCAGTATTCTCTTCAGGATCCTTTCTCATTCTCTCCTTTAGCCAATCCGGCACCATCTATTGCGGATTACAAATAATGAGGGGCTACCTCTCTGTTGCTTCCTCTTCGCATACTTCTCTAACTACATTTGTTGAGGCTCATCAATCTCCATCTGTTGAATATCTTCTCCTAAACCTCTAACCTCTTGCTCTATAGTATTCACATCTTCTAATGTTGTTTCAATCATTTGTTGGAAGCAAGTGTTTGTTGACATCTCCTCTTCCTCCTCTAGTTGACTTTCCCTTCTAGGCGCGTTGACACTTAGGCTATCTGGCTCCCTAAGTGGTGGTTGGTTTACCTTCTGAAATTCATGCTCCTCGTTCGATTTATTTCTGTAACTCCCAAATAGTGAAAGCTCCTGCACACTCGAAGATAGAGTCTGCGATCGTATGGGTGATACTTCTTCCACCCTTCGAGGCACTGGCTGAACTTGTACTTCTCTCCGTGGCTCAACAGCTTGGGCAACCTGTTTTCTTTTCTTTGCTGATGGCGGCCTCTGGTCACCCATGAGATTGTAAGTGAGAGCAATTGATTTACTTTTGAGCTTATTCGCATGCCTCTCCACCCAGCTCCTTGTGAATGTCAAAACCGGTATGCATAATGTGTCCAAGTCTATGATCTCTGGTTCTGACCAGTCAGGTAGTGGGACCGGTGTATTTCTCACTGACTCATAGTCTGGTTGTATTACATTCACGTCCTCATCTACTTGATCTGGAACTGGAACAATCTCGCACTTTCTGATCATCTTCAGAAGTTGCCTGGTAAACATTTGTCTTCTAACTTCAGCCTCATCCACGGCATTAGCCCAGAAGTCCTCAATATGAGCCTTGTGCCTGTACTCCACATTCTATACCAATCTGATTTTGTTGTAAGGATCAGAATCATGTCTGCCGGTGTGGTATGTGAGGTGGAAGAACTACAGCTCATCCTCAGCTTCTCTAGCTGCCTGTAATGAAGGGAAAACTTCATTTGAATTTCCCATGGTAATCGGGAAGTCTAGTCCTCCTTTCTTCTTCTTTTTCTGGATTTTATCATAGGCAATGAGCTGCCTAGATACTTCTAATATAACCATTTTGCCAGTGGGGTACCTCAGTAATCTGTACGGATACGATGTGAACCCCTACAGCCTAATATAGGCGAACTTCGGAAATTGGATAAACCAATATCCATATTCTTCGATCAGCTTATGAGCCTCTTTTGATATTCTTTGTTGAGTCCTTCGCTAAAGAGTCCTCGCTATATGCATCGTGAAGGCATCATTCACCCTTTTGTAGTTGGCGGTGTTGCTCAGGTGCAACTGTGGGCAAGCCTCATAGATTTTAAATTGTTCAGGACCACACCCAATTGGCTCTTTGTAAGTTATCCCTCTATACTTAGTCATACGAGCCAGCATATATGTAACATATGAGCTCATGTAGAATGTTTTAGTTCTTCTCAGGTTCCTGAACTGCTCATCTAAATTGTCACTTATCATCCTTGCCCAGTCAACACATTATTTCCCTTCCATTACAATTTCGATGTAATAAAACATCCATGGCTCGAAGATGAATGATTGAGAGCTTCCGTTCACCCAGCTGAGCATCATTATCAAATCACAATACTCTTGCTTCACATCATCTGAGATAATCTGCTTGGGAAGCTTGGTGCGAGGAGGCCTGGGTTCCTGCATCCAAACTGAATTTATCATCCCGACACATCTTTCAAAAGAGGAGGCGTACATCCTTTCAGCTCTTTCCTTTGTTTTGTACACCATCCTATCAGAAGTGGGAATTCCAAACGCCTCTCCAATGGCATCAGGCGTGAGGTTGGCAAACAATTTGCCATCAGGAGAAACAATCGTCCTTCGCTCCGACCTATAATAGTTGGCGCACTCCATGATCAATTCCAGACACTCAATTGCTGGTGGAAAACTAGTAGCTGCATAAATTCCACTCTTCACAATTTCGTGGCTGTGACTGATGGAAGATGGTCACCTATCCCATGCATTCGACTTCTGAATGCTCCCAGGTTGAATGAACCAAGGTTGGTATCATTCAACTCTCCCAGCTTTGAAGTAAACTTTGACTCAGGAAGAAATGTCTTGCTCAGCTTCTTAATTACAACCTACCTGGATACGCCAGCTTTGTTGGATTCAGCATTTGCAGCCTTGTTCGCCCTTGCAGCATCTCCTCTACCTGTTTCAGCCATCCTGCAAAATAAAAGACAAGCATTAAAATTCAAACTTGGAAAATAAATCACCTCAGGATGGCGAAAATATGGAGAAAACTTCGAAAAAGAAGAGCCTTCAGCATCAAAATTTCTAACTCCAAACCTCAATACTTTCAGCAGTATAAGTTTTGGTACTTAGAAAAAATCACCCAAGCTAGCTAAATTACTTGCTCACTTCAGCAGCTTCTCCTCAACACTGCTCTTCTCACTTTCAGAGCCACAATTTCACACGTGCAAATGGTGAGTAAAAATAAAAATCTTCGTGGCTTAAATAATTTTGTGTGGGAGTTTATTTTAGCAAGTTCATTCAATTTCCTCTCCCTCTACTTGGCAATTTTCCAATTTTGGTGCAGTGATGGGCGAGTTGTCACCCAGATGGGTCCCAGTTGTCATAGAATTTTCCATAGTTGAAGATTCTTTCCCATGCAAAATTCAAATTTTTTCCCTTTTGACTGTCTATTAACACTTCGTTATCTCGAATATTCATGGGGAATTATTTCATTCATTTAATTTCTCCAACATTTAAAAATATTTCCTCTTGACATAGGCGTATTTCACTTAGAGCCTTTTTTTTTTCAACACCTTAGGAAAAAAAAATTATTTCAAGAAATTTTATTCATTATGTGTCAGGCGTATTTCCTTGGGTGCCATCTCATGTTAATGTCTTAGAAAATTATATCCCTTGATCTTCAATTCATCTTAGAGCACATTTGGCCTCTTATGCTTCTAGGGCGCATTTTACTTAGAAAATTTTTAAATCTCCCCCTAGGGCGCATTTAAGGGGGTCAAGCTCTCATTTAATTTTATTCTCCTCAAGGGCGCACTTCATGCCTCCTGTGGTGGGCGCATATCCACCTTTATACTTTAATATCCCACGCCTTAGAAAATATTGCGGTTTGTGACCTTGTGTTAAGAGGGCACATTTAAGGGGTGTCTTGAAGAGTTTCCTTGCCTTAGAAAATTTCATCATCCAACTTACTCCTTGGGCGCATTTCA
This sequence comes from Sequoia sempervirens, assembly GCA_007258455.2. NCBI lineage: Eukaryota > Viridiplantae > Streptophyta > Pinopsida > Cupressales > Cupressaceae > Sequoia > Sequoia sempervirens. The sequence continues at coordinate 135,849,713 of VDFB02353493.1, forward strand.
TAGGAGGAGCTTTTATTTTCATGACTTAGAGTAAATTATCTAACTCCTTCCTTGGGCGCATATTGGGGGGGGTCATCTTATTTGCATGCCTTAGAGAAATTTCTCCCACCTTGATCCCACCTTGAGCACATTTGAACATGTGCTTCTAGGGCGCATTTAGGGGGGGTCCACTTTGATTTTTGCCTTAGGAAATTTTTGAATTCAACTTCTTCCTTAGTGGGCACATTTGGATGGCATCATGTTGAGGGCGCATTTAAAGGGGAGAGCTTTTATTTCTAGGCGCATCAAGAGGGGTCTACTTTTTTTTTCCACCTTAGAACGTTTATCATTCCTTGTTCACTTGGGCGCATATGAGGTCCTCTTCTCTTGGGTGCATTTGGACCCTTATTCTTCAAATTTCCATGCCTTAGAAACTTTTTTGTTGTCTAACTTCTCCATGATGGGCGCCTTTTCACCCTTGTGCTTTTACCTTGTGGGCGCATTTAGAATTCTCCATGATGGGCGCATTCAAGGGGGTCTACTTCCATTTTAATGACTTAGACAATTTTCTACCCAACTTCCTGCCAAGGGCACATTTCACCACCTCTTGTTGCTAGGGCGCATTTCATAAGGTGTGCTCATGTTTATGACTTAGAGAGATTTCAATCAACTTGAGGGCGCACTTAAGGGGCTGAGCTCACATTCCTAGGCACATATGACAGGGGGTCATTGGATTTTCGTTGCCTTAGACACATTTCTCAAGCCTCCTCTTCCTAGGGTGCATTTAGGGGGGGTCCACTTTGATTTTTAGTGCCTTAGAACATTTTGACACTAGCTCGTCCTCATTTTCTATTTTGAGTAAACTTCTGGAGCTCTCGTGATTTTCATTGATTTTTCAACTTTTGAAGACTTGATTCTCGCTTACCTGGACCCTCATGATGTGACAGACCTGTTGACACCTGCCTTTTGCGTGCACCTGCTATTTTAGGCCCTGTTCCGGAAGTGACTTACTAAAAATAGTAAGTGTGTAGAATGCGCTCAAATTTTACCAATAGATTCCTCGAAGAATACTGATCGCAATGGGATACATCGGTTTTCAGAGATTTTCGCGTTTTGCCCTTCATTTTAGGCACGGAAGTAGGAAACCCTAATTTTACTGCATGCGCTTGTGTAGAACTCCGTTTGATGCCGTTCTCATTGCATGTTGCTCTATTCTGAAAGTTGAAGTGCTAGAGTTGCTCTGATGACACCATGCCTACCAAAGATGGCCCTGCTAAAAATAGAACTACTAAAAATAGAAAGTTGTCAGAATTTGCTCAAATTTTGCATGCAAGTCCCCCGAAAGGGTCTAAACTCAATGATATGATCAAAATTTCCAAAACCCTAGAAAAAGGCCCCTACCTGGGGCACCTGCTAAAAATAGTAAGTTCTTAGAATTGGCTCAAATTTTGTAGGCAAGTAGCTCAAAGGGCTCTAAACATGGTGTAGTAATCAGAATTTGAAAAGTCCAAAGAAAAAGGTCCCAAATTGAGTACTTACTAAAAATAGTAAGTTGTCAGAATTCAGTGAAAATTTAATGGGAACTTGCCTGAAGCCTCCTGATCGCAATGCCAAGCTCAGATTTCAATTTGCCAACTCAATTTGACCCCAAACTAGCCTGAAGGATAGAAACCCTAATCTGTCAAGATGCGCTTCAAACTTGGCCAATATTCCAACTTAGGCCAAAAGATGGGTACATCCCCGCAAAGACATTAGGAACAAAGAGAGACCGCCGCAAAACCAAAGCCAAAAGACCCGAATGGAGCAAAAATTAGGGGCCCCCCATTTTGAATGGGGGATGTGTGAAAAGGTCACAACAAAACCCCAAAACTAACCAGAGAAATGAGGAAAAAATCCCAATGTTGATGTCCAAAGCAATAATAGCAGGGACATTCCCATTTTTAACAAGGTTGATAATGGTAAGGAAGATCTGCAAGTACAAAACTCGAATGATGTTAAATCTAAAATTTATAATAATGACACCAATTGTATCAACTTGGTTATTCCTTTAAATGTTGGTGGCAACTAAATCTCTTCTCAGGAGCTTTTTAAATCTGGCCCCTCTATCATTGGGGGCAAAGATTCTTCTTCAATACACAAATCTGGGTGTATGAGTTTGAGTGATACAGAGACTTATTTTGTTGATGTTCCCATCAATGAGGACTGTCCCTCTATGAAACAGCCTAACTCTCGCCCCCCACCTTACTGCCATGGCAGTTAAAAAATGCATAGGAGATTGTTTTAGATGAGATTAAACAAAGGATAGCCAAAGCCAAAAGAGAAAATAAAAATAGACAGATTAAATCTGAGGCTCAAAATCCTCCATTAACTGTTGGAGGACCTACTGAATTGATTACTAATTTTGATTCCAATTATTAAGCCCATGATATTGGCTCTGTGAATAAACTTGGCAAGAACAAAAATGAGAAAAAGATAGAAGAAAATGCAACAAAAATTACAATTGTAAAAGATATTAGAAACTCTGAACCCTTGTGTGCTAAAGAGTGTCCTAGTAGCAATACCCCCATGGGGATCAAAATTATAGAATGAAGTTACAGGTGCCCAATGGTACTATTCTAAGCCAGAATTTTGTTTTTGGTACCTTGAGGTCTGAAAAGATTAATAGAGAGCAATTTAATACCAATAATAAAAACAGAGCAGGAGATTTTGTCAAGGGCTCCTCTAAGCTTAGCAATACTATGATTGAATTGCCCAAGGATAAGCCTAGACAAGACATCATTGCCCAGGGGTTAGCTTTGGACAATGTCAATCAGGGGAGTGCTAATGTTGTTATCCAAAATATGAACAAAACTAGGTGCTCTACAGGGGACAAATCATGTAATATGTATGTCAATGACCAATCTGAAAAGCATATAGATTCTGTAAGGAGTGACTCTAATCTTAGTACTGTTGTGATTGGCATGCCCAATGATAAGCATGGACAAGATATCATTTCCCTTGAGTTACCCTTGGACATGAGCAATTAGGGGAGTACTAAGATTAGCAGTCATGAGATGAACAAAGAGGATAGACCTGAGGGTGGTTGTTCCTGCTTTAACATCTCTTTAGGCAATTTAACCATGAACTATAACCCTGTTGTACCACCCTTAGTCATTCCCAACTCCCAAGAGTGTTCTGAAGACCTAAATCCTGATTTGGATAAAGACTAGTAGAGAGGCATTAATATCAATGACAAAATAGACAACATTAGTAAAGATTCTCAATTTGACAACAAATCTAATAAAAGAGAAGTAGCAAGCGACAAATACAAGCAGAATCCGAAAGATGTAAGCTTATCTGACCTAGAAGCTTTGAATGATTATATTAAAGAAACTTGCCCTGCATTGCTAACCCTAGCTAAGTCCAATTATTGTCATTTAGATGGCCAAATGTTGCAAGTAGACAGGCCTGAGCAAAGGATGGCTATTGAGGAGGCCACTACAAATGAATTAAATAGTGAAATCTCTATAGTTGAAATAGGTAACATGCCTAATATGGAATTTGGAGAAATGTGTGTTTACTCTAAACTTGAGACCCTTTGTGGTAACAGTGAGAGTGAAACTCCAATAGAGGAGGGTTATGAGCCCTCAGCTAATGGGTGTATTAGAATTAAAAAGAAAAAGAGAGGAAACAAAGAAGCAAAGATGAAGCTGAACCTACTTCTAAGAGGATAGATAAAGAGGGAATAATTCCTAAATGCTTTGAGAGATTGAGGAATTCTAAAGGTGGCTCCAAACCAATAAGCAAATGATAATCAACTATACAAGCTGGAATGTTAGGGGACTGGAGTCCCATGACAAGAAATATATTGTTAGAAGATTTTTAAATCTAAACCATGACAAAGATGTGGTTTTCTTGCAAGAGGTAAAATCTCTCAAAATTACCTTAGAAACTAATCTCAGCTTCATTTGGAAAGATGCTACCCAATACCATACTGCACATGATAAAGGCAAAGGGGGTGTTGTCATTTTGGTATCAAATAAATGGGCACCCTTTGTTATTGATCATGGAATCTCTCCTTGTAACAGGGATGTCTTGATTGTTTTTGAAAGAGATAATAGGAAGTTTGGGTTGTGCTCAATATATGCTCCCAATGAACACTGGGAGAGAATTGAGCTCTGGAAATGGATGTGTGGACTTCAAGACACCCCCTGGATTATGGGAGGGGATTTTAACATGGTTGAAAGTAGGGAGGATAAATCTGGAGGAAGTGAGATGGAATGGAAAGGATATGAAAAATATTTCTCGTATAAAATGAAAACTAAGCTCAACGTCTTTGACCCTGTTGAAGGATGCAGAAAAGAAAACCCAACATATTTGGTTTACCTGGTGTAAATGCCAGAAGGGAAACAGAAGGATATACTGCAGGTTGGATAGATTTTATGCCAATAAATATTTATTTAGCTTTGATCAAACTTGTGATGGTTGTAGACTCAAGGTCACCCCTTGTTTTTCATCTAATCATCACCCTCTGCTCTAAGATTCATAATGATAGGCATCAGGACAGTGAAAAACAACGAAAATTCCTTCTAAACACTAATTTACTAATACCCTCAGAGAGATTAACAGATGGATGTTAAAAGATAAAGCAACAATTGAAAGATGGAATATCAACATTAATAGCTGGGCCATTATTTTTCAAACTATTGGAAAAAAAAAGAGCCTTAGACAATAGGAAAGCACAAAATGGTCTTCAGGAAGAGCTCTTTAAATTGGAGAAAGAGCTCCAAAGTGACCCCAAGAACTTAGGTCTGAATGAGGAGTTAATCACAGCAAAAAGAAATTTGAGAAATCTTCAAGCTAAAAAGATACAGGGATTAAGAGTTCGAGCCAAAATGAACTGGCTTAACAATTAGGATAAAGGTTCCAATTTCTTCTTTAGATATATCAAAAGTAAGAATGTTAGAGAATAAGTAGACCATATTTGGGCTGATAACAAATTACTAAGTGATCTTAAATAAATAAAAAAGTAGTTCCATAGATTTTATAAGACTCTCTTCTCGGCTGAAGGGAACAATCCTCAAGGACAAAATGCTAGAAATCTTTGCAAAAGCTTAATACCCAAGAAGATCACAGATGATATTGCAAAAACTCCGAATTTTAAAATATCTAAAAAAGAAATAGTTAATGCAATTCAAAAGTTGAATAATGATAAGACCCCAGGAGCTGATGGCCTCCCAATTGAATTCTACAAAAAGAACCTAGATTGGATAGCAAATGACTTGCCGCAAGTCTATTCTGAAGTCATAGACCAAGGTTCTTTAGGTTGTAACATCAACAAAGGAATTATCAAGCTTCTCCCTAGGGATGGGGACAAGACTTTAGTTAAGAACTAGAGACCTATTATCCTTCTCAATGTCTCCTATAAGATTCTAGTCAAAATCCTGGCCCTTAGACTAGTTGGTATCCTTCCCAAATTTATTAGCTCTACCCAAACAGGATTCATTAAGGATAGATACATTTTGGAGAATCTCATTACTACCTAGAAGGCCATGGATTGGGCTAGAGATTCCAACCAAAACACTGGCATTCTGCTAGTGGACTTTGAAAAGGCCTATGATAGGGTGGAGTGGTCATTTCTAATGATGACACTTGAAGCCTTTGGCTTCCCAAGTGGTTTCTTCCAAATGGTTAAGACTCTATTGAATGATGTTGTAGCTCAAGTTGATGTAAATAGATCCTTGTTAGATCAATTCCATCTGCAAAGGTCTATTAGACAAGGCTGTCCTCTTCCACCTGCACTTTTTGTGATAGCCTCTTATGCAATCTTCTACATACTAAGGGATAATATCTTGTCACCTAAAGTTAAAGGTTTATCTCTCCCTAATGGAGATGACCTTTTAAAACTACAGTTTGCAGATGATACTGCAATTTTCATTAATTTTGAAGACAGAAATGTTGATCATCTTATGTGGAAACTTAATTTGTTTTGTGAAGCCTCTAGAGCTAGAATTTCTAAGGCCAAATCTATAATGCTCAGTTGGCCCCAAACTAGTTCAGTAAATATGAGTTTCAATGGGGAGCCCCTAACAAACAAGTACAGTACCTTGGCATTCCATTTGCTATTAACCCCTGTCCAAAAGAGATGTGGAACTAAATTAAAACCAAAATTGATAAAAAGCTCTCCTAGTGGAATAAACAATATCTTTCTTTGGCCAGCAGATTGCAAGTATGTCAAAATATACTTTCTTCCTACAGCCTCTATTACTCCTTTGTTTGGCTCTTTAGTAGTGTTGATGCGTGTTTTATGACACAACAAACATTCTAGAATAAAGTGTCAAAGATGCTCTATCCCCTCTTGAAAAACTACCTCATATGCTAAGACTGCAAGAAAGATCATACGGCAATTCCAATGTTTCAGTTAGGTGTGGATGAGCTCTGTGGTTTGATGTGATTATGCTGGTAACACAAAGGGACTTACGCTAGGCTTGTTCAATTCACAATGAAGGTCCAGACAATGAGGCTCTAATGTTTGGGTCTTGGATCAAACAAACTAAAAAAAGGAGATAAAGGTTTAGAATTTCTAGCCTACTTCCTAAGAATTCAAGAGACGGTATTGACTTGGTGGAACCAATAACCACGCTTTGCTTCGCCACGCTCAACGACAACTACACAAAGGGGGTGCAATCTTCAAGGGAGTGTGCTAATGATTTTCACGTCATGAATAACTACCATCAAATCGAACAATATTTATCTAGACAGAAGTTAAGCATCCACAAAGTAAGCTCAGGCTAACATTACGCATTGAACGAAAATCATTCATTCAAAGAAAGTATGAGCAAAAGTTTCACCATAAATCAATACTTATCAAATCTTGCATTCATCTAACATACATGAAATGAAATCTAAACTATGATGAGGGATAAGAACCATGACAACTCCAAAATAAGAGAAGTAATAACCATCAGAACAATGCATGCATTACTTATTACTTTGGCAATCTTACAACAATTGCTTATCTCAACATATTTTGCAACATGCTCCCATGCTTTACAAATGAGGGGGTGAGCTCAATTTATAGACTCCCCAATTACAATTCAATGGTCGAGATTGATTTGGAATCAACGGCCAAGATTACAAATAAAACCCTAATTAGGGTTTGCTACCCCTCGACCAATGAGAAAATTACATTCGAGGATACTTGTCCTTTTTGCTAAATATGAACCAACAAACAAAATAGAAAGTTGTTGCATGTTAATTTGGAATGATTTGATTGGTTGAAAAATGACGAGGCGCCACCTCAGCGTGCTGGATGTCTTCCTTGATCACTTTGGTCTTGTTCCTTAGAATATTTTCCTTGCCGATGACTTTATCCTTTGTGCTTTGATCTTGGATGACTTTGGCTTCTTCTTCTCACCTCGCCTTGGAGCACCTATTTAGACTTGAAGTCATTAAGTCTTTCTTCCCGGATTGCTTTGGAATTTCTTCAAGTGCCTTGAATTTGGAGAGGAACTCCCATGTGCCTTGGCCACAATGGAGGAAATTGGAACTTTCTCTGTGAAGAATTTCCCATACTTAGCCAAATTTTGGCTATTCAATTTCATTTTGTAACATCTTCAAGATTCTAGCCATTTTTGTGCTCAAATGAACTTTGCCGATGGATTTGTCTTCAATTTTAAATTTGGCTTGTGTAAGTTGGATGTACTTGACGATGTGCCTGCCATTGTCTTCATGATGCCAAATTCTTGGCGGACTTCCTATTGGTCTTGCAATGTGCAAGGGTGGACTTTCAAGTTTTTTTTTTATCTCCCTTCAAGTCGGACTTTACACTTTCTTTGCCATTTTCCTCTTTGAAGATTCGCCTTGTGTAGTCATCCACCTGCAGTAAAATAAATAAATCTAAATTTAATTCAGCTTTGAAAGATTTTTATAAATTTTCTAATTTCATTTTCAAGCTATTAATTTTCTCCAAAATGGCTAATTTATTTGATTTTATCTTTATTTTATTTTTTAAATTTAGCCATGGCAAAAATTATTCATTAATCCCAATGTTGGATGAAGATTTTCATTTTCTCTCTCCTAAAATCTGGCCTCGTGCTGAATTTTTTAACACTCTCTCTCCTGATATCAAAGTGAATTTTGTTTCGAATTTAAAGCAAACTTCATACTCTCTTCGTCATTTTCATCTTGGCACGAGCATATTTCATATTTAACTCTTCATTTCTATCTCAAAAAATCGGACTTCTCATTGTTTGCCATACTCTCTCTCTACAAGTTGGATTTGGTGAACATTTTTCCATGGCAGACTTTGAGAGTCTTTTTCCATCTATCTTCAAATGTTGGAGGACTTCATGTCAAATTCTCCATGTCTCTCTCTTGAGGTCGGACCTCTTATTAAGTCTTCCATATTCTCTCTCTTGAAGCACGGCGAACTTTCCAAGTGCTTTTCCATATCCTCTCTTCCCTCTAGATGTTCCATGCCTTAGACAAATTTTATCATATTTGCTAGGCGGACTTTGAGAATCCTTTTTCAACTCCATTTCTCCAAGGTCGGACTTTGCATGTGCTTTGCCACTTTTTCTAAGTGCCAAGGTAGGACTTTCCTCTTGTCCGGACATTCTCACCATTCCTTATGGCGGACTTTGGAGACTTCCATTTCAAATGTAAGGCGGACTTCAAGAAGTATTCATGCCATTTCATGTTGGTTCCAAAGGCGGACTTGGCACATCCCCATGCCATTCAATTTTAGCTTATGCATCAAGCCACTTCACTTCCATATGGCGGACTTTCATTTGTTTAGGCCATCTCCTAATGCCTATGGTGGACTTGTCTTCACTTCTTTCCATTTTCCTTGGAGCGGACTTCACTAAGTGTTGAGCCATCTTTCCTTTGTCCAAGGGCGGACTTTACTTACCTTTGTGCCATCCATACTTTAGGCGGACTTCACATGTGTTTGTGCCATTGTCTTAAGGCGGACTTGCTTGAACCTCTTGCCACTTTACATGGGGCGGACTTGGCTCTATTCCTTGCCATAGTGCTTAGGGCGGACTTCACCATAGTTTATGCCATTTTACACTTTGCTGGGCGGACTTGGCTTAAAGTCAAGCCATTGCTGGGCGGAGTTACCTTATCATCATACCATTTCCATTTGTCCAAGGCTGGGCAGACTTGGCTTCCAATCAGTCCATGCCATTTAATGTTGCTTGGCTGAAGCCTTTCGCCATTGATTTTGCTCTTGCTGGTTATGAATTTCAGCCTTCTTTCCATGCCACCATGATTTTCAGTCACACTTAGGCAAATTCGCCATGATCTCTCAGATTTTTCATGAGTTTTCCAGATTTTTCACCATTTTTCTGTGATTTCTTGACTGATTTTTCCAGATTTTCAACACTTTTCTGATTTTCATCATGATTTCATGAAATTTTCAAATTGATTTTCTGAGATTTCTATTGAGTTTTTGGAACTTCTGAGTGGATTTTTGAAATTCGGGCCCTTTCCAAATATAGAAACCTTGACAAAAATAGAAACTTTTCCCAAAATAGTAACTTTTCAAAAATAGCCCCTAAAAAATAGGAAGTCCAGATTAGGCCAAAAATGCCAAAAATAAAGTCCCTAAAAAATAGGGGGTCCGGAGGGGCAATCCCCGAAAAGTAGGAGATGTCAGAATTGACTGAAACGACAGTCGATCTTCATCCCTCAGGCCTCCTAAGCACGATGATGATGTTTGCACAATGATTTTGGCTCAAATTCTTCACTTGACTCGGATGACTCTTCAAAACTTAACTCTTCATTGTAAAGAAACATGGTGATAAGCAGTTGTGACGCCAAGGCAAAAAGCAAAAAAGCAAAAAAAAAGGGTCCCCATTTGCAATGGGGCGATGTGTGAAAAGGTCACAACAAGTAGCTACCAGATAAACGATATTCAAAAAAAGATCAGACAATTCCTATGGTCAGATGGGAAAGGTAATAAGAAAAAGCATGTTAAGTGGGAATGGTCCTGCCTAGAGAAGTTGGATGGAGGTCTAGGACTGAGAGATTTAAAAAAACATGGCATCTCTTTGGCTGGCAAATGGATCTTTAAAGCCCTAAATGGCAATGAACCTTGGAAGGTTCTTGTAGTGAATAATATCCAATCTGTTGTTCTGAAAAAAGCTAGGAGTTGGAAACAACTCCCCATAAATGACATTCCTTCTGGTAATTTTCCAGTATTGCCTATTGGTTCCAATGTGTTTAAGAGCATATGGAAAGCTTGGGAGATCATCAGAAAACAGATTACAAATTGTGAGTTTATGGATCCTATCAGGGGTACTTGGAGCTCTAATAGGTCTATCTGGTGGAATCTTACTAATAAAGACAAACCTTTGGCATTACTGCAAGGATGCTCGGCTAAGGTTTGGCACTTAAAAGTATCAGATGTTTTAATAATATCTTGTGTAACAATCAATTAAAAAATTGGAATGATCTGAGTAATTAATTTAATCTCCCTCTAGCTCAATGGAGGACCTTTTCTGTTCTTAGGGAGGCTTGCAAAGTCATTCAATTCCCAGTTTGCAAAATTAGTGACAATGTGTTTCTTGAGAATCTCAGTTGGACCGAGGGCACTAAGTTACCAAACCTAAGGCCTAAAATAATTTGCAGAGCTTTAAATGTCCCCCAAGACCTCCCCACTCATCTAAACAAATGTTGGAATATTGATCTCTCTGGAAAACAATGGTCAAAAACTTTTAAGCCTTTGTGGTCTAATGTTTTAGAACCCAAAATTGCTTGCTTTAAATGGTTATTCTTGGTTCAAAAACTCCTCTTTTCTTTTTTTTTCTTTCATGTTGAACTTATGTACTGTTTGTAAATAGCCTGAGAGCATTAGACACATCTTCTTTGAATGTTTGTTTGCAAAAGAGGTTTGGAATATGTTTCTTGCTGATCTTGTGGGGTGGGGGGATAAAGGTAAAATCAATTGGCAGTAGATTCTCAATTTTGTGGAAGGACTAAGTCACTCTTATAATTTATTTTGGCTTATGTTGTCATCTAATATTTGATGGGCTATTTGGAAGGCTAGAAATGAGGATATTTTCAGGGTACTAGGAGTGTACTTATTCAGTATTTGAGAAGACTCGTGCTTTACAATATTTTTGTGCAGGTAACTATCACAATAGAGATCTCGAAAGACAAATTTAGGAAGCTGCTAAAGGATGGCATGGAAGAAATCAACAAAACAGAAGTTAAATAAGGCACTGACCTTTCAATAAAGCTGAAAATATTCCTTTCTGTAAAGTTACCTAGAGTTTCAAAAAAAGTATAACAAACAACACTCAACTGAAGCATTGGAGAATGACCTTAACTTTCAAAAAGGTCCAAGGTTTCATATCAGTCATGAAGAAGATTTCACCATAGAAGGGGTTAGATCCAATGTAACATCTCAGGAGTTGATCCACCATTGAATGACAATGACACCTACAGCAAAAGTAGAAATCTCTGACAGATCAGTGGCAGGGTGTTTACTAATAACATTCTGTCCATATCATGGTTTTGTTTCTGATCATAGTCAGTATATGCACAAGACAGTCTGGTTTATAATTCAATTTATAGAACAATATGTTTTGTATATTCTCTGCAAAAGGCAGCCTAGTTTTTAGATCAGTTTATAGATTAGTATGTTTTGTCCACTCTTCGCAAAAGTCAGAGTAGTTTGATCAGTATGTTTTATATACTGCAAATGGAAACATTCAAATGATCCTTATACTATTTTTTTGGTAAAGACCTTGTGTGGTCTCTCAATACCTAATTGGTAAGACCCTGTGTGGTCTGCTAAGAAACAGTTGCCCAATCAGATGATTATGTACTTTTTTTGTTTACGATCTTTAATACAAAAAAAGTGCAAGGAGAAATTTTGCAGAAATTGTACCTAAATAGTTTGTCGACGAGGTGGAAGAAGAGGAAAAGAAGGGTAATTCTGACAGCCCTACTTTATCTAACATTGTTTTGTTTGCAGGAAATGAGGAAGATGAAGTAGACTTGCAAGCTGAGATGTTGGTTAGTGAGGGCCCCAAATTTGATAAGAAATTCTGTGAAGATGAGGGAAATCTCCTACTAGGAGAAGAGATGAGAAAAATAAGCAAGTTACTAGAAGGAGATTTTTTAGACAAGACTAAGGAGTTAATGGAACAGATGCAGATTATTGCACAAAAAGAAGAAGATGAGTTGATTTCCAGTAGTTGTGATGTTTTCTGTGCAATTAAGAAGATGGTGGAGAAAGAGAAAAGGATTAAATAGAATGTCATGTCTGTGGCATAGAAGAAGAGATCCTAATGCAAGAAGACAATGAAGAGAAGAATGAGATTGCAATAATAACATGTCTTTTAGAAGGAATGAATTGTTGGTGAATAAGGATGCAAGAGAAAATAGTGTTACAGCTAAGATTCATGAAGAAAGATGGAGAAAAGTGTGGTTGCAGTAGTGGTTGGTCCTTTGGAGGACATGCTGACCATAGTTCGCAAACTCGGACTCAAAGAGTACTCAGCAAGCCCAAAAAAATCGACTCAGAGAGTGCTTGGCAAAAACTTGGCTCCTTAAAAAACACTTGAATTTTTGAAAAAAAACATAATTTTTTGAAAAAATAAATAAATTTTATGAAAAATATAGCTACAAAATGAATCAAATGAGTTTGCTGAGGGTTTGGGAACAACGGGGGTTTGGAGGCAGCGCCCCCAATGGGGTTGAGGGGCACCAAGCCCAAATGAAGACCTTTAAAACCTTACAAACCTTTATGCAAGACACCATTTTCATAATTTTTTAAAGGCAAAAAACAATGCTTAGAAAGCCAAAAAAATAGAGTTTAACCATGTGAATGAGGTGTTTCAACCCACGTTTTACTTGCAAAATCAATGTGAAATCGTAAGCAAATTTGATGTGTGTTTGTGGGGTCAATTGCAGGGTTTTAAAGGGAAAACAACGCATTAAAATCAAGTCAAATTTGTGTTTCACCCATCCCGCATTTTTCCCGCGTTTTTGCCAATTTCATCCTGTGCTTCCCTTGCATTTTTCGATGGGTTTTCGGCGAGTTTTTACAAGTTTCCAGCGAGTTTCTGGCGAGTTTCTGACAATTTTATACCTGTGAGTCACTCACATGGGTTTTGTAACTATGAGTACTCACCAGGTCTGTGATCCATGATGCTAACATTGACAGATGTGGTGTAGCTAAAAGTGAAATAGGAGTATGAGAAGAAAAAAGATGAAAAAGAAAAAGTGGTTAGTGTAGGAGAAAGACAAGAGGTGGTAAATGGAAATTTCTAATTTCCATAAAGGTAATGATGTTGACTTGTGTATAGGTAAAATGGTGGGAGTGGAATAAGACAAGTATGAAGTAGTAATGGAAAAACCTTATTTCCATAATGTAAATAGAGCTGATTTGTGTGTAAGAGATGTGATGAATGTGGAGAAAATCATAGTAGATGTGGGTGGACATCTAAGTAAAGAAAAACATGTGAATAAATTGTTTAATTCCAATATGAAGATTAAGTCGATATATGGGGAAGGTCTTACACTTGAAGAGGAGAAGTTGTGGGAAATCTTGAATAAGATACAAAGAAGTCTATGGAAGAAATATTGAGTGAGGAATGGAAAGAAGGATTTTGGTGGAGGAGGACGAACAATGATGGGTTAAATCTCACAAGAGAATAGAAGGAAGGAAAAAGTATTCAATGGAGGGGGACAAACGTTGGTGGGTTGAATCCTACAAAAGGAGAAAAAAAGAAGAGAAGTAATGGGTAGAGATGGTGGTTAGTGACAGGTTGAAACCCACAAAAAGAAGAAAAATATAGAAAATCTTTTGGAGGAGGCGGCCAAGCTATGGTGGACAAACATCCACAAGAGGAACAAAAAGTGATAGGGCATATCTGGCAAAGGAGGACAAGATATGTTCCAATTAAAATCCAGAAGAAGCGAAGCAAAAAAAATTTCAATGTACCTATAACAACATTAGAGTATGCTACAAATTGTTCAATTTCTAGAAGGGTAGCTCTACCACTCAACTCCATTTTGTGAGACATGCTCACAAACTTCTTACCCAACATGTTTAATGCAAGAGAATCCAAGTCCACAAACAATCCCACATCACCGAAAACATTTCAGATTTCTTTTTTCAGTTTTGTGCTCTATTTGTTCCGTTTTTGTTGCTTCATAGCTTTGTCATCTTGCTTATTGCAAGGTGCTACATGAAGGTTCCAATGTCTCAAATGGGCATCAATCTTGTAGATGTGCTATGGAATGTCTTTGCATTGTTTCAAATCATTTTCATGGTGCTATAGAATAGTTTTAATGAGTTTATAAGTTGCTTCAAGATAGTTTTATTCAAACTGGTTTAGAAACTTCTACAAGTGAATTGTGTTTATTCTACTACAAGACTGTGTAATTCTAGCTACGAGGGGATTGGGTAATTCTAGCTATAGGGGGATTTTGTGATATTAGCTACATGGGGACTGTGTGATTTTAGCTTCACAAGATCTATATTAAAATGTTTAATTTAGTATTTCGTGGTGACAGGAATTAAACAAAGGGGGTGTCTTAGCTATTCAAGTTAAGTTACATGTGGAATTGATTAGACTAATGATTATTATTGCCTTTTGCAATATAATCAAATAAAAGTTATATTTTAAACTCTTAATTCTTCCACCAATTGTCATGCACTTTCTACTCTTGGAGTTAGTGGGTTCAATTTACTCCTATCAACTTTATTTCTAAAGAAATCTAATTGATTTGGAAAGCCTTAAGCTTTTATGACACATAAACACTAAGTAGGAAGGGGAAGTGTTTTATCCTTATCATATTCTTTCCTTTTTGTGTTAATTTATTAATCATGACTGTCAATTTATTGGGTGTTGAGCTTCATCAAATCCTTCTATTTTGTTGGGTGATTATGTCTCTATGGCCACATGGTTATTGTCGTTTGGGTTTCTTGACAACGAGAACATTCTCCAATCTTTTCCTTGGTCGATACTTCATTCTTATTCATGACGATTGATCTTTTGTTTGCTTGAGGCATTTCGCAATTTCATGTGATCATTTCATTGGCCACTAATCTTCCTTGTTTCAATTATCTCCTTTTGATAGAATGGAACTACTTTGAGTTTTTTGGGTCATTATTTCTTCCTTTAAGCGTGGTAATATTCTTGAGGCTGCAAAGTATTCGATTTAGAGTTGCATCAACTTGTTGGCTATGTGATTCAACTTCTCCATGTGATTCAATTATTTTTCTCAATGGCAATTGTAACCTTGGGTGGATTTTTACAATTTGCATGGTGAGGTTTTGTGGCAATGATTATAAGTTTTCATTGACCAATACTTTGATTTGGAGGGCAACTACTGTCCAAGACCACATGTTTCCTTTTGATTGTGGGCTATAAGATTTGTTTTCAACAAGAAATGAGCGGCTTCTTGGGACAGCAATTACCATCCAAGAGAATAATGTAACTATTCATCTTTTAGTGGGCGACAATGTTAATGATAAACAGCTTCGAGATTTGATATTCCAGCGTGATAAATTAAATGATAGCCTTAAGGCTATTTAATTTATATGGCTCGAATTTATTAAAGAAATAAAGACACGTCCTCATCCAAGGCCGACCTCCTTCTACATTGGCGCGATTTCATATGAGGACGACTTACTATTGATTGGTCACATTTATTAAGAGACATATATTCATTGCTTGGCCGACTTGCCTTATAAAAGGAGGTGTCTCTTGGATTTGTATATATAGGAGTTCTATTTATCATTTGCAATCATCAAGTTCAATTTATTTCAGTCAAGTGTGAATTTCCTTAAGTGCAGGTTGCGAATCTATTCAAGGGCAGAATTAGAAGTGCAGATTATTATCGGTCATTGCATCTGTGTTAGGTGCTGAAGGATGGCCTTGTAATTGGCCTCATTGTAAAGAGATTTGTTGTTGCCATATATATATATAAGAGTGATCTTTGTTGCTGGGTTTTTCTCCCTCAAGAGGAGGGTTTTCCCAGGGTATCTGTTGTGTTATTGTGTCTGATTTGAATTTATTTCTATGCATATAATCTGATCTTTAAAATTTACATGGTATTGGAGCGGGTTTGAGAGAATCGTGATCAGATTATCGCTAATCAGCATACCCTCCTTGTTCATTTGTTCACTTAGTCAAGATGGTGAATGGTTTGAAGATCGAGGATAGACTCGAGGGTGCATCTAACTTCACATCATGGAGGTTTAGGATCATGCTTACCTTGCGTGAAAATGACTTGGGTGAGTTTGTAGAGTCCAGCGTTCCTGAACCTGAGGAAGAAGCGAAGTTACAATGGGTGAAGAAAGACATTAAAGCAATGAAGATATTGGTTGATTCCGTCAAGGATCATATTGTGCCTATCGTCTCTAAGTTGAAAACAGCGAGAGACATGTTCAAAACATTGGAAGAGATGTACGAAATCAACAATACCAGCCGAGCGCTTGCACTGAAGCAACAACTTCATCATGTGAAGATGGCGAAAGGTGAATCAGTGATTGCATACTTTATGAGGATTGCAGATTTGAGAGATCAGCTCTCGACAATAGGGCATATGGTTGATGACAAAGACCTGACCATTCTTGCTCTCAATGGTCTACCTTTGTCTTGGGGATCTTACATTCAGGGAATCAGTGCAAGATCAAAATTGCCTAAGTTTGATCACCTAAGATCAGATTGCATTCAAGAGGAATCAAGGTTGGTGGCAAGAGGCGTTGGTCAAAGTTCAAAGAATGAAGACATTCATGTTCTCGCCTCCCATGCTTCAAAGAAGAAAGGAAAAGATGGAAGGAAAGGATTCTTCAAGAGGAATCGGGACAAGGGAAATGATGATGCACCTCCATTCAAGAAGAAGAGGGATATGTCCAAGATTCAATGTTTTAGGTGTGACAAGTTTGGGCACTTCGCCAAGTATTGTTCAACTAGACCTAAGCTACAGGTCACCGTTGCAGATGTTGATGATGCCTCTCCTCAAAAGGATTCAAGTGAATATTTGTTCTATTCGTCATTATCAAGCAGTGTACCTTCCGACACCAACACTTGGATAATCGATAGTGGTGCTTCACGACACATCACCGGCTTTAAGGAGCACTTATCAAGTTCGGTGGAAAAGGAGTCTTCTAAACAAGTCATCATTGGAGATGATGCTAGCTACTCCGTGAAAGGAATTGGGACCTCTACACTTCATTTGGATTCCGGCATATCACTTCAATTGGGTAATGTTCTTTATGTTCTTGGAATCAAGCGCAATCTTATTTCTATTTCAGCTTTGGAAGATAAAGGATATCAAGTTGCCTTCTCCAAAGGCAAAGTTCTAGTGTGGATGGAGAACTCTAGCTTCTATTAAAATAATATCTTTCTATATTTTTGACGTTAATGATCATCTCATTGATGTTTCTAACTTCGTCCTTTGTAAACGATTGTTTCTTTTAGAAACATCGTATTTTGTAATCTATTTAAGGAACATTCGTTCCTCTGATTAATGCACAACACAACATCGATTATGTAACATGGTATCAGAGCATGGTTAAAAATTTTTGGAATTTTTTTATCATTCTAAAAATTTCAAGCAGATTTTTTTAGTGGAAATTTTTTCAAAGATTTTTCGTGTAATCGTGCTTTGTGTAATTCGAAATTTGAGGGTTTTCTGAAACTTGTGATTTTCTGTGAAGACGTGTTGAAATTCGCGTCTCATCTGTGCAAAGAAAATCGCGATTTTCTCAAGGAGAAGCAATCTGGGCATTTTCGTGTCACTTTCTGGGCGCGATTTTTTGCAGGCTTCGATTTGACCTCTTGGCGCAGTTTTTTTTTGAAGAAGGCAGAGGTTATAATTCGCGTTTTGTGGCATGTCTTCTGCTGCTCGCACGTTTTTGTCCGTGTTCTTTTTGAAGATCTTCTGGCCGCGTGACTGAGGGCTTTTCTTTGGACGCGTTTCTTCATCCTTGGGGACGCGATTTTCTGAAACTCCTGCCCGCGTTTTCAGTGTATTTTGGTGACGCGATTTTCAGTAACTTCTGCCCGCGTTTTTCAGTGTTTTGGCCGCGCGATTTGAAGGTTGTCTTGGGCTGTGTTTTCTCAGGATTTCTGGCCACGTTTCTTCATTTTTTTTGGAACGTTTCTGTCTGTTGCGTGGTCGCCCAGATATCTGCAACATTTTTTTACGATCTTTGTCAAATTCGAGCTGGTTTTCTGCAACTTTTTTGTGCATCCATGGCGGCTAGGGTTTCTGCCAAGTTCGTCTAGGGTTTTTACCCTCTGTTCCAAGGCGAAAATTATTTTTCATTGCAGATTCCTTCTGGGTTTTCCGCGATCTCAAATGGGTCGGTCGCATATTTTTCTGGGCGTCTCGAAGTTCGTGTCTCGAAATTTGTGCCTCAGTTTCAAGTCGGATAAATTTTTTGATTGCAGATTCTTGGTGGGTTTTTCGAGAGCTCAACTGGGTTGGTCTTAGATTTTTCTGGGTGCTTCGTTTTCTGTGCCTCGTTTTTTGTGCAGCTTTGTTTTGGCGGCTAGGGTTCCAGACCTTCTGTTTTGAAAGCTGACAATCGATGTTACGGGTTTTTAAATATTTTTTGTCCGATAAAGAAAAAAATCTGTCCCTGGGTTTTAAATATTTTTGTCCAGTAAAAGAAAAAAAATCAATCTTACGGAGTTCGGGAGGGTTTATAATTTTGTCCTAAAAATTACGAGTTTTTCTCTGTATACCAACCGGTTTTGTCATTCAGGGAGGGCTCTACGGTTTTACCGTTTTCAGCATGATTTGTAATCTTGGGTTTGCGATTTTCCTCAAAAATCGTGGTTTGTCAAATCCGTTTTTAATTGCTTGACTGAAATGAACATCTGGCTTCTGCAGTCTGTTCACGGGGCGTCATGCTCATCTGCAGAAGATTGGAGGGTTTGCTGATTTTTCCTCAAAATCATAGCAGTATTCTCGTATGTCTGGTTATAGGAGGGACAGTTTTCCAACAGGTTAGGGGTTGAGTGTGTTATTCGAGAAGTTAGGTTTTTCTGGGAGTCGGAGACTCTCTCAAGTGGCAAATTGTGCGGGCTCTTGTTTTGTTTAACGCTACGAGAGGGAAGGGGGCACCCTTCTTTGTTATCTCGGTAGTTAGAATGATGACCATTAAGGGAGGGTATTAAAATAATATCTTTCTATTTTTGGCGTTAATGATCATCTCATTGATGTTTCTAACTTCGTCCTTTGTAAACGATTGTTTCTTTTAGAAACATCGTATTTTGTAATCTATTTAAGGAACATTCGTTCCTCTGATTAATGCACAGCACCTCACGATTAATACACAACACAACATCGATTACATGCGGCTTCAAAGGATGCTCAAGTAGTGGAGTTGATTGTAGAAAACCTTTACCATAAAGGTCTGCACCACGTTCTTTACAAGCTTTGGTTCATGACTCTTCAAGTCTATGTGATCTTTGGCATCGGAGATTGGCTCACCTACACTTCGAGGCCTTACCTATCATGGAGAAGATGGTGACGGGCCTTACTAAGTTCAACCAGGAGCACGAAGGAACTTGCAAGGGCTGCGCATTGGGTAAGAATATAAAAGCCCCTTTTCATAGTAGAGAAAATAGATCTAAGTGTATTTTAGATCTTATTCATTCTAATTTATGTGGTCCTATGTCTATTTCGTCTTCGAGTGGATTCTTGTATTATGTTTTGTTTATTGATGACCACTCTAGGAAGACTTGGATTTATTTTTTGAAATCTAAAGAGTTTGAGGAAGTGTTGGATAGGTTTAAAGAGTTTAAAGCCTTGAGGTGAAAATGTTCTGGTAAAAGAAAGTCAAAGGATCCCTCCGAGATCCACAACAAGAGGTGGAGAATACACCTCACAGAAGTAGTTCCGGAATCTTTGTATTGATCACGAGGATTAAGAGGAGTTACGTGTTCCCTATAATCCCCTCAACAAAATGGTGTTCGAGAGAAAAGAAACAGCGGGGCGATCGTGCTGGAAACAGCAGAGGCCATGATCATGATCAAGATTTACAGAAACCTTCCTATAGGCGAAGCTTCGGAGACATTTGTATATGTTGAGCGAAGTCCTCATAAGATCTTGGAGAATATGACTCAAAGCCTTCTGAGGGAAAGAAGCACGAAGACAATCACTTGAGGATCTTTGGATGTCCTATCTATATTCATGTTCCCAAAGGAGAAAGAAAGAACCAGTTGGAGCCCAGCTAGCACTTGCAAGAGAGAATATTTGTGAGCTTCTGATTGAGACACATCCAAAACCTACAAGAATATACATTCCGAGGGTCAGGAAGTTGGTCCAGGGTCGGTAGGGATGTCACATTCCGAGGAAGATGTTGCATTGAGGAGATCAGGAGTTCTGTATGGAGATTGATGGCCAAGAAGGAGTCTCCTCGGGGATATGGAAGTTGACCATACTCCTGAGATTCAGAGGGAGACTTCAGAACCAAAAGAAGATATTGATCCTGTTGAACCCTTGGAACCTACTGATGGGCCTACTGACATTGTTGTTGGGAGAAAGAGACCTCTATGGGCCAATTGTACTATGCAAGGGGCTGAAAGCTTTGCAGCTCCTAGAGGCACATTCAGAGAAAGCAAAAGGCCACATAAGTTCTCCAGTTATGTTGCCTTGATGAGTCAGATTATAGAATCTGAGCCTACCTGTGTTGAGGAAGCATCTAGTCATCAAGTTTGGAGAGATGCTATGACAAAGGAGTACTAATCAATTCTCAAGAATGATGTTTGGGAGATTGTTCCTAGACCCGAAGGCAAGTCTGTGGTATTTTCAAAATGGCTCTTCAAGATCAAGCATGTTGAGATGGAAACATTGAAGTACGAGCAAGATTTGTGGCTGTGGGTTTTCTCGAGGGAAAGAGGGAGTTGATTATGAAGAAACATTTGCTCTGTTGCTCACTACATACGATTCGGAACCATCATTGCTATTGCTACATCTAGAGGATGGAAGATTCACCAGATGGATGTAAAGACAGCTTTTCTCAATGGAGTAATTGAGGAAGAGGTTTATATAGAGCAACCTGATGGATTTGAGGTTCATGGGAAGGAGTCACATGTTTGCAAACTGAAGAAGGCCTTGTATGGTCTTAAGCGGGCTCCTCGTGCATGGTACGAAAGGATTGATCGGTACCTGTCAAGTTTGGGCTTCTTGAAGAATGGTGTGGATTTAAAATCTCTACTTCAAGGTAATCAATGGTGATGCATTAATTTTGGTTTTATATGTTGATGATCTAATCCTTACTGGAGAAGATCACCTGGTTCTTGAATGTAAGAAGGAATTAACTTTTGAATTTGAGATGGACCTTGGGCTCATGCATTACTTCCTTGGATTAGAAGTCTGGCAGAAACCAGATGAGATGATTCTAAGTCAAGGAAAGTACACCATTGATATACTTAAGAGATTTGGTATGATGGATTGCAAATCCATGTCCACACCTATGGAGACCAACTTACACAAGTTGAAGGAGGTTGCAGCTAATTCAGACTTGGTGGATCCTACCTTGTACAAACAGCTAATTGGATCTTTGATGTATCTAGTTAACACCAGATCTGACATTTGTTATGCAGTAAGTGCACTTAGCTAGTTTATGTGTGATCCGAGACAGATACATCTTGTTGCAGCTAAACATATCCTGAGATACTTGCGTGGCACAGTTGGATATGGGTTGAGGTATACTTCAGATGCAGACTTGGAGTTACATGGTTTCACTGATTCTGATTGGGCAGGTTGTGTCACAGATCGGAAGAGCACCTCTGGTTGTTGCTTCAGTTTGGGTTCAGCTATGATTTCCTGGTGCAGCAGGAAGCAGTCATCTGTAGCATTAAGTACAGCAGAAGCAAAGTATATTGCAGCTTGTGCTTAATGGCAATCTAAGGCGATTGTGGCCCATTAAAGCTCCTTGCAGGATTGTTTGGACACTCAATGGAGCCTACTATCATTCATTGTGATAATCAGAGTTGTGTGAAGCTTTCTGTCAATCCTGTGTTCCATGACAGAACCAAGCACGTTGAGATCAAGTACCACTACATGAGAGATATGGTACTGCGGAAGGCTGTACAATTGAGGTACATCAGCACTAATGAGCAGACGGCAGATATTCTCACCAAGCCTCTCGCCAAGATAAAGTTTGTGTACTTTCGAGATAAGCTTGGTATGGTGGAGAATCCAGCCTTGACTGAGAAAGAGTCTCAGTATCAGTGAGCCTTGATTAATGAGTTCTTCTCTGTGAGATAAGTTCGAGGTGAAATCCCTTGTTAATGCATTTTCCTCTGAGATGGAGGAATTTGAGGTGCAAGCCCTTGTTAATGCATTTTCCTCTGAGACGGAGGAATTTGAGGTGAAAGCCCTTGTCTCCACCCTCTGAGCCTAAGTCATGGTGGATGTCATGTGTGAGACTCCATGACAAATGTTGTACATGTGTTTCACCCTCGAGAGAGTCATGGTGAAAGTCACGTTGAGGTGACAACATCACGCAAGTGATGAACACTTGTACTTACCATAGTATGGTTGTAGCCATTATGGTTGATATCGTGCTGAGGCGATATCTAATATCACGTTGAGGTGATATTCTTCTTTTCACATCTGGTTGTAGCCAATGTGATGGGCATCATGTTGAGGTGATTTGTCTTGAGCAGCTGGAAGTATTCTCTCTAGCTGAGAGGGAGTGTTAATGATAAACAGCTTCGAGATTTGATATTCCAGCGTGATAAATTAAATGATAGCCTTAAGGCTATTTAATTTATATGGCTCGAATTTATTAAAGAAATAAAGACACGTCCTCATCCAAGGCCGACCTCCTCCTACATTGGCACGATTTCATATGAGGACGACTTACTATTGATTGGTCAAATTTATTAAGAGACGTATATTCATTGCTTGGCCGACTTGCCTTATAAAAGGAGGTGTCTCTTGGATTTGTATATATGAGAGTTCTATTTATCATTTGCAATCATCAAGTTCGATTTATTTCAGTCAAGTGCGAATTTCCTTAAGTGCAAGTTGCGAATCTATTCAAGGGAAGAATTAGAAGTGCAGACTATTATCAGTCATTGCATCTGTGTTAGGTGCTGAAGGATGTAATTGGCCTCATTGTAAAGAGATTTGTTGTTGCCATATATATATATAAGAGTGATCTTTGTTGCTGGGTTTTTCTCCCTCGAGAGAAGGGTTTTCCCAGGGTATCTGTTGTGTTATTGTGTCTGATTTGAATTTATTTCTGTGCATATAATCTGATCTTTAAAATTTACTGACAAGAGCTAAAAAGCTTCTTGTTTAAGAATAATAGAAAAGAGGGAGGATTCTCTTATGAGAAAGGGAGGGATGATTTTGGGGCGGGGGCCCTGCCTCGATTGGCTAAAGCATCATGTTGCAAGCAAGAGGTCACGATGTCTAGTCTCCCCCCATCCCCATGGTACAGGAGGCCATGTCGCGCCAGCATCACCGATCATGTGAAAAAAGTTTACTAGGCGCACTATAGTTTATGGGGGGCTACCCGACTCCTACAGTCTAAAAAAAACAGGGAGGGATGATTCTCTTATGAGAAAGAGTGGGGGCTGATTCGAAAGACACAAAGGAGATAGATTGATTATTCTAGTATGTGAAGGGGTTGGCTAGAGAGAGCAGGGAATGCATCTTTGTCTAGAGAGAAAGGAAATGTTGGGATATGAAGAGAATTAGATCGATAAGAGGGAATGTAATTCTATAGAGAAAGGTATTGAAATAAAATGTAAAACCCTGAAGTTAAAGGGGGTATTGTAATAAGAAGAATAGCTTAGAGTGAAAGGGAGGCTATAGGAAGTGTTGTAGCATTATTTAATCTGTATGTAAGTTGTTTTATGCTACAGGAATCTAATAAAGGTATTGTGTTTTGTAATTTAAGCCTTTAGGCTGAGTATGTGTGTGTTGTGGGTGTGAAGGCTGCAAGGATTGACTACCCTTAAGTAGGTTCTTGATCTCTAACAACACCATTATGTGCTATAGTGATTACCATGGAATAGAAAGTTGAAACCATGTGACAACATTGGTCTCTTCATGATACAACATAACCCTTTTCCCATAAATGATCCTCCTTGCTATTGAAGGTCATATTGCATGAATATACAATGAAGGCTACAGATCACTATAATGTTTACAATACAAACGCATTACTAGGTAATGAAAGGAATTAACAGCTGCAAATTATTTTAAGCAAAACAATTCTGAATATTAAGTCAGTTTGTCAAAGGCTCAGTTTTTTCTTCTGATTTAAAGCTTTCATGGTTTGAAATTTCGCATCTGTTTTAAAAGCTTTTCCATAAGTGTTGTCCATATGTTGCATGTTAGAATAGGTTACAAGGAAAAAGAATTTTAACGACTATGTGAAGGCCAGGTGGAAGATGTCACATTTAAGTAGTAGTACGAGTGATTCTTAAATGCTCTGCACATGTACCACTTTGTTGCATTTAAAAAATATGACTTTTATCAGCACTTAGAGAATGTTTGGTGCGTCTGTTCACATTGTGGAGGTATAATTTCCATATATAAGGCTTAATCAAGTGGACACTTGACTCTCAAGTAACCATAGTTTAAAAAGAAAAGTGAAATTATGGATAACGCATAAAAATTCAACATTTCTTTTTTAATATTCAAATGCTTGTACTTTAATCAAACATTAACAATCAGCCACAATAGTCATCCCCTTGCCATATGTCCTCTGCACATATTTTGTGCAAATTATGGTATATATTAACATATGTAATCATTTTAAATTTTTATATTAATATATTAGACCATCCCCAAATTTTGGAAAAAAATTGCGATCCCCACATCCCCCTATCCCCCCCATTCCGGAAACTTGGAGTTTCCGGAGAAAGACTTATTTACAAGAAGAATGTGATGGAGTTTTTTTCAAAATCAGTTTGGAGGCAAGAGTTTCAAAGAGAATTCATTCTACATTTTGAAAGTAAGTTTTTTTAACACAAAAGCTACCCAAGAAGAAAGGTTTGATCCATACTGGATCTAATAGGAACACTCATCATCAAATGAAGTCACTTGAATAGGTTATGGGCATCAAAAATCATCTCACAACCTAGTAGAACAAAATCACCAGTTTCTAATAGATGGCAATTTTGAAACCTTTGGCTCCCAACAAGGGAAAATTTTGTAACCACAGTGGCAATTTTGTAACGATCACAGTAATTTTGTAACCACCACAGCCATTTTGTAATCAACATGGCGAAAATGAAACTGTTGGCTAATTAAAAGAGATGGTTTTGTCCCAACAATGAAATGAGAATTTGAGCCATTTCAAAAGAAATTGTCTCTTTGGACTCTATGCAAGAGGGCTTATAATATGCATGTGGAGTCTTCCAACATTCTATTTAATGATATCGACAGCCCAAAACAAAGGGAACATGGAGAATCGATGTTGTTGTAGCACCGAGAAGGTGCAGAACAATCTGAAAGCAGATAAATAGGCTTGGCACAGGTTGTATTTACATCTGTACTTGTCTAATTGAGCAATACACTCTAGTAGAAGAGTTATTGCCACTACCAATCTGGGTTTTCACCCTTCACAAGGTTTTTCTTGTATAAATCTTCTGTTATTGCATACTTCACTCATTTCAGTCCTTCATTTCTAAGTATGACAGCACTTATGCAAAAAAAATAAAAAATTAAGCATGCAACACCTCAATTCTTCCACATTTCACTGTCACTTGGAAATCGAAGCAGCACAGTAGCATTAAGTTTTGATTTCATAGTTTCTAGCTAGATTTTAGTGGAAATTACAGATCAGAAGTAGAATACACTTATTCCACATCTTGAACCATTAGTAGAAATGTTCCTAAGGAACTTCAAATTGGATCTGAAACTTTCTGGAGCTGAAATCAAAAGGAACATCAAATTTGGATCTGACACTTTCAAGAACCAAATCTAGATGACTCTAATTGGTTAAAAACTTAAATCCTAGCATAGAAAAAATCACAGCATCCAAAATTTTCACATGTTTTATAAGATAATTCTAAATGTAGGGAAGATAGTGAGTTGTGGCACAATTTCTTTATGAAAAATAGATATAAGCACACATGAATTATTCCTTTGTCTTCCCTCATGAGGATTACTTGCATGTTCATTGATCGCAATGAATCCGAAGGGTGGAGATTACAGTTTGAATTGACTAGAAATCTTAATTTCCATTACCAAAATCTTGAATATGTTAGTTTTTATGATCAGATTAGATAGACAAAATTTAATTCAAAATCAGACACAATAACACAGCATATACCCTGGGAAAACCCTCCACTTGAAGGAGAAAAACCCAGCAACAATATATCACTTATATATTGAATATCAATGAATGTCTCCTTTACAAAGAGGCCGCTATGAAGGCCAATTAAGAGCACCACAATCTGATGCTAATACAGAAACAATATGATGCCTTTGCTGATGATAAACTCATCCTTCTACAATGCTTCGATCTGAACTTGAAGAATTCGCACTTATCTAGAACTCGAACTATGATGAATATGAATGAATATGATACAATGAATAAGCATTGATTATATATACATATAAGAAGGAAGAGACGCATCTCTCCAATCTTCATGTCGGCTATTACCAATAAACGCGTCTCCTTGACATATGAAGTCGGCCTCCAAAGATCATGTTCCTTCAAGAAATTGCGGCTACAAGATGTCGGCCCATAATGATTAAATATTAATTAATGAAGCGCCTCTTCATTAATATCGAACTCACATAAATTTAATAGCCAATCGGGATACATTAAATTTAGCCTCAATGTCGTGGCTGGAAGAAATCGCCCGACGCTGTAATCATCAACAGAATAGTGTTCTAAGGACAAAAATCAAGATACCGCAATTTTTGGATTGTTGACAATGTCAATTAAAGCCAATATGCCATGATTTACCCTTGTTCTTGTCTTCAATATCTTTCTTGGATTGCATTTCCTTTTAGCTCTTGGGTGAAGCTCCGAATGCAGTTCCCAATACTTCATCCCAATGCTCCACAAGATTTCAATGTCTGCAACAATTTTTCAAAGAGCTGCCCTTCCTTTACTTGCTTCTCTTGCATTGCTTTTTATAGGTAGTTAGAAGAGTGGCCCTTCCAAACTTTGTCCTTATGTTGGAGAATCTTTTTTTAAAGAATAAAGTTGAAAATATATTAGAAAAGAATAGGAGTTACACACTCAAATCAGCCCTCAACCATGAAATGATTGAATAAAAGGTTTGAGACAGCTTTTGCCAAATATTTATGTTCAGCTTGTATACAGAAAAAAGTAACTTTGGCTGAAGAAGTACTTACTACGAAGATAAATGCATGCTAGGCTGCTTGATTTTTCTCTCTGCATTCTTGAAGCAATGGATATTTACAAATTGAGTACTAAGCTGTGCTGTGATACTAGGATTGAACAAAATGAGAAAATTCATGAGGAACGTCATCAATAGTGTCAGAGAGGCTCCCCATAGCCACTGCAGGATCCCATCACAGGTTATTTCCCTGACCTATGAGTCCATTCAGTGGCAGGTTGATTGGGGTGAGGACAATGTATGGGGTGGTTAAAACCACATCTTTTATTACTTCTGATCAGGTTGGTTAAGAACCATCTCCTGCCTTTTGGAGGGAGAAGAAGAGTGGGCAGGAGGCATTGTTTAGCTTTTCTCTTGATCAGCTCCCCATACCTACATCTGACAGGGTCTCTGTAGAGAACATCTTCTTTGATTGCCTTTCAACGCTGCTGATACTGGTTTCAGGCAACCAGAAGTTCACTAATTGCTACTAAATGAAGATTGCAATTGTGGAATATAGGGCATGGGGTTCATTCTCTCTGCTTTCCTCGGCCATGCCTAGAATGGTGACCTCCACACTTTTGAGAGCACTCAGGACATTGTCAGCATTAGGTGCAGGAGCTATCTGGGGCTGGGAATGAGGGCACTCGCAGTGGGTGACGGTTGATTAAGGTTCTACTACTGCTGAGAGGAAAGACTCAGTACCTATTTGATAAGGGCCCCCCCATGACCAAAGTTTGAGTTCCCAATATTTGCTGCTGCTTGAATGAACTGTGGTACAGGAGTGAAAGAAGCACTATGGTTTGGGAGTTGAGGAGTATGATGATGGGTCAGCATGGGGGAGGGGGCAGAAGGGAGTTAAAATATAGGGGACATAGAGCACAGTTTAGCCGTCCTCATTTTGGAGGAATTTGAATTATTCTTAACTCTGTACCTAAGAGCTCCCATACCCGTGTCATGTCCCCTTTTCAGAATTAGAGACATAGAGAAGACCTCTAACCTATACTCATTTCCCATAGGATAAAGGATAAAGCAAGGGAAATGATTACTAATGTTATTTTAAGATATGCCCAAATTGGAAAGCTATTTAAAAGGGGTGCTTGGATTCATTGAGGACCATTTTGTCATCATTTTGCAATTGAACTTTCCACAATTGAACTTATATTCAATTTTCACATCCGATGACGAAAATTCTTAGTTGTTTGGAGGATGCAAACCCTCTTGGATTTCTATATTGGATTTAAGGGGAAAAATGCTTTTGTCCATAAGAGGTAATTCCACCCAAGGATCACATTTGTACTCAAAGAATTGAAGTCATTTTTATCTTGCTATATGTGGTTACAGTGAATTATTGAAGATTTCAGATTGTCGAGGATTGGATTGGATTATACTTGCAAGCAAATCATTGTTATTGTTGATTTTCACAATTTATCAACATATATTGTTGTCTAGCATCAATATTCATTGTTTGGACTTTGGAGTGCCAAATTGAGGATAACCATTATTTGTTGATGTTACTATAAAAATAAGACTTTCTTCAGGGTCCATTGTTGTCATGCATCGCAGCCATACACCTCCACTATACCTCCTAGCATCAACACCACCATACATCATTGCCACTACCTATATCTGCCACCATACCATCTTTATAGAAAGGTTTTATGAGTTTTCAAATCTAATTTGAGTTTGATATTGTTTTTCTCATTTAAATCAGCAAGTACATTAATGTTCTATTGCTTTTCTACAGGTTTACATTGTTGTACTGTCATAAATCAACAACTATATTCATGATTTATTGTTGTTCTAAGGGTTTACATTGCTGTACTATCATAAATCAGCAAATATGTTCATGATCTATTGTTGTTATGAGGTTTAATACTCCTGTTCATTCATAAATCAGCAAGCATACTTGAGATCTATTGTTATTCTGGAAACAAATCTTTCTAATATTTCTGGAAACAAATCTTCTTTTGATATACAGAAGTCAAAGAGAATTCAGATATCATCAAAGAAAAAAAGAAAGGATTAGCCACAAGAGAGAAGTCATAGGTGACCATGACAAGAGAGAAGAAATGAATTTGCACAAAACTATCAGTTGAAGTCATTAGGAGTTAGCCACAAAAATTCAAACTTCCATGAGAGAGTCTATGCCAGAGACAACACAGGCCTTATGGGAATTGAATCAAAATTTGAGTGCCTTCTGTAGTCGGTGTACAATGTCTATTATTATGCTTTGGTAATATTGGTTATCTGACTATGTATTAATTGTTTGTATTAATTGGTTGTCAGCTTTGAGTAGTTATAAGCATCGGTTGGTTGACGGTTGTGTTCTTCTTGGCAACTGTCGGGTCCTCTAAATACATTGTGTACCGTCAAGGAGAGTAGTATGATCTAGTCGGATCGACTCTAATCCTTGGCTGACCATCTTTGGTCTTCTTCTGTAGTAATTTCATAAGCAAATAAAGATATATTTACACATCTATGTAGTATGCATTTTCATCTCCATTATTAATTCATGTATTTAATTTATCAGACAGACAAACAAACATTTGGTGTCGTTGCCTTAAAAAAATCGGGTCAGATTTGAGAGATCATGCCCTTAGACCCCAATAAAGGTGAGAAGAGACCACAACGTGGTCAAGAACAAGATATCAGGCGATCTTTAAGGATCATCGAACAAAGAGAACAAAGGAGACAACTGAGAGGGGAAGTTGAAGAAGGCAAAGGGTTTCTAAGGGAAAGCCCAAGTCCACTCGAGAGCAAAAGCCAAAGCGTAAGCAGAAGCTGTAGTCGGGAGAGAAAGAGAACGGACGAAGGGAGAGTAGGAAGAAATAGCACGACACCTACTACTTCCCAACAAAGCATACATAGACCTCGCTAATTGAATCGGAGAACCGTCTGGACCATTACCATTGGACAAAGGAGAAAGCAAAGGAGAATCCACCAATCTCGCCATCGGCGAACTGTTGGGAGTCGGGACCATCACTGTTAGATGAAGGAGGTTCACCGTCGGGCGAAAGGGAAGGCGAGGGAGAACCTACCAACCCGACTATCAGAAAACCATTTGTACCATCAAAGTTGACCAAAGGGGAAGAAGATGGAGAACCTACCGACGGTCTGACAGAGACTATACGTCAAACTGAACACTAGGCATTGATGGAAGCATCGGACATTAGAAGATTTGAGCCAAAAACACCAAGACAAAGGGAGCACCAAAAGAACCCCGAGGGTAGCCCAAGGGTGACGAAAGTTGAAGAGGGACGAGTAGAGGATTGCGGCATGTTTGAGAGTGTAGGGAATGCATTGGAATGTACGAATCAAAACTTTCCAAATAGGTTATCATCACAGAAGGTACATCGAAGAGGTAAGATGGTGACTCCTCCAGCAATGTCCCCTTTTGGTAAATTCCTAGTCTTAAGCCTGCAAAACAATAATAATCACAAAAAACTGATATTAGTAATTACAAGTATAAACTTTATGGTTATATTCAGATTAACACATAAAATATTATAATATTGAGAGCAATACATCATAATAGTTAGATCTATAGTTCATATCATCATTAACATTTGAATTCAAAATAACTTAACATCACTAATGCTTAGTCCCAGGCATATTCCGATAGCCAATCATATTAGGAATTTGCTAGAAATATTTACAAACCGCAATCTCAAGGATGGTTGACCTTGTATTGCCAAAGCATGGGTGGATCCTTGTCCATCCATCTCAAGGTGGTGTACTTGAGAAGACCCTCAAGCCCGGAAGCACTCATCCGCCTCCCGTCCCACGAACATGGCAAGATCTCAGGTCCACACCACCCCTCAATCCACCTTGGAGGCGTTCCATCCTTCTTGATCAAGCCCAAGAGCACTCATTCACCTCCCAGCCCACAAGCGCTACATCTCGGGGTGGTGTGCTTGATAAGATGCATGAAGACTACCCCCCTCAACAAGCCTGGGAGCACTCATACGCCTCTCGGCCCCACGAGTGCTACATCTCAGAGGTAGCGTACTTGATGAAGGCAAAGTTGGTACTTCCCATCTCGTGAACCTGAAAGGTTGATCGACCTCCCTATTTGCAAACACTTCTATAAATTCAAAATAGATTGCTAAAGGAATCTTATTATATTAATCGTTAATCAAATGTCATTTTGTTATGCAATTATAATACATACAAATATATATACATAGTTATTCCTAATTTATATTTTTAAAACTTACTTCCCAATGATATTCTTGCTAAAAATAATATTTATTCCAATAGATCTCTTATAATTCCAATTTCTTATTTCCCATTTTCCAATCCACTCAATTAATGCCTTCTCCACAAGGAAACAATCTCCCTTTTATATCTTATTATTTAGGGAGACAACCTTTCTCATTAAGAGTCACAAACTTTCACATTAGGAGTCACATCATATTTATTCTTAATTGATTGATTGAATGATGTTATGGATCTCTTTCTCAAATGAAATGCTCTCCCTTTTATATCTCAAGTTTGAGGGAGTCACACCTCTTCACCTCAATAGCTACAACTCTTCATATGTTGGTTGACCATTCCTAACAACTTAATCTTTATTTAATGCCATAATATTAATTATCTTTAGTGATTTCTTTTGAAACATAAGCTAGAGACATTTAGGAATAAAACGGGACATTACATTCCAAAGTTCACAAGGAATGGGTCGGAGGATGTTGTGAGACATTGCAAGACATGTGAGACAATCTGGGTAGTAAATGGTCAACATGACAGAACATAAGGGTTGAGAGTATTTCTAGCGACTCTTGGAGGCAAAGCGATTGATTGGTATACAGAATTAGGCGTATCACACAAAACCACATGGGATGCATTAAAAAGAGCATTCCAAGAAGAATTCAAACCTCTGAGAGAGAACAACGAAATCATAGCAGAGATATACAACATGAAGCAGGGAAAACATGAAAATGTACGAGCCTATAGTCGTAGGCTAAAGGAGTTACTAGTGAAATTAGAAATCTAGCCAGCCAATGAACTAAAGAAAAGATGGTTCATCGAAGGATTGATTCCTTCCTTGAGGAAGAAAATGAAAGTAGTGCCTCTGTCATCGTATGTCGAAGCCTACAATCAAGCAATGGACATGGAAAGTGAAGATAAAATGTCCTTGCGTAGTAAAAGAAAAACAAAGGAAGATGAAAGTTTGAATGACAATAGTGATGATGAATCAGGAATGATACAAGCACTCCGAAGGGACACGCTCTTAATGATGAAAGAATTGAAAGCGAAAGAAACCAACAAAGAAACTAATGAACTGTGGTGTACTAAATGCAAACTTGATGGGCACACAAAAGGTTATTGTCCTAAAAAGAGGTTTTGTGAGATTTGCTAGGTTATGGATCATTCAATAAAGGAGTGCCCATACAATTTGAAGACTAGTACACAAGTACTCTTTACACAAGGAGAGGAGTCCACTCCATCGATGCCACATAATACATCTCCATGCCGTTATTGAAATCAAAGAGGAGGACGAAGCCAAATACAATATGACCCCAAAGGATTCCCTATCATACAATGCCAACAATATAGAGAATGGGGACACTTTGTGAGAGACTACCAGAACAAGCAAGACAAAGTGCAATTGTTGTGCAAATGGTGTGGACCTGGAAATCATGAAGACACCGGATGTCCAAAGCAAAAGGCTAGCGTCAACATGATTGATATAAGGCAAAATGAAGTACTGGCCATTACTTGTGCCCAAACAAAGAAGGCTACGTACCCAGGCCCACGTATAGAAAAAGAAAGGCTTTGTGAAGCAAGGGCCAAAGTGGAGAATGTTATGGACAACGAACAACACCACTCAAATGCAAATGCAAGTACAGTAACAAACCAATTACAATCCGAAAAAAATATTGCACGACAAGTACTTCAAGCTACTGTACCAGTTAAAGTAGTGGATTTATTACAGAGTATTCCTAAACTTTGAAATGCTATTGTATTGGGGGAGAATGAGACGGTGCATGCTATGGCCCAATTGGAATCTAGTGAGAATGAAGAACCAATAACTAAACCTCCGCTATCAAGTGACCAAGTGATTGATCCAATGTTATTGACAATTAACACGACAAAGAAACTAGTGGTGGTGAATATGGAGATCCTTGGAAGGAACTCACCAATACAATTGTTGATGGCGGGTCGGGCGTGAATGTACTTCCAAAAGACACTTGGAGAAGTCTCGGCAAGCCGACCATTTGGCCACCAACTTTTCAACTAGTGGGTGCAGATCAAAAAGATATCAAGGTACTTGGAGTTTTAATGGGACAAAAGGTAATTATTTGAACTCAAGCATTTTTGTTGAACTTTATGGTGATTTCATTAAGAAAGTGTACGACGCATTGTTAGGTCAGGGTTGGTTGGTGGCAGCCAAAGCCGATCACAACTAGAAAAAGAATACAATCTCCATTGAGAATAAGGATCGGAAGTATATAATTGATTTGAAAAACCAAGCAATTAGTGTGGAAGCAACCTCCTCAAATTCGTCAGATTCAAACTCCGGAGAAGAACGGAAAAAGAGTCAAGGTCCGATGGAACCAAAGACAAAGGAATTTTGGAGTTACAGTCATGTTCAAACGATGAAACAAATTCCCTTCA
This sequence comes from Sequoia sempervirens, assembly GCA_007258455.2. Classification (NCBI taxonomy): domain Eukaryota; kingdom Viridiplantae; phylum Streptophyta; class Pinopsida; order Cupressales; family Cupressaceae; genus Sequoia; species Sequoia sempervirens. The sequence goes on from VDFB02353493.1 coordinate 135,883,606, forward strand.
TGGCCTATTTCACTGGCAAATGGAGGACTATGAGGTATTTCCATCGATGTGTAATTTTCTCAAAGCTACAACTCTCAATGAAGAGCAACCAATGAAAGAATGCAAAATTATTGATGATACATCTCAAAGTACTAAGAGCAAAATATTTAATGTGGAGCATACAAATATTGGTCAAGTTGAATCAACTTCACAAAAAAATTATAGAAAAAAAAAAGAAAATTAGAAAATAAAGAAACAGTGGAAAGGAAGAGGCGAAAATATTATTCGGCGATTGAAGGAGAAAATAATAGAAGGCCCAATTACACAAAAATCCCAATTACACAATCTAACTATTGTAAATGGTTAGATTACATTGTACGGCCTCAAAGAAGATATTTCATACAACGGCAAGTCTTACCGTACATTGTAGAGGAGGTAGAGGCAAGGTCGTATGTTGCAGAGAAGACAAGGACAATGACACAGTACGTTGAAGAGGACACAAGGACAATGACAGTACGTTGTAGAGGACACCAAGACAATGACACAGTATCGCGAAGGAGGCAACATGTCTTGAGTGTACGGTCTCCACATCTCTCCCTCCATGCAGCATGGCAGATCAACATCGTACTACAATCAGTAAACCACACCGTATGGCAGCCACCAGATCTTCATGCAATACATTGTACCATCCATAGTACGGATCTCATCATTATTGTAACCATGCGACGTACAAGCAAGAGGAAGTACAATATATTGTCTACCAAAAGAATCATTGTATAAGCAGAAAAGGAAATTGTAAGACAGAACAGTGAAACCATACAGCTAAGAAGTCAAAGCGTACGGCTGGAGGGGTGGCGTCATTCTCAAATAGAACACACTACCGTACAATCAAAAAAATGGAGAGAAAATGTAAGGTCAAGGAAATAAGGCAATAAAAATTTGGACGTACGATTCATCATTGTACAGTATGCACAGCTTCCACCGTACGGGTTGCAACAAATACTTCCTGTACAGGATGCAATAATTCACAAACGGTCGTTTCAATCCAATGACCTTCCACATCAATGGCCAATTTTATCTGGCACAATACGACAAGAAGGGAAGCAAAGTGAACAAAAAGCAATTCTTCTCATCGTACAGCGACGTCATTCCTCTACTATACGGCTTGGTTGCACCATCAAGAAAACACAATTCCCCATTGCACAACTATCAACCATCGTACAACTTCCTTCTTTGGTTGACATCATAGATCAGTTAAACAATGCAGAATCTCTATTTTTTGGCTCTGTCAACATTGGTTTTGACCTCTTAAAAATCATGAAAATCCGGTGCGTCATGGAGTTCTATGTGGTTTTGAAGGTCTTAAATTGGACTTGGTGGTGGGGGCTCTTCCCCTCAACCCCGCCCTGTACTGCAACAGGTAGTGTGCCAAGGGCACTAACCCCATAAGCCTGCAAGGGGCGCTACCCGGCTCTGCCCCCAAACCCCCATCACACTCATTTGAATTGCCAAGTACACTCCAAGTCCAAGTTTGCAAAGTACACTTCCAATTTTGGTTACCGCTCCTTATCCACAATATCGTCATCAATTTGGCACGTCTTCCCTAATGTTACTTCATGTTTACTTGTCATCCGGAAGGTGACTTTTTCTTTTGGGGGGGATGATGTAGTTGGTGTACAATGTCTACTATTATGCTTCGGTAATATTGGTTATCCGACTATGTATTAATTGTTTGTATTAATTGGTTGTCGACTTTGGGTAGTTATAAGCATTGGTTGGTTGACAGTTGTGTTCTCTTGGCAACCATTGGGTCCTTTAAATACATTGTATATCATCAAGGAGAGTAGTATGATCTAGTTGGATCAACTCTAATCCTTAGCTGACCATCTTTGGTCTTCTTCTATAATAATTTCATGAGCAAATAAAGATATATTTTATGCATCTATTTGGTATGCATTGCCATCTCCATTATTAATTCATGTATTTAATTTATCAAACAAACCAGCAAACACCTTCAAACCAGTTCAAAATACAAGGAAAGAAAGTAATTCAGCCAATGATAGAGTTTCAATCAACCCTCCCTCTAAGCTCTTATGAGCCAAATTCCTACAAAGGGAAGAGCATCAACCAGAAGAGGAACAGCAATGTCATCCTCACATGGCAAATGATGGATAATATCATGAGAAATATGAGGCTCTAAGACGATCCATAATGATTGGTCTTTCACTGAATTCTATGATTTAAAGACAAAGAATGGGCTTGGGAGAGGAAGGAGACATCAACACAATCATCCTCAAAAAGACATATAACACCAATTGGGTAAGATCACTATACGTACATATGATGGATCAAACAAATGCTCTACTAGGTCTTGGCAGAAAAAGTTGGACACATTTTTCATTGAATATCATACATGAAGAGGAGGCAATCAAGTATGCTACCCTCTATCTGGAAGGTGAGGCTCATAAATGATGGTACCATGGTGTGGTTACTCAAGGGCATAACTCTATCATCGTCTTCAAAGAATTCAATCAAAAGTTAACAAAGAGATTTGAAAAAAAGGATACAATAGTTCATTTTAAAGAGCTAGCACAATTGAAACAAGATGGAACAATGAAAAATTATGTGGCAGAATTTCAAATATTATCTATGATGGTACCAAATGTGACAGAAAGGAGACTTATTGTGCTATTTGTAGGACTAATTGAACTGCTCAAGGGTTTGGTTAAGGCTTTTGATCTAGTATCCTTGTTGGAATCCATCAGGAAAGCCTTGAACTTGGAGACTTCAATTTTCAAGAACAAATTCTATTCGAAGATTCCATCTATGGGGCAACATAAGAAACCTTTTTAGGAAGGATTTCCTCAACAAAAGGCATTACCACAAAAACCAAGCAAAGTTGAAGATATTGCGAATGAGCTCCAAAGAAAAAAGTTGTGCTTTTTTTGCAGGAAGCCATGGAAGCCTTGTCACCGATGTCCTGATAGAGAGCAAGTACACTACATATAGTTAGTAATAGAGGAAGAATCAGAAGCTAAGGATCATGAACCCAAAGTCGAAGAGATAGGGCAAGTAGGAACAAAAGAAGAGGAAACTTTTGGAGGTACCCTCACCTCACTTTCAAGTGCACCTAAGTATCATCCACTCAAGGTTCGTGGAATTTTGCATAGGCAAAAGATTATAGTATTGATTGATAGTGGAGCCACCCATAACTCATAGACAAGGATTTGGTATCCAAGAGAGGAATAGGAACAAAGAACTTCAAAGAATTCAATGTCATAGTTGCAAATGGCTTCATCATTCTTTGCAAAGATATAGTAGCTTGACCTCACCTTGGGAAGACACAGAATGAGTGTTGATGTCTATGTGGTTGGATTAGGAGAGACTATCATTGTTCTAGTTGGGTGGTGGCTATATTCTCCTAGGGAATTCACCCTAAACTTTTAGACTATGGAATTGAAATTCAAATCAGAAGGGAAAGACGTAGCGCTTTGAGTCATTGAAGATGGAACTCCAAGAGTTGTTGTGGCTAAGAAGATGGAACACCAAATCACAACTTCATCCATAGGTGTGACTTTTTTATGATGGTATTTGGTCTATTTCAAATCAGCATAGTATGGTGTTCGATGTTACACCTCTAGAATGGTCACCAAGAAGAGAATTTCATCAATAGATAGGGAATAAACATGTCGGAGGTATCTTTGCTATTGAAGATGTAATTGGCACCATAAAAAGGATTCAAGAAGGTGTTCATAGCATAGTTGGAAATACTCGCCAATTTTTCACCTCACCAAGTTACTCCCAAGTTAACTCGCCAATCAAACTTGCCAAGTTTCTAGCAAGTACTTGCTGTTTTTTGGGCAAGTATTCACCATAAACTCAGAAAGTACTCATTTTCTTGGCAAGTATTCACCAAAAACTTGGCAAGTTTGACAAAATACTCACCAGATGCATTAAAATGTGAAACATGGAAAAAAATGCAGAAAAAAATAGTCAAAAAAGTTACGATTTTGTCCTATAAATGCATGAATGTGATAAAATTGTGAAAATGGTGTGCGACATAAAGTTTTGTGTGGTTTCAAAGGCCTTAATTTGGGGCATTTCCCCTAGACCACATGAGGGGCGTTGCCCCTCAACCCCATTAGGGTCTCCACTCCTAGACCCCCACTAGTTATTGGGATCTCTTCTCATATAAGAAATTGACTACAATGAGGGGATTTGGAAGTAGAGACCAGAATCAACAACTTAGACAAGTATCTTTATCACTATCCTAATATCATTGATCAATGATGAAATATCATATTGTCAATATCAAAGATTCAAATGCCATTATTACTATAAAATACAATACAACCTTCAGCTTTGCACAAGAAAGGTAGACAACAAATCAAAGGAGATCATTGATTTGGTCGAGTTAGAGCCACAAACACAACCTTCAATGTCTAGCAAGGAGTTGCAACGAAGTGTAAAGATTAGAACCTCTCCCCAAGTTTTCACTAGACTGGGGAAAAGGAAGATGTAAACTGTTGTAATTTGCAACTTATGAATTATGATGATGATTTTCAAAGGCAAATATCATAAAGTCATAACAGTTGTCAGCTAACTATTGTATCAGGATTTCACATGATGATGCAATTTTGTACTTAATTTGTATTCAAATGAATCAAATTTAATTGAAAACATTTTTGTATTCATTTATAGATTCATTGGGTATATTGTCATTGAATTTTGCAAAAAAAATGTGTTTTTAAAGAAATTTAAGCAATTTTTTAAGTTGTTGAGTTTTTCCCGAGTCACAAATTTTGAATCTGCCAAGTTTTTGCCAAGCCCAAGTCTACAAACAATGGTTCATAGTAACATCAAAGTGGTGTAGTATAAGCTTGGTGGAATAACTTCAAAACTAGCTATGCTTTCAAAAGAATGCAAACAAGACATAATGGGGAAGAGTAGTGATAGCATATTATAGTTATGTTAGAAAGGAAACATGTCAAGGACTGCCGTAATCATAATTTCCAGCCATAGGACTGTTGTCATCATCATTTCCAACTGCTACATTACACCATTTGCAGCTGTACAAGTGTTTTCAATCATAGGATTGCTGATTTTTAAGAAAGATATGCTATTTGTTATTGTCATTAAAGGATTTTCAGTCATTGTTTGGTTATTTTCTGCCTTCCTATTGCTGATATTGCTGACTTTTACAAAAGATTCTCAGTATTGTTTCCATCATACCATCTTTATATTTCTGATTTTCATGGTTTTGGACTTTGGACTGCTGTTATCAGTCATATACAACTATAGGTTTGCAGATTTTGAGAGTTTTTCCATGCATTGTGCTGTACGTGAGAGGTTTCAGCCATTAGATCTGTTGAAAACAATTATTCCAACTGCCATACTGCTGATTTGAACAAGGTTTAAAATGATTCATGACTATTGCAACTTCATTTTAGTCTACATACAATCTGATTTGCACTAATTTATAAGAATTTTTGCCTGCAGTACAGTGGTACGATCTATTAGAATTCAAGGAGGTTATTGTAATGCTCAATTGAAGTTTTCAAGCTCTTCAGTTTGTTACATCCCTTTTGTTTTGAACAAGATTATGGCAATAATAATATGGTCGTTATGTTAGTTGTAATCAACTACCTTTCATGAGAATGTGAAAATTGGGAAAAGAATTTTTAATTTATTTGGAATAACTGCAATTACGAATGATTTCTTTATTTAAATATATATGTGAGTATGTTGATATGTTATTTTTTTTAAAAGATTCAAAGAATAGTCTAACTCTATTTCTTTACCAAGTGGATGCAGAAGTGTCAACATGTCGAAGGAAAGGGAAACATCATCAAGGAGAGGCCGCGTGGTCTATAAAAGAACCAAATTACTAGCAAGTCACGAGTTAGGTGTAAGGTTGCTAACGTGGTAGTCATAACCTTGTATTATTATCGCACTTAATTAAATAATTATAAAAACAAGTAATTGACTTCAACTTGGAGTAAGAGCAAAACAAGTCAACTTTATATGAGCATCATCGTTCTCCTATTGAAGTCACATATTAAACTCTTCGAACACACCTTGGAATAAGAATTGAATTAAATAATATTGCCGATAATAATATAAACCTTAAGGTCGCGATTTTGGAATGAAAATATCGCGGGGGGAGGGGAGAATGACCACCTTCTGTTTTGTGTTGTGTTGGCATTAACCCCTCGCCACCTCGTCCTCCATGTCTTGAAGTAACGCCCAAGAAGGAAGGCATGCAGACGTTCTCTCTTGGAGTCTTGGCTCGCGTAGGATTTAGGAGGGCATTCTTCATTGTTTCTCTCTCTCTCACTCTTCTCTTTTCTCTCTTTCGGTCGACATTTCTTGTTTTGTTTTCTGACTGGCGTATTCATGACCGAGTGCCATATCTCTTACTCGTCCCCCATTCCTCAAGGGAGAGAAGAATCATTCCTCACTCTTGTGTAACCCTGCCACTGTAACACTCTTTCGAACTGAGAAGAGCTCGATACATCTGTGCCATCATTTGATTGCTGGGAGGATTCACCAAGAGGACTAGCGCATTTCAGCTCTGCATTTCTAGGCACGTATTTGAGAGTCTTTAAATATGCTAAGCATAAATATTGAAAAGTCCATTACTTTATTGAGGAATCGTTGTGTAATGTTAGTGCATTCTTTTGAATCGCGTCTTGTCTGATGTTTAATGCTATCTAATCCTTGCAAAAACTCAGAGCCTTGTCTATTCGAAACATTTCTTCTTTATCTTTTTGAACCAGACGAGTTTCCGATCTTGGATTCGAAATGTTCTAAGTTTTTCTTCCATCTTTACTTAATTTGAAGTCAAAACCTTACTCTGATTTCTTTAGTTCTTGAACCAGGTCAGTTCATTAATCTTTTACAAACATCAATTAGATGAAATATAAATTTTGAACTGAAGTATTCTTTCAACATCGACTAAGACTATCATACCTCCTTTTGTGAGTAAGAAATGAACAAATTATCCCTGATTGTAAAACAAACTATGAGCCGAGTCACTGATTATATAAACTCGAAAGTCAAATGTATTAATGCCGAGTAAGGATGAGAGTGTTGATGGCACAAGAAACATGCTCTTAATCATTAAATCCTTGGCCAAGGTTATGATGCTTTGAATAAGCAACAATCAGCCATCAAAAATCAGATATACCCCTAGTCAAGACGGTCATTCTAGCTAGGAGAACCTATAGTGAAAGATCGACCAAGGTAGTATAGATTCTTGACACCAGACTTAGATGGCAAGATGGTAATTTGGGAAATCCTTTATAGACTGCACCTTGTGAAAGGTCGGGTTTCTTCAATTGAAGAAACACGAGAGACCAGTAGGTCTTTGGTTAGGCGGAAAAGCCCTTGATGATGTTTCTCTTTCCCTCTAAGATTGAGTCTTGTTCAAGCATTCTAGCAAGAAGCCTCCAAAATGTACTATCTCTTAACTCTCTCTCTCTCTCTTTACTTCAATTAGAATTATTTTATATTGTTAAATTCACTGCTGTTAAAATATGTTATATACATTTCTTAATTAATGGAATAGTTAATTCGTAACCTACTGTAGTTTTCAAGTTATATAAACCGTTAACTGTTCCATTTCAGCTGAAATTGAAAACTAGAAGTTAGTTATTGAATGTTAGAGTAGTTAATGCTCGGATTATTTATCTTTCATGTTTGTTATATGTATTGAAACTCTCGTTAGGAAAAATTAGTTAGTTACTCATCAGCTGAATTTGGGAGTTAGTTACCGTTCTTAAGTTGTAGATAGCTAGTATGTTACACAATTCATAATGGTAACAGAGTCTCACAACAAAAACATGGTGGTAAGTTTATAAGGCAGCCCTTGGCCTTGTGGGAGTTTGAAGATGTCCTCAAGCATTGGGGAAAAGGCATCATTTGTCATCACATTAAAGAGGAGGATATTTTGAGTTTGCATCCTTGCCTAATCTGAGTCAAAAATGAGAAGATACAATCAGAAATATATCATGGGCCTCTCGGAGATTTGCATTTATGTTGTTTTCAATAAGCTAACTAATCATGTACATTTTTTTGTTATTTTTACTCAAGTGGCCAAATTGTTTTGCAAAGAAGTGATCAAGTTACATAGGTTGTATAAAAATATGGATGATGAAGATAGCAGATTCCATAGAGCCTTTTGGCAAGCATTGTATCACTTGACAGTTATAGGATCCTAACTTGATGGATATTATAGCATGATTCATCATATTGGCATGGAGTTACTTGAGTAACTAGGTTTGCAATTGCTTCAAGGCAAGTGTACTGTCCCCTTTTGGAATATTCCTTAATTTAGGCCTGCAAAACAATAATAAACACTAAAAACTGATATTAGCAATAAGTATCAACTTTATGGTTATATTCAGATTAATACATAAAATAGTATAATATTGAGAACAATACACCATAGCTAAAACATCATAATAGTTAATCTATAGTTCATATCATCATTAACATTTGAATTTGAAATAACTTAACATCACTAACGATTAGTCCAAGGCATATTTTGATAGCCAATCATATTAGGAATTCTCTTGAAGTATTTGCAAACCGCAATCTCAAGGATGGTTGTCCTTGTATTGCGAGAGCATGGATGGGTCCTTGTCCATCCATCTCAGGGTGGCATACTTGAGAAGACCCTTAAGCCCGAAAGCACTCATACGCCTCCCAGCCCCACGAGCACTACATCTCAGGAGTGGCATACTCAAGAAGTTCCTTTCAAGCCCAGGAGCACTCATCCGCCTCCCTGCCCATGAACATGGCAAGATCTCAAGTCCACACCATCCCTTAGTCCACCTTGGAGGCGCTCCATCCTCCTTGATCAAGCCCAGGAGCACTCATTCACCTCCTAGCCCACAAGCGTTGCATCTTGGAGTGGCATGCTTGATAAGATGCATGAAGACTGCCCCCCCGCCCCCTCAACAAGCCCGAAAGCACTCATATGCCTCCAGGCCCCATGAGCGCTGCATCTCGGGGGTGGCATACTTGATGAAGGAAAAGCCAGTACTTCCCATCTCATGAACCCAAAAGGTTGATCAGCCTCCCTATTTGTAAACATTTCTATAAATTCAAAATAGATTGTTAAAGGAATCTTATCATATTAATTGTTAATCAAATATCATTTCATTATGCAATTATAATATATATATATATATATAATTTATAAATTAAAACTTACTTCCCAATACTATCCTTGCTAAAAACAATATATATTTTCAATAGATCTCTTATATTCCAATTTCTTATTTTTCCTTCTATTCCATCCACTTAAGTGATTTTTTCTCCACAAGGAAATGATCTCCCTTTTATATCTTATTAGTGAGGGAGTCACAACCTTTCATGTTTGGAGTCACAACCTGTCATATTTGAAATAGTCACAACCTTTCACATTAAGAGTCATGAACTTTCACATTAGGAGTCAGCATATTTATTCTTTTGATTGATTGAATGATGTTTTGGATCTCTTTCTCAAATGAAATGCTCTCCCTTTTTTATCTGAAGTTTGAGGAAGTCACACCTCTTCACCTCAATAGTTACAACTCTTCATATGTTGGTTGACCATTCTTAACAACTTAATCTTTATTTAATGCCATAATATTAATTATCTTTATTGATTTCTTTTGAAACATAGGTTGCAGACATTTAGGAATTAAATGGGACATTACAAAAAGCAATTATGCAAAAAGCGAATTGTCATGTCCCCTTTTCAAAATTAGAGTAATGGTGAAGACCTCTAGGCCATCCTCATTTCTCATAGGCTAAAAGATAAAGCAAAGGAAGTGATTACTAATATTATTCTAAGTTGGCCAGATAATTTCTAATTTATGGTGCAACTTAATAATATTATTATAATTAATTAAAAAGGTGTTTTTATTCTACAATTTATATTTTTAAATACTTTTGGAGAAAAATTTTACTCATGGGCCCAAATTGGAAAACTTGTTAAAATGGGTGCTTGGGTTTATTGAGGATCATCTTGTCATCATTTTGCAATTCAACTTTCTCAAATTGAGCTTTTATGTTCAATTTTCACATATGAGGACAAAAACCCTAGGTTGTTCAGAGATCATTGAAGACACAAACCCTCTTGGATTTCAAAATATTTAGGATTAGAGGACGAAAACCCTCATGTCCATAAGAAGTGATTCCACCCAAGGATCACATTTGTGCTCGAATAATTGAAGTCATTTTCAACTTGCTAAAAGGTTTCTTCTATGAATTATTAAAGATTTCGGCTTGTAGAGAATTGGAGCGGATTATCTTGCAAGCAAATCATTGTTATTGTTGATTTTCAGGATTTATCAACATATGTTGATGTTGTTCATCATCAATGTTCATTGTTTGGAGAACCAAATTGAGAATAACCATTATTTGTTGTTGTTATTATAAAAAACAGACTTTATTAAGGGTTTCTTGTTGTCACACATCACGACTATACACCTCCATTGTACCTCCTAGCACTACCACCACCATACATCATTGCTGCCACCCATATCTGCCACCATACCATCTATGTTGGAGGGTTTTGTGAGTTTTCAGATCCGATGTGAGTTTGATATTATTGTTCTCATTTAAATCAGCAAGTACTATTACTATTGCAAAGGTTTACATTGCTGTACTGTCATAAATCAGCAAGTATATTCATGATTTGCTGTTGTTCTAAGGGTTTACATTGCTGTACTATCATAAATCAATAAGTATATTCATGATCTATTGTTGTTCTGGGGTTTACCATTGCTATTCATTCACAAATCAGCAAGCATACTTGAGATCTATTGTTGTTCTAGGGTTTGATACTGCTGTCCATGCACATATCAGCAAGCATACTTGACACCTAATGTTGTTCTAGGGTTTCATAATTATTGTTCATGCACAAATCAGCAAACACATTGGTTGGATGTAGATCTACTGTTGTGATGCATTTGAGAGTTTATATCAGCAAATGAGGGTTTGATCTAGCCACTTGACGTTGAGATCAACATTTAGTTTAATTTCAGTTCACTGCTTTTAATTTTATTTTGTTTCCAAAATTCTAAAAAAAAAAAGGTCATACAATTCATAAAAATTCAGTTTACATTACAACTTGACTGCTATGACTGGCATACCGCTAAACTAATAGCCCTCTATGTGGTTCAGAATGTAGATTGTTTGCTAAACTCCCCTCAAGCAACATTTATTCTATGTTACACCAAGTTTTCAAGACAAAGATGGAAAGAAATGAGGGGATGCATTTCTAGGACAGTCAGGGGCAGAAGGCATTTCTTTGAGGGATGGCCAGGCATGACAATTATAAAATAGGGTTAAAATATAGGAAATTTCAATTATTCATATTTAAGGCATTCATCATATACATTTTAGAACCATATTATGAAATATTAGAGCTAAATTAAGAATTCACATGAGTTGACATACAAATTAACAAACTTTCAATGTTTAATCACTTCAATTTGAGTTTTCATTACCAATGTGCATATACATAAGACTACAAAATTTAAAGGCCAAGAGACTATAAGTACAAATGACAAAATGGAGACAATCTAAGATCTATTATTGCTATGCCTCTGCCTCATCCTCACCTAAAGCAAAATCAAACTCTAAATCTAATTCACTACCAATATCAAGAGTTGTCTCATCCAATGGAACACCCACCAATCCCTCCTATGCCTCCTCATCAGTTTGTGTGGCATTTTCAGGGTCAGTCTATCAATATTCAGGAGTTTGTTGATCCTGAAGTCTCAAGTAACTATGCACAACCACAACTTCTTCACTCATTGGGAGGTAAACTTGTTACTCTTGATAGAGTGGATGAAGTTGTATGTGGACCAAATCCTCTTTACAACAGAGGAACTAGAAAACTTATGAAGGGAAGAGAATGGCAAGTATCCTCAAATATAGTGTATACTCGCCATGCCATGTTCACTATCCAATAGGGTCAACTTGAGCTAATGTAGTTCTATCCACCTTCGCCTCTAGTTTCTTGAATGTTGGACCATGATGATTCGCAAAAGCAAACCATAAATTATAAAATATTTGAAAAAAAAACAAATCCAACCAAGCATCTAAAACATTGGTTGAAGAAGGTAATATTCTACTTTAAATACAAAAGATAATTGTTAAATTGTTAAATACCTCCACATTTGCCCCTCGGTGATAATCCATTGTCAATGTCTCAGCTGTACGCTTTCCCTCGTCGTAACAGCTCCTTACACCTAAGCAAGAAATCTTTTAATAAAAACAATAATCTAAGTATTGAAAACAAAAAATTGGAAGAAACTGTGTAAAAAAAATTGTATCATTGTTTTGGATCGTAGTGCATGATCCATCATTAGATGACATCAACATAAATATGTTAACCGAGTTCTTTCCAAATACTTCTCTTTCTTAATTATTAAGAACTGTGACAAAAAATCCCTAGCATTAATTTTGAATGCAAAGATATATACTTGCACAGACTGGCATAATAAGAAATGCAGATGTTATGTGTCATAGGAACCAAAACTTCAAGGACCAATGGCAATAGAAATAGGATTCTCCTATAATGGCCTTTCCCAAAAAAAATTTTGGCGAATTGGGATAGATGAAAAACTAAACAGATGCTGCGAATTACTCCCAAAGCATTTGAAATTGCAAAGAAACACTTAACTGGTTTGCCTCTAAGAGATTTCCATGTTGATGAGAAGCAAATACATAAAATTAACAGCAAAGACATCATGCATATGACAAATGGAAGCACATAATGCATACCTATGGGATTGACATTTCCCCAATATGTCTCCATCTGTGGATGCTGAAGAGGATCTCCATAGACTTCACTGGTACTAGTGAGCAAGAAGCGGGCCCCAATTCGCTTTGCCAGACCAAGCATGTTCAATGTTCCCATCACATTTGTCTTGTACAAATATTAAGGGGCCCAAAATATCTAGATAAAATAAAATCGAGTAGCAAATTTAATGGTCATACTTTTACAAAACATTATTAGGTTCACTCCCAGAAATGATAATTGCATTCAGTTTTCAGAATCATCAAACAGCAAGTTGTTGCATTGTACTCCCATCCCAAAAGGGCAATGATAGTAATCTTAGCTCTCTAGGTATCAAAGCAACATCTCTATAGAAGAGAGGTTCTATTTGTGGCACTAGAATCTGTCTTGTAGTGCACTTAACGATTGGCCATTCTTTAAATATGAGGTACAAGTACCAGAGATCTTGAATGTCATATGGTATATGAAGGTGATTAAGATCGATTAGAGTCAAATTTTAGTTTCAGGAATAGGTTTGTTTCAGTTAGTGATTCTATCTGGCTGCTGATGGTTTTGAGACGAGTCCACTTAGATTTATCACCTCCATATACCAGGTAGCCTTCATGATTGCAGTTAGTTGTACAATATATAAAGAGAATGGCCTGATTTTTAAGTGTTCTTACAGGACAGTAAACTGTGTTTCATTTGCATGGAGGTCATAAATTGTTGAGTTTCTTATATTATGAAGCCTATGTAAACAGTAATTTGTACTGCGATTGAGTGGACCTAACAATGTGAGCCTTTTTTTGTATTAGGAAGCAGATTTGTCCCAGTGGTAAGCCTTTTTTGCCAGCTATTGCTCCTGAGATCAGGATCATAAACTTATCAGAGGGTTTGCTTGATCTGTTTACATAGTTAAGTAATATAGGACAGCATTATGGCATCCACTTCAAATGATCTGTGGACACTGGACAATCATATCAATAATGTAAACTATTCCAATGCCAGCCATAGTTCACCAGCAAATTCTGTGTTGTTTTATACCACCCATCTGTTTTCCATTCTAGTTGAGGTGCCTCACACAAGACATGAGTTTTCAGTCTGTGAAAATGAGTAAAGATGTTATGGGAAAAAACTGTGGAAATTTAGTTTTACTTTTTATCAACATTTTGGATCAGATTCCATGATCCATCATCAGGATGAGGAAAAGGAAAGATGTGATCCAAAACATTGATAAAAACTAACCTTAACACAGTTTTTCCCAGCAGCATCTTTACTCGCTCAGACCTATAAACTCTCAAGCCAATGCCCAAGGCCCCAATAGATAAGGAAAACCCTCATGCCACAGAGGTGATGCTATTAAGACTCGGGTGTTTTCTCCAGCAACTAGGTGTAATGTGTGTTATACAGAGTTTGAGGATGGGAACATGGTCAGGAACAGTAGGACATGTTTCTGACATGATGATTTTTTTTCCCCAGATGAAAGAAACGGGAACTGAAATATATATATGAAACTTTTGTGGCTGTTTTATAATCAAAATTCAATGTTGTTATAGTCTATAGAGCTAAGAGCCTAAGAATATGAGTGTTGAAACATTTAAAACAATGAGTTACCCATGCAGTTAATTATGAAACAAAAATATGTTGAACATTCAAATAAAATCAGAAACTGAGAAATCTGCTTTATAGTTAAAGAGACTACTAATGTCAAAATACAGGCACAATCATATTGAGAAACTAGAGTACTCAGTACTCAACACTAATACAAAATTAATCAATAAGATATCAAAATGACAAAATGACCAATCCAAAATCAGAATCCTAGCCTGACAAGCCGACTCCTTGTTTTAGCAGCTTGCTTCTTTTCTCAATAGCTTGCTCTCTTTTCTCTCCTCTTACCCAAAGCACAATAAGCCTCAGTTTAGGTTTTGGAAAGGTGTAAAAGGGTTGGGGGGGAAACACCTTTTTTCTTTTATTTTTGATATTTCATTTTTTGTTTGATTGTATTTCATTTTTTGTCTGATTGGGGATGTCTAGCCATCCCAAAAAATTATCAAGGCTTCAGAAATGCTTTCAAATCGGAGCACAAGACATACTTGCCATGGGGAGCTACTTAAAGATTCCATTGGGGATAGCTAGGGTACATTTCCTAGCTGACGCTGCATAGTACACACTCTTACCCCCACCCTATCACACAGGGAACACATCCCCAGGGTATGTAGGGTGTAATCATAAGTCATTGGGATTCCCTGGCACATGGCAATTGCCCAGTATTGCCTATATATATGAGCATTGAACTTGGGCATCCTAATAACTGTGGGTTAGCAGTTAGCCCTCAGACTCATTAGCTGAAAATATATAACCCAAGAAAACCCAAAAGGAAGTCTACATGGTCTGCCGAAGAACCCAGGAGCTGGTATTTCAAGAAGCCTCTTAAGAAAAGAGAAAAAAGGCAGTCAAGTACCATAAAACCAATCACATAAATGATTGTTAGCATCCGTCGAATAAACCCATCCAATATTGATTCAATAGCAATATCGAGATCAATATTAGTCTACTGGTGTATCAAGGAATACTGTTAGCTCCCTCCCTCCTCCTCTAGATATGCAATTAGCTAGTGCTGTCGCGGCAGTTAAGCATGAAAGGCCAGGCAATTCATGGAACAGCAACCATGGATATCGACACAATTGACAGAAACCCCCAGCCAATATCTTCTCTGACTGAAAAGGAAGATAGAATGACAGAGCGCGTTATAGATTAGGATCTCCTACAGTTGGGAGGCCGGCAAGGAATCCTACGGCACTATAGGGCCAATGAGAGAGACTTGATCCAATGATACAGACGAAAAATATAGTAATGCCCCCTGCACAAACATTATAAATCAGAATCTAGCTAAAGACAAGAACTGATAAGTTAACATATACTAACGCATCCTGCACAAACATAAAATTAAACACGAGTAGACATCAAAGCAAAGTCCAAACACAAAGGAGGCCAATATTGGCAACAAAGTGTGGATATGATTGTTTTGACAGGATTGTACTTGTAGTGGACAGGAGATGCAGGACATGCAAGATGGTAAATCTGATCCACCTCCAATAATATAGGTTCAATAACATCGTGGCGAATCAGCTCAAAGCGAGGATTGTTGAAGTGATGCATAATATTCTCCTTCCTCCCTGTGAAAAAATTATCAATAACAATCACACTATCTCCCCTCTCAATCAGCCTGTCAACCAGATGGCTGCCCACAAATCCAGCTCCCCCTGTTACAACAATTCTCAGAGGCTGCCTCCTCAATCCCATCAAAACCTTGGGACCTGTAATTGTATCGGTACCACTATTAACCACTTCATTTTTATTACTATTGGAGACAAATTTCGCAGAGGCTGGCACCACATTTTTACTTATTTCGCGCCTTGCAAGATTGGGCTGAAGCATGAATATTGTAGTGGCTATCAGCATACCCACCAACACAAACAGCAAGCGTTGCTCTTTCAGAAGATAGTTCACGGGTCTAGAAATGGATTTGGGCTTCTGGGGCTTGGGGAAATATGGATCTGCATCTGAAGGGCTCTGAACCTCTTCATCCCTACGATGATTCAGGCTTGATTGCTTGTGCATTTTTCTCGTGTTGGGATAAAATTCTAAGCAGGAGACTAATTCTTAGAAATTGACTATAAATTTTGAATTGGTTATTCAGTCAGAACAGGAGATTTAAGCAAATTTGCTTCTGAATTTTGAAATGCTCAATCAGAAACTTATGATGGAGATCTATTCAAAAATGCCAATCAAATTTGAATTGGGTATTCAGTCAGGAAAGGAGATTTAAGCAAATTTGCTTCTGAATTTTGAAGTGCTTGATCAGAAAATTATGCAGGAGATCTATTCAAAAATGCCAATTAACTTTGAATTGGGTATCAGTCAGAAAACTTACCTAATATTGTCATGGCATTTGGGGTGCTTTCTTAGTCGGGTGTCTGTCATTGCTACCAGCAATCAACTCCTAAACTGCCTAACCCACTTCATACAATATACGAGATTCTGCTATGGTCAACTAAACTTAGTATTTTTGCTGTGCTCAAACAACTTTGTACCAATCAAGCCAAAACCCACAAAACATTGTTGGAAATTTTGAAATGAACCTAACTCATATCTTTGCAGCCCTCAATGTCAATTATCTAGATGCGTGTTTTGGGAGCCTCCTGATAGAGACTCTCCGACACGCTAGATATATGCTTCAGACTTCTTCGTTGATTATAACTGTCCTTTCTTTTACAGGATGGGTGATAAAGCCTTCCCCTTCCATCTATAGTCTTTCCAGTCGCAATCCTAGCAAATTGAGAAAGGTCAACTTACAAGGAAGATTCTTTAATAAGTTTGTACTAGGCTTATAATTCCTACCAGCTAGGAAGATAGTCCACATTAAAATAATTTGGGAAATTATTTGTAACCTTTCTACGAAAAAGGGTGAAAATGGAATAGGGGAGAGGGGTTCATAGTGGAGCACTTTATCTTTGGAGGTCTACGTAGAGTGTCACGTAGATCAAAAATAAAATAAAAATTTGTCCTCACATCAAACATGCTTCAATAGATCCATCAAATTCGTTTTTATCCAACTGGAATAAATCTACCACATGTTATGCTTCAATTAGTCTAAGGTGTTCATTACTTGCCCATTTGGAGGGTTGATCGATCATCGGTCAAGTCCACCCTTGAAAGCTACGTAGCAAAGACTTGGCAATGGATCAGACAAACACATGGCAGTTGAACAATTTGCCACCCTAAACATCCACTTCCTCGCATTTATCGTGTGTCACCTCCTCGCTCCCTTTCGTCTAGCCACTTGCATTATGTGTCCCTTCCCATTTACTCGACCCGAATGGTGTGCAATTTCAAGGCCTTAGATCATTCAATGCTCCAAAACCTCGCTCATCATGCTCATTTTCACCCCTTTCCTACACGCATTTTTAGGAGTCTGCATTACCTTAAGCACCAATTTATGTTCGGCTCCACACTCTGCAACCATCCTTCAACACTAATACATGTTCAACTCCGCCCATTCTTCCTAGGACCGCTCGGCAATGGTATGAGGGTTATTTCTCTAGTAGTTTCAAGCATCAAACACGTCCTTTGTTCCATGCGGGTGAGGTTTTTAACCTCACTAAGATTGTACCGCTGTCCCATATTTGTTGTTGCTTCTTTCTTCGAATTATTTGTTTGACTTTTTAATATTTCACATGTAATTAAATGTATGTTTGGTAAGTTGAATATTATGTTAATTTGTGGATGCTTCTTAAGTGAATCTTTATAAGTTTTATTTGGTTATTCGTACCGTTAAGGTTATGTTGCTTTTAGGTGCTTTGAGATTGTGTGTTCTTAAATATAGTTACTTTAACAAGGAAAACAATGTTCTGTTCAAGCATCATCATGACTTTTTTGATGGGTTTTTAGTCTCCAAATTGGTTTATTGTTTGTTTTAATATTAGGGTTATGATATTATGATAAAACAAAGAGTAGGGTTTCAATGATTTCGATGTAGTTGAGTTTGTCTTATTTTCTAGCATGCATTTGTATTTGTTTGTTCTTCATTTCACAAATATTTAATGTGTAGTTATCCATTTGTTTTAAAATAAGGTTAAATTTTTAGTTTACAATTATTTTGGGTTGTGGTTAAAATTTATCATTTGAAACACATGTAAATATTGGGTTTTTTGCGTAGACATTTATAACAAACTAAACATAGGGTTTTCTTTATTTTGTATAGGATTTTACGTATTTTGTGTTGGCTTTTGGGATGGCCTGCAAATTAAAGCTTTCAATCTTAATATGGAATTGATCTAAAATGTCTAAATTTTGTTGGCAAATGCATGTAAGTCTCACTTAATTTCTTTCACCCCTTTCTTATATTTTGTTCTACATTTCAGTCACATACTATGTCTTCAATATCTTCAGTCTGACAATTACCCTAAATATGTCTTGTCTCAATTTTCAAGTCATTTCAATCCTATGGTGGTATATTCGTATATTCGGTGATATATAGATAGACATACATATATATTTATAGAAAAATAGACATATGTTTGATTTTATTTGTTCCTCATTTTAGTCTATACATAATGTTGGTATATTCGGTCTTCCAGTTAGGCCAACATATGTATATGACTGAAATATATTAACATGATTGAAATGAAGAACAAATTAAAACAAACATATTACTATTTTTGTAATATGTGTGTGTGTGTTTTGTTTGGTATATATATATGACTTCTGAAATTGAACAAGACATAATTTATACTAACATGTATACATGACAAACAAAGAACAAATGAAAATAAAGAGATGACTATATATCTATATATCTATCTATATTTGCATGTAGCTACATTAGTCATATATATATAGTGCTATATATCTATCTATATACATGACTTAAAAAATGAAACAAGACTTATTTTGGCTAGCTACCAGACAGAATATACAAGCATATGTATATGATTGAGATGAAGAAATTAAAACAAAGAGAGGACTACATATCTATATATCTATGTATACATGTTTTGTTCAATCTATCTATCTACATATTTATCTATATATCTATCTATATATTTATATATGACTTAAAAATTTGAACAAACAAAATTAAACAAGACTGAATATACGACCATATCTATATGTGTAGACACTTAAAATTGCTTGAGTCTGCAAAAGCATTTTTTGACTAATTTTCTATCTAAATCCTAATTTTCATCTTCTTCTTCACATGCTCACAATTAAATAATTTTCATTATTTAATTGAACTAATGTCTTTCATTTCATCATTCATTTGATTAAATAATTATTATTTAATCCCTAGCTAACATCATCTTTGATTAAATAAATTAAAATCCCACTAACCTAATGTTCCTCTATAATTAATTAAATTAAACAATTTAATTAATTATTAATGATTTTGAAAATAAATGAATTTTCATTTATTTATTTTCAAAATTTAACTCTTAAAATTTTTCATGAATTTTGAAATCTAACTCTTCCATCTCCCATTAATTTCAAAATATGAACTCTTACAATCTTTCACTAATTTTGAAATCTTCTTCCACCCATTAATTTTGCTTCTGCTACCACTAATTTCTCCAATCAATTTCCCCCAATTTTAGATTTGAAAATGAGCAAGTTTCTCATTGAAGTTGTCTCATTTGATCTCAACCATTCATTTTCTTTTTGATCTGGTCTGTTCATTTCGTCATCTTCTCATCTATAAATTTGATCTTTGAACTCTCTTTTTCTCTAACGACCATCTTTGAATCTTTGTTGAAGCTATCATCTTGAGCCAATCAATTATGCACTCCCAAATCTAAGAGCAACACTTCATATTTCAAAAAGCAAGGAAGAGAAGAGCAATGGAGGTCAACCAATGATGGCATAAAGGTATACTTTGCTTTTTTTGTTTTCACTCAATTTATTGTATGCTCATTTGTGCTTCATTATTTGGATTTGATTTTATAGCTTACTTCTAATAGTTTGGTGATTATTGTTAAGGATTTTAAGCTCACAACCAAATTTTCAGATCCATACAATTGGTGAACCCGACGTGAAGTACTAAGCTTTTTGGCTAACCTTCTTGTTTGCAAGTTTTTGGTGTTTTATGCCTTGAAGGTTGTAGGTACTTTCAAGAGACTGTGAAAAAAAAAAAAAGGAGTTGTTTGAGGACAAACGAACATCACAATTGCATCTGGAAGGGTCAAGCGATGAATTTTCATATATAATACCCCATAGTTTGCAGCAGGATAACATTTTAAGCTAAAAAAAATGATTTGCAGGCACTTTCTTTCTTAATCCATACATTGTATGGATCTATACTTTTTGACTGAAATTTTATTGTTGCACATTTCTAGATTCTATTAATAATGAATTTGGTTTCATATTCTGTTTAGAAAACTAATTCATAGAGCTTTAATCATTTGCTAAGACTAATTACTCCTCCTTTTTACAATTTTTGAAAATATCAACCTGTAGTAAAATAGGCATAACTTTCGAACTACTCATTGGATTTTCAAGTTTTTACAAGCATTGTAAAGCTAGTTCTAAGGTGCATGCTTTAAATCATATCATTTATTCAAATCATAAATCAAAAATTAGGTATAATCAGTCAAATTGAATGTTTTAATTTTAAACTTCAAACAAGCACACACAAACTTGCTTTTTTTAAAAATTATAAAATTTTCAATCAAAAGAATTATAATGGTGTGATTGCTTTTTCTGATTTGAACCATTTTTATTATGTCTTTTCACTAACCACTTGATGCAACACCTTTTTCGCAAGCCAAAGACAAAAAAAATTAAAACTTTTAACAAAATTGGTTTTGTAGGACAAAATTGAGAAGACAATTTTACTTTTTGTGTGCTTTTTTTGTTTTGTGTGTCTTTTCAAACAATTTCTTTGTGGGATTAAAATGAACAATTCACGTTTCAATTTGGTTAATTAAAGAACAACTATCTTTTAATCCCAAAAAATTATGTGTGTATGCTCTTCTCTCGCACATTTGTGTGATCTTGAGAATCAAAAATACCACTTTTTCTTTTTCTTTTTAGGGGGCCTATCTAGGGATTTCATCACCATAGAGAATGCCCTCAACTCCAGTGTTTTGACAAATTATAAATAGTGGGGGGTGAATCAAAAGATATGCCTCTTAGAAGTTGTGAGTTTTTCATTCGAGCTAAGCCCCAAGAACTTTATACCTTGGGGAAGTGAAGGAGAAGGGTGGGTTACCCTCTTCTCCTAGTTGTTTGACTTTCTTACACTTTCAAATTCATGGATTAGGCCTCATGTTCCTTTGTGACATATAGAGGATACCCCTATAAATCTTGTATAGCCTAGTTTAAGACCTTACGGTCGTTGCTTCGTGTGGTGTAGCGTTCAATATCATGCGTGAAGTTACTCACCATGTATGCCCTTGAGTGGAGATAAGAATCTTTTGGTTGGAATTCTTAGCCTCCCAAGGAGAGAGGAAAGGTGAGTTTTTTGCAGTATTGGGCTTGTGCCACTAGACCTCTAGCTATCTGCTCTCGAAAGAGAAGTGTTTCACAATGATCTTGTTGTATTAACACCTTTAGTGTGATGGGCCTACACTAAGTTAACAATCCCACTTGATTAATGCTATGCTTGTTCATGTGTTTTTCATGTCTATTATTGTTAGAGTAAAACCTCTCCATTTGAAACCTAATGAGGACTTTATCCTTCTTAAGCCTTAGATTTTTTAATCTTCTATCTTTTTATTAGTATAGGCTTTCAAAAACCAAAACAAATCCCAATAACATTCAAAAAATCCCAAAATCCAAAAAAAAATGAAAAATCCCCAAAACCCAAAAACATTTGAAAAACCAAAAACCAAAAAGTCTTTGATTTCTTATATTTACCTTACACTAAGGTTTTTCATCCAATGTCATAAACACCCACCCTTGCATTTCAAACTAGAAAATCAACCAACCATCATTAGACCTTGGTTATCCTTGGAAGTCTTGAATCTCATGTCTTGTCATCCTCTTATCCACAGTTGGCCCTAATCTCAACAGTCTAGTTAGGGTTTGACTTTGTCTACCTTTTTCTTGATCATCATCCTTTCGAGATTTTAGACTTTCCTTGTGGTTACTTTGGTCTATTTCCCTTTTTGTTAATGTTTATAGCGACAAGAGATATTTTCTCCAAAAGAAAAATTAAATAAATAATCTCCAAGGCAGGTCAACCTTTTGATTTTCAAATAATTTTTTTTTTCTAGGGTCGACCTAGAGAAGAGGTCACCTAGCATTGTATATAAGGGAGGTGAAGTCCTCTCATTTTAACATCAATTCATTCTCATTTTCAATTCGCATTTCTAAGAAGAAGTTTGCACTTCAAGCAGTAGATCGCCATTTTGTAGCAGCAGATCAGATTTCAAGGAGAAGCATATTCATTTGTATCTCTGCATCAAGGAGAGGTGTTACTATCCATTGTATTAAATTTGGCCCTGTGTAGGGCCTGATTTGTAAGCATATTTTTTCCTTTATTCTTCTAATATATAAGAGATCTTTTGTTGGGTTTTTCTCCCTCGAGTAGGAGGTTTTTCCCAGGGTAAATTGTTGTGTTCTTTAATATGTGTGTTGTAATTCTGCTTATTTTCATTTCTGGTCTAAAACTAACATGGTATCAGAGTGGGTTTAAGCAAAGATCTGATCAAATTTGTTTAAGTAGTCAAGACATCTCTTTATCTAGGGCAGTCTATCAAAGAATCAAAGATGGTGAACAAAGTCAAGGTCGAAGATAGGCTTGATGGAGCATCAAATTTCACCTCTTGGAAATTCAGAGTTCTTATTGCCTTAGAAGAAAATGATCTTCTAGATTTCGTGGAAATTGATTTGCCTGAGCCATTCGATGATGTAGAGAAAATTCAATGGAAGAAAAATGGCACGAAGGCTAGGAAGATCATGATAGATTCTGTGAAGGATCATCTAGTTCCAATTATCTCCAAGATGAAGACAACCAAAGAAATGTTCAAGGCTCTACAAGGATTGTATGAGATCAACAATACCAAAAAATCCCTTGTGTTGAGACAATAGCTCCATCATATTAAAATGGCTAAAGGAGATTCAATCATTTCCTTCATGAAGATTTTTTATTTGAGAGATCAGCTATGCACTATTGGAGACATAGTTGAATATAGAGATCCGGTTATGTTGGCACTGAATGGTCTTCCTCAATCTTGGGATCATTTTATTCAAAGCATCAGTGGGAGATCTAAGTTTCCCAAGTTTGATCATCTTCAAGTCGATTGCATTCAAGAAGAGTCCAAGTTGGCAGCAAGAGGAAATGGGAAAAATTCTCATAATGAAGAAAGTCATGTCCTTGTTGCACATGCTTTCAGAAGAAAAGGAAGAGAAGGGAAAAGAGGAAATTTCAAGAGGAAGAGAGACAAAAAATCATATTTTATTCCAGAACCAAAGAAGAAGAAGGATCTCTCTCACATTCAATGTTTCAAGTGTGACAAGTATGGTCACTATGGTCGAGATTGCATATCAAAGCTAAAGCAGCATGCTTCTACTGCAGATGTTGATGATGTGTCACCTCAAAAGGAATCTAGAGATGACTCAGGGGGATTTCTATTCATCTCCACTCTTTCAAGCAATGTTCCAACTGACAGTGACACTTGGTTGATAGATAGTGGTGCTTCACGTCACATTACATGATGCAGAGAGCATCTTATAGACTTAATAGAGAAAGAGACTAACTTGTAAGTGATAATTGGAGATGATGCTTGTTATTCTGTAAAGGGAGTTGGGGCTACTTCTTTCCAACTAGATTTAGGTATCCCTCTTCATTTAAGTGATGTTTTGTTTGTACCAGGGATCAAAAGAAATCTTGTCTCCATTTCAGCTTTGAAGGACAAAGGATACAAGGTTTCTTTTTCTGAAGGGAAATTTCTTGCTTGGCCTAAGAACTCTAGTATAAAATCAGCTCGTGTATTTGGTGTTCAATAGGAGATCCTATACAAATTATCATTTCGTCTAGTTCAGGCTTTATTGTATGACTCTATCAGTTTGAGTGAGCTATGGCATAGGAGACTTGCTCACTTACACTTTAGAGCCCTTCCATCCATGGAGAAGATGGTTATTGGTCTTCCTAAGCCTGTTCTAGAGCACGATGGCATTTGCAGAGGATGTGCACTTGGTAAGAATATAAAGAGTCCCTTTCATAGTAGTGATAGTAGATCAAAGGGAATTTTAGATCTTGCTCATTCCGATTTATGTGGACCAATGTTTGTGGCATCTTTGAGTGGATTTTGGTACTATGTGATTTTCATTGATGATTATTCTCAAAAGACTTGGATCTATTTCTTGAAATCTAAGGAGTCGTAAGAAGTAATTGATAGATTCAAAGAATTCAAGGCTCAACTTGAAAACATGTCCGGGAAAAGGATTAAAGTTTTAAGATCAGACAATGGAGGAGAATACACTTCTGGAAGTTTTCATAATTTTTGCATTGAGGCAAGGATCAGGAGGGAGTTATGTGTTTCGTACAACCCTCAACAAAATGGAGTTGTTGAAAGAAAGAACAAATCCATAGTAGAGGCAGCCAAGGCTATGATTCATGATCAGGATTTACAAACCTTCCTATAGGCAGAAGCTTCCAGAACTGTCGTGTATGTTCATAACATAATCCCTCATCGAATATTGGGAAACATGACTCCTAAAGAGGCCTTCATAGGTGTGAAACCTGAGGTTAGTCATTTAAGAATTTTTGGTTGTCCTATTTGCATTCATGTGCCCAAGGATAAAAGATCAAAGCTAGAACCTTCAGGCAAGAAGGGTATATTCATGGGATATAGTGAGTCTTCATATGACTACAGAGTTTATATTCCAGGGTAGAAACATATTGAGATCAGCGGGGATGTATCCTTTGAAGAGGAAGTAGCCTTCAAAAGATCTAAAGGGTCTTACATGGAGATAGACAGTGAAGAACATGAGACTTCTTAGGACATGGACATATCCCCTGATCATACTCTTAACATTCAGAGGGATTCCAATGAACTGACTGAGACTATTGATCCAATTGATCCTATAGAACCAACTGATGGGCCTAGATACATTGTCGTAGGTCGAAAGAGGCCTCTATGGGCTCAAAAAAATATGCAAGAGGTAGAAAAGTATGCAGCTCCTCGAGGCACCTTTAGGGAAAGCAAGAGACTGCAGAAGTTTCCAGGTTATGTAGCATTGATGAGTCACAACATTGATTCTGAGCCTTCCAGTTTTGAAGCGACATCCAACCAACAAGTATGGAAAGATGTAATGACAAAAGAGTATTAGTCCATCATTAAGAATGATGTATGGGATGTTGTTCCGAGACCTGAAGGGAAATCGGTAGTGTCTTCCAAATGGCTCTAGGAAATCAAGCATGTAGCTAATGGCAACATTGAGAAACACAAGGCGAGATTTGTGGCAAGAGGATTCTCTTAGGAGGGAATAGATTATGAGGATACATTTTCTCCTGTTGCTCGATACACTTCTATCAGGACAATTATTGCTATTGCATCCGCTAAAGGCTAGAAGTTACATCAAATGGACGTAAAGACTACATTTCTTAATAGTGTGATTGAAGAAGTGTACATTGAGTAGCCAGATGGTTTTGTGATTCATGGGAAGGAGTCTCATGTATGCAGATTAAAGAAGGAATTGTACGGCCTTAAGCAAGCACCTCATGCATGGTATGAAAGGATTGATAGATATTTGATGAGCTTGGGATTCTCCAATAATGATGTAGATTCCAATCTTTACTTCAAGATAGCTGATGGTGAGGCTTTGATATTGGTTCTTTATGTTGATGATTTATTTCTCACTGGAGTAGAGTATCTCATTGTCAAATGCAAGAAAGAGTTAGCCTCTGAGTTTGAGATGAAGGATCTTGGTCTTATGCATAACTTCCTAGGACTAGAAGTGTGGCAAAGACTAAATGAGATTATTCTAAGTCAAGAAAAATAAACTATAGACATCTTGAAGAGATTTGGAATGATGGACTGCAAGTCCATGTCTACACCTATGGAGACAAATTTGAAGAAGTTGAGTGACTGAACAGCTGATTCAGATTTGGTAGATCCCACCATGTATAGACAATTGATTGGATCATTGATATATCTAGTCAACACTAGACCCGACATTTGTTATGTAGTAAGTGCTCTCAGTCAATTAATGTGTGAGCCAAGACAAATACATCTAGTTGTAGCAAAGCATATTCTGAGATACTTGCGTGGCACTATGGGATATGGCTTGAGATATTCTTCCAATGAAGATATGAAGTTACAAGGCTATTTTGATTTTGATTGAGCCGAAAGTGTAACTAATAGGAAGAGCACCTCCAGATGTTGCTTCAGTTTGGGGTCTTCCATGATTTCTTGGTGTAGTAGGAAGCAGACTTCTGTGGCACTAAGCATTGTAGAGGCTGAATATATTGCAACATGTGTGGCAACTCAAGAAGCAGTGTGGCTTCAAAATCTCCTTGCAGGATTGTTTGGTCAAACATTGGAGTTGACTGTGATTCATTGTGATAATCAAAGCTATGTGAAGCTCTCGGTGAATCTTGCATTTCATGATAGGACAAAGCATATGGAGATCAAGTATCACTACATCATATACATGGTGCTGAGGAAAGCAATTCAACTCAAGTACATTTGCACTGATGATCAGACGACTGATATTCTCACCAAGCCTCTTTCCAAAGTGAAGTTTGCATATTTCTGAGAGAAGCTTGGAGTAGTGGAGAATGTCACCCTTGTTAAGAGGGAGACTCAACATCAGTGAGCCTTGCTATAATGCATATTTCTTTGAGACAGAGAAATATGAGGTGAAATCCCTCGTACATCTCTGAGACGGAGATGTGTTTCTTTCCACACATGGGAGTAGCCATGGTGGACGTCATGTTGAGAGACTCCATGACGACATCACGTTGAGAGACTCCATGATGAACCCTTGTACTTGTGTTTCTTTCCACACATGGGAGTAGCCATTGTGGATGTCATGTTGAGAGACTCCATGACGACATCACATTGAGAGACTCTATGATGAACACTTGTACATGTGTTTCTTTCCACACATGGGAGTAGCCATGGTGGATGTCATGTTGAGAGACTCCATGATGAAATCACATTGAGAGACTCCATGATAAACTCTTGTACTCATCTTTGAGATTGAGATGTGGTTTTCCACAAATGGGTGTAGCCATTGTGGGCATCATGTCAAGAGACTCCATGATGAGGATATCTAGAAAATACCTCCCTAGCTAAGAGGGAGTGTTAATGTTTATAGTGGTGGGAGATATTTTATCCAAAAGAAAAATTAAATAAATAATCTCCAAGGCAAGTCAGCCTTTTGATTTTCAAATAATATCATTTTTTCTAGGGTCGGCCTAGAGAAGAGGTCACCTAGCATTGTATATAAAGGAGGTAAAGTCCTCTCATTTTAACATCAATTCACTCTCATTTTCAATTCACATTTCTAAGAGGAAGTTTGCACTTCAAGCAGCAGATCACCATTTTGTAGTAACAAAGTAGATTTCAAGGAGAAGCATATTCATTTGTATCTTTGCATCAAGGAGAGGTGTTACTATTCATTGTATTAAATTCAGCCTTATGTAGGGCCTGATTTGTAAGTAGATTTTTTCCTTTATTCTTCTAATATATAAGAGATCTTTTGTTGGGATTTTCTCCCTTGAGTAGGAGTGTTTTCCTAGGGTAAATTGTTGTGTTCTTTAATCTATGTGTTGTAATTCTACTTATTTGCATTTTTGGTCTAAAACTAACACTTTTCACCATGTCATTTTCATTCATTTATCATCACTCCATCGATTTTACCTTAGTTAGATTTTGATTCAACTTTAGTTATCCTTTGGGTGTTTTGATCTCCCATATTTTCATCTCTTCCTCAACAATTGGCTTTAAACTCATAAGTCTAGTTTAAGGTTAACTCATATCTACTATCTTTCATCTTTCAGAGATCTAGATATCCCTTTTGATTACTTTGGTTAATCATTATATTTCAAGGTTAAAATCTATAACTATATACCATTCATCATCCCTATCCTTAAACATTCAAAATCCATAATCATACACCATATCTCATCCTTCATTTGCATAATCATTTTAAAAACCAAAAATCCAAAAGAATTGAAAAAAAAAATCTTTGATTTCTTATCCTAATTTCTTGCTACAGTTTAGAATTTTCCACCTACTTACCCATCCAAACCATCCCATTTTTAATCTTAATCAAAATTCATGACCATGTCTTCATTTTACCTTGATCTTCTTTCTAGTCAAGCCGAATGCCACATGCTCTATGACTTATCTGTCAAATCTTCGTACCAACAAGCCACAATCCATAGTAACCTATCTATTGACCCTTTATACCAACAACCCCTAGAACAACCCAACCCAATTACGAACTAGAATATACCTTACCCCCTAATGATGGTGAGGACTAGATTGATTATCAGGAAGAACAAAGTTAACAAGATCTCAAATAAGCATAAAAGGATCCTAAGTTTCTAAAGTTAATGTTGGCAGTCATGGCCAAAGATCCCACCAAATAGCTTTTAAAACTTGTACCAAAAGGAGCTAGGCTTCCCATAGGTTTTGATGCCTCTACCATAGTGAAACAACCTATGAGCCCTGGTCATCCATCTATATACACACAATATCAACAATCAACTAACACAATCCATACCATTGATCCCCAACCAACATCCATTAGTCGTCCTTATCCTAACCTTGACAAGGGAAACCAATCTTCCATCTAAATCCTTCCTCAACACCAAACCATATTGCAAATCCCTATCTCTCAAGAATATCCAAAATTATCATCCCCTTCATCAAAACCTATTATTATATCCTCCACATCTTCTCATAATCCTTTATCCACTAAACCACTACAATACACTCCATCCTGATCCACAATTCCATCCAATAAAAACAAATCTAGTAATGATCTTTGAGGACTACTAGAAAAGGATTTTCCTCAAAATAAAGTTGGAAAATCCCATCATGTTGCTAATCCTACACTATCCAACCCTCTTCCACCATCCATCACCTATCAAGATAACTCAAGAGCTTCATATCCAAAATCTTGAATCCACTCAAGAAAATCCTATCATTGTCCAAGATAACATTCCATTGCCTAAACCATTGGATCTATGTCAAGAGAAAGGTCTAAAGCATGATGAAATAAACCCCAAGACAAATTAAGATCAAGTTACCCAAAAATTCCCTATAGATCATTATGATATGCAAGTTAAATCAATCCTTGATCACTATCCTATTCATAGAATCCATGCTAATCCAATCCTTGATCACAATCTTATCCTTGATTCTATCCAAGAAACCCTTCTATATGCTCATGATATCCATGATAATCCAATTTTGATCAAGATCTTATTCCTAATCATGACATCCAAGATGAGCCTATCTTTGATCAAGATCCTACCATTAATCAATAAATCCAAGGTGATTCCCTCATCTACCTTTATACCATCCATGATCATGAAATTGTACTTGACCCTATCCAAACTCCAATCAACTCCATTTCCCAAGATGAGACACTTGTCTCCCTTATACACATAGATAATCAAATAAATGGCATGGATCAAATCAAACAAGAAGATATAGAAGCTACCATGGATCAAATTGACATTCCAAATGATCAAGAAAAAATAAGCATGACAAAGGATAAAGCCACAAGATCCTATAAACTAGGGTCGTCCACTTTTATCAAAGTAGGATTTCTTGCAAATGAGAAAATACCAATCATTAATGGTTTCTAGCTAAATAACGATGGGTTAGCATCTTGCTTCCAAAATAACAAATACCCCATTGCAAATAAGATATTTCAAAGCATGCAATATCAAGGAAGAGGATTAGGCATACATGAGCAAGGCATTCTAGAACCAATATAGTTTCATGCAAATCTTTGACATCAAGGTCTTGTTTATTCTTCAATTAACACATCAAATGATGTTAGTGATACCTCCATGATATTGGGGGAAACTTTATCTGATACAAACATCAAAATGGGGGCCATGAGTAGTTCTTACCATAAGGTTGCTACCAACACTCCTCCCATCCACACCATAAACCATCATTCCAAAATAATTAAACCTACCAATTAGAACCAACAAAAGAAAAATTATTACAAATACATCATCCATCATCCCAAGTTTGGGAAATAAAAATTGCTACATCCAAACTTCCAAATAATTCATCCACATCTACCATCATCCATCATAATCCAACATCTTGCCTAAAGTCTAAAAATCCTACTTCACAAATCTGTCGCATTTTGACAACTTTTTATCTTAAGGACTCTCATGGCACTTTATTACGATATACATATTTTGATAAGGCCAACCCTAGTATTAGAAAGGATCACGATGACATCCATCAGTTATATGAAAGTGCCATGATCCTAACAAGGCAACTACTTCATAAAGGTCATTATTGGCATATCATGGCATCAGTCTCTACATCATCACTGTTAAAGGATTCATAATAGTTAGTTATTAGCTAAAACATCAAGGCCATCTAGAAAAAATACAAAAAGAAAAAACTCATCACCTTGATGAAAACCTAGCAAATAGGTGTCTTGTGTGACATCAAAACATACAAATAAAAATTGAAAAAGAAAAGAAAAAAATAGTAAAGAGAAAAAATTCATCCAATAGTGAAAACCACTTCGGTGGTGCTTTGGATAAGTACCATGATGAAAACTTAGCAAACAGGCGTCATGTGCAAAAAAAATTATATATGTAGACCATTACACTTGGGGGAAAATTGTCTCATCTACCATGCCTTTCTCAAGACATTTCCATCCATCCATCCATCCATCCAATCCATATTCCCTACTCACCTTGATCTTGATAATGATTGGGGCACAAACATAAATCATGCTTTGGGAAAACTCTTGACATGTCAATCCTTTGGTCACATGATATTGGTGTAAGTGCTCCTTGGTTTGCTTGCACAATCAATTAAGAAGACTTTTCACTGTCTTCATCCAAGAACCTGATCCCTTTCTAGGTTCTTGTTAGGCTTAGATTATCAACTAAGTCCTGTCTCAACTCTTCTCCAAGAGCCTCACTCCTTGTGCTTCACATTAGAGGACTGACACCACTTGATCTTGCAAAGCTCTCTCCTACACTTAGAAGAATCTAAGTGCCAACTTCACTCTCAACCTTGAACTACTTGCAGGCATGTCAGAGATACTAGAATCATGCATTTCACATCCATTTAGATCCATCTTTGAGGACCTTCAATCTGTTGTCTTACCGATTCCAAGATTTTGCTTTGAATAGGCCTAATTGCTTGTAGCCCTTGATAGTGTCCTTTTTGCTTTTCTTGCTCAAACTGTCCAAACAAACTGGAAAACAAACTTCACATTTAGATACCCTTTTGGATCCTCTAAAATATTTACAATGTTTTAGACCCCTGACTACTCCGTACAGTGGGTTCCTACAATCTAGGGCTAATAGGGCTAATAGGCCTAATTGCTAGGGTTTCACTATTCTCTTGCTTATCTCTCACACAAATGGATTGATTAAGCCACCATCCTTCTAGCATTCTTAGATATGGTTATTCCCCACCTGGAACTGTACTTGTTTCATATAGTACCTCTTTCCCCTGCCTGTTCTCTTCAACTTTTCACTGCCAAACCTCTAACCGGGTATTGTGAACTCGCCTAGGGTTTGGTTTTAAATGCAAATGCTCAACTCCCTATGACTCCTACTACTAAATATTTACAGATGATTGGCTCCCTTGTCATATCCATTGAATCTCAGGAAGATCCTGTGGTTAGATTTTATGGGGGAGCCATGAAAAGACTGACTGGACTATACAAAACAAGAAAACCCTCTAAAACCTTAACCTATGAATTCAAAGCACAAAATCAACTCAAAACAACTTGATTACAAAATGAAAGATGCCTAAGACTACTAAATGAACACAAATCTAACATCAAATCAAAGCATCTAATTCGATGAATAGTGTTGTCACTCAAAACAGTCTGTATAACACAGAATTTGCAGAATTCCTCTATATTTTTCAAACCAAAAACTTGATTACAATTGATTAACTGCTTGCCTTCGAGCCATTACCTTACATAGATGCCTTTTTCCATGTTTCAAGGGATGTTGGTCGATCCCACACTCCTAACTTTTAGGGTATCCGAGATAACTAAGTTGCATGCAACCTAACAAATGTTGTCATGCAACTTTGCAACAACTTTTTGTAACTTCCCATCATTGTGTCCTCTTCCTAACTTCTAGGACCTCTAACTCCTTGATTTCGAGCCATCAACTCCCTTAACTGCCTCTTGGCATCTTCTAACAACATAGATGTGTTTAGAACACATTTAAGGCTCAACTTTCAAATTAACCTACTAAGCTAATTAAAGAAAAAGATACTTAACAAAGACTAAGCTATGGTGACCTTAGTCCTAATGACTAATTCACTTATTCCACACACAAGCAAGACCTTCTAAGGTCCAAAATAAACACACTATTACCCTGACTTGGCTAAGGTCAGGTACAAGCCAAAATTGATCATTAACAAAATGGAGTTTAGCCCAGGTGCTCCTGCACCATCCTCCCCAAAACAAAAGAGTTCAATCCTTGGATTGAGTAAGTTGAGATCAATGCCCAACTTCTTGAACTCTAATTCCTTGATTCATACTGCATCAACATCAGATTGACCATGCCTTTTTACTAGATGTTCTTTGTATTCTTTGGTCCTAGTCTTCTTGTAGACCCTGGTATCCAGTATACTGTTAGCTTGTTTGACTGTAGCAAAAGGCAGTTTGAGCTCCTCCACATCTTGGATGACTTCACTAAGGTTCTGATCCATGTCTGGTGGTGGTCCTTTATAACGAACCAAGTCTGCAATATTGAAAATAGGGGACAGTCCACTGTCATTCGGTAGCTGCACCTTAAAGGCATTGTTGCCATACTTTGCTAAGATAGGACAGGGACCTATCCTCTTCATCTGCAACTTGTGAGGGACTCCTTTTTGCAATCTAGACTTGTTTAAATGCACCATCACTAAGTCTCCAACATGGAACTGCACTT
Source organism: Sequoia sempervirens (assembly GCA_007258455.2). NCBI lineage: Eukaryota > Viridiplantae > Streptophyta > Pinopsida > Cupressales > Cupressaceae > Sequoia > Sequoia sempervirens. The sequence continues at coordinate 135,916,995 of VDFB02353493.1, forward strand.
CTCTTCTATGCTCATCCACCTTGGTCTTATGCTTCATGGTATTTTCTGCCAATGTCTTCCTGACTGTATCATGAATCTCCTGCATTGCATAGGCAAAATCATCAGCATATCCACTTCCCTTGACTCCATCCTTTAAGTCTCTCAGCTCATAGACTCCTCTAGGATGTAATCCATAGACAATTTCAAAGGGACTCTTCCCTGTTGATTTTTTTTACAGTGTCATTATAGGCATATTCAGCTTGCCCAATCAACTAATCCCATTGTTGACCATACTCCTTGGTCAAGCACCTTAATAGATTTCCAAGACTTCTTTTTACAACTTCGGTCTGACCATCAGTTTGGGGATGGTATGCAGATCCAAAGGATAAATTAGTGCCCAATCTCTGCCAAAGTGTCTTCCAAAAATGGCTCATGAACTTGGTGTCTCGGTCTGATACAATGCTGATTGGTAATCCATGTATCCTTACTATCTCTTTGAAGAAGAGAGAAGCTATTTGACTGGCATCATTGGTGTTTTACATGGCACAAAGTGAGCCATCTTGCTGAATCTGTCCACAACCACATAAACACTGTCCATGCCTTGCCTTGTCTTGGGTAACCCAACTACAAAATCCATACTCAAACATTCCCATGGCCTAGTAGGAATAGGCCGTGGTTGGTATAGACCTGCATTTGAAGAAGTACCCTTGGCCTTTTGACACACTATACAACTCTTCACATACCTCCTAACATCTAGGTTCATCCTTGGCCAATAGTAGAACCTTTGAACAAGTTCTTGAGTCTTGGTGATCCCAAAGTGACCACTCAATGCACCATTATGCTTTTCTTGTATCAAATTCTCTCTAATAGAGACTCTAGGAACACATAGCTGATTTCCTTTAAACAAAAGATCACTTTGCAAAGTGTATTCAGCATATTTGCTATGAAAATGATTCTTGTATTCAGCACAATACCTTATAAATGTCTGCAAAATCTTCATCATTTGCATATAGATCCTTGAAATGATCTATTCCCATGTTCTTCAACTGAATCTCTTGAATGGTGAGGACTCTTCTACTCAAGGCATCTGCCACCTTGTTGAGTACTCCTTGTGCTTGATATTGAAGGTATAAGCTTGCAGGTATTCAACCCATTTCATGTGTCTATGACTCAATTTCTCTTGTGAATTCAGAAAACTAAGTGCTTGATTGTCTGAATACACTATGAATTCTTTGGGAAGTAAGTAGCGCCTCCATTTCCTTAGAGCCTGGACCAATGCATACATCTCAAGGTCATAAGAAGAATACTTCTTCTTGGCTTCACTTAACTTCTCTGAATGAAAAGCCACCGGTCTGCCTTCTTGACTGAGAACAACTCCAATAGCCACATTGCTTGCATCACACTCTATAGTGAATAGCTTCTCAAAGCTTGGTAACACCAAAACAAGTTGGGTAGCTATCTTTTCCTTTAACAACTCAAAACTTTGGTTAGCTTGCTCATTCCATACAAACTTAGTCTTCATTCCTCCTTTAATGGTATCCAACATAGGAGCACAAATAGCACTAAATTGTCTTATGAACTTCCTATAGTATTGAGCAAGGCCATGAAAACTTCTTACCTCTGTTGTTGTCTTTGGAGTAGGCCAATTGAGGATGGCTTCCACTTTGCTGCTGTCCATCTTCAAGTTGCCATGTGATAGCACAAATCCAAGGTACACCAGCTCTGTTTTGATGAATTCACACTTCTCTAAATTGATCATCAATTTCTCCTCCTGCAGCTTCTTGAAAATCAATTCTATCTGTTTGAGGTGCTCTTCCTTTGTTTTGCTATAAATTAGTATATCATCAAGATACACCACTACAAATTTTCCAATGTAGTCTTTGAGGATTTCATTCACGAGTCTCATGAATGTGGAGGGGACATTAGACAATCCAAATGGCATGACTAGCCACTCATAAAGACCCTCATTGGTTTTGAAGGTTGTTTTCCACTCATCTCCCTCATGTATTCTAATTTGGTGATAGCCACTCTTTAAGTCTATCTTGGTATAGTACCTAGCTTCACCTAGACAATCCATGAGGTCTTCAATCCTAGGGATAGGGAACCTATACCTGATGGTTATCTTACTTATGGCCCTTGAATCAGTACAAAGCCTCCATTCTCCTCCCTTTTTAGGTGCTAAGACAGTGGGTATTGCACATGGGCTAGTGCTCTTTCTAATTAGACCTTGGCTTAGGAGTTCTTGAATTTTCCTAGCTATTTCCTCATTTTGTTGAGGGGTCATCTTGTAAGCTGCTTTATTTGGTAGGGTAGCCCCTGGTATCAAGTCTATCCTATAACTTATGGCTCTTATAGGGGGTAATGCTGCTGGTTGTCCACTGCTTACAATGCCTTCATAGGTCTGCAACATTTTATGTATTTCCTTAGGTAGCTCTGGCTTTTCAGCTGCTTTCTCATCACTTACCTCTCTTGGCTTTAACATCACTGCATAGCCAACTCCTTCTCCTTCTTCCAAGGCTTCTAAGAACTCTTTTTCACCAACCATGAGCAATTTAGGACCTGCTGTCGGCACCTCTATATCTTCTAGCAAAGACTGAATTTTGAATGTTACCTTATCCTTCTTGAAAGTGTAGGAGTTCTTTGCTCCATCATGCATAGCTTGGCGATCAAATTGCCATGGTCTACCTAGGAGCAAGTGACATGCATCCATAGGTAACACATCACACAAGACTTTATCCTTGTACCTACCAATTGAAAACTCCACCCATGCTTGCTCATTTACCAAGACATGTTGACCTTTATTGAGCCATGTGACCTTGTAAGGATTGGTGTGGGGTATCCTTGTCAACTTTAGCTTGCTGACTGTCTCCTCTGACACAATATTGTCAGTAGACCCTGAGTCAATGATAACTCTACATACTTTCCCCATCATCTTACATTTGATCCTAAACAGGGACCTCCTTTGGCTTGGTTCTTCTTTCACCGATTCCTTGATCAAAGTTCTCCTCATCATGAGGTTCTCACCTTCCTCATAATTCAATGGTACTTCAGAATGTTTCTCTATTGCAGTTGTCTCTTCATGAACTAGATTGGTTCTCTTATCTCCTCCATGAGAAGTACTACCTTTCTCTGGACATCTATAGGTCGGGTGTCCCGTTTGATTGCAGTGGTAACATTTCATGTTGGTAAAGTAGTTACCTCTTCCTTGTCCACCACTTCTTCCTCTAGAGCTAGAGCCTCTTGCTCTACCACCTCTACTAGAGCTTCCTTCTTGCTGCTCAGAGTATCTGACTTCTCCTTGGGCCCTTGGTTCTGAACTCCTTCCACCATAGCCACCTCTTTGTCCTCTGCTATCTTTTCCTTTACTTCTACTTTTGGAGGTTTGCTCTTGCTTCTTTTTGCCTTTCTCCTCTATCTTTAAGGCCATTTGATAACATTTGCGGATGGTTTTGAAGTTCACTAGGCTCATGTCTTCTTGAATAGACCATTTAAGCCCATTCAAATACCTTGCTAGCTTGATGCTTTCATCTTCAACCACCTTTGATCTGAGGCACAATTTTTGGAACTCCTCGGTGTATGTTTGAACATCCATATCTTTTTGTCTGAGGTTATGTCTCCTCCTATGCAATTGGACTTCATAGTCATCAGGTAGATAGGTCTGCCTTATTTTGGTTACCATGCCTCTCCATGTAACTATAGGACCCTTGCCTTCTTTTTCTCTTTCAGCTTGTACAAATTTCCACCATGTGAGAGTTGCACCTCTCAACCTTGACTTGGCCACTTTTACTTTTTGGGCCTCTGTTATACCATCACATTCAAAGTGATTCTCTATACTTTCAATCCAGTCCACAACTGAATCAGGGTCCATTTGTCCACTGAATAGTGGCACACCTTCCAAAGCTTTGCCACTTAAGGCCTGCAGTGCCTTCAAGAAGGGTTCTTCAGCAAGGATAGGGTTAGGTTTTGAAGCTTCCTCCTCCAAGTCCACTTCCTTTTCCTTTGCTTCCTGTTCTTCCTTCAGTTCTATTTTATCCTTCACTTTGTCTGTTGTTTCTTGGACTTCATCCAAGAGCTTCTCCATTCGAGACAACCTCTGTCTTAGCAGTCGGTTATCCTCTTCTTGCTCTTCTACCTTCTTAGCTAACTCAGCATTAGTCATCATGGTTCTTTCTTCCTCTGGTGTATTCTCTCCTACTGATTCAGTGGGTTGCAACATCAATCACAAGCCTGATCAAACAAAGGCTCTGATACCAATATGGTGTAAGTGCTCCTTGGTTTGCTTGCACAATCAATTAAGAAGACTTTTCACTGTCTTCATCCAGGAACCTGATCCATTTCTAGGTTCTTTTTAGGCTTAGATTATCAACTAAGTCATGTCTCAACTCTTCTCCAAGAGCCTCACTCCTTGTGCTTCACCTTAGAGGACTGACACCACTTGATCTTGCAAAGCTCTCTCCTACACTTAGAAGAATCTAAGTGCCAACTTCACTCTCAACCTTGAACTGCTTGCAGGGGTGTTAGAGATACTGGAATCATGCATTTCACATCCATTTAGATCCATCTTTGAGGACCTTCAATCTGTTGTCTTACCGATTCCAAGATTTTGCTTTGAATAGGCCTAATCGCTTGTAGCCCTTGACAATGTCCTTTTTGCTTTTCTTGCTCAAACTGTCCAAACAACCTGGAAAAAAAACTTCACATTCAGATACCCTTTTGGATCCTCTAAAAGATTTACAAGGTTTTAGACCCCTGACTCCTCCGTACAGTGGGTTCCTACAATCTAGGGCAAATAGGGCTAATAGGCCTAATTGCTAGGGTTTCACTATTCTCTTGCTTATCTCTCACACGAATGGATTGATTAAGCCACCATCCTTCTAGAATTCTTAGATATGGTTATGCCCCACCTGGAACTATACTTTTTCCGTACAATACCTCTTTCCCTTGCCTGTTCTCTTCAACTTTTCACTGCCAAACCTCTAACCGGGTATTGTGAACTCGCCTAGGGTTTGGTTTTAAATGCAAATGCTCGACTCCCTATGACTCCTACTACTAAATATTTATAGATGATTGGATCCCCTGTCATATCCATCCAATCTCAGGAAGATCCCGTGGTTAGATTTTATGGGGGAGCCATGAAAAGACTGACTGGACTATACAAAACAAGAAAACCCTCTAAAACCTTAACCTATGAATTCAAAGCACCAAATCAACTCAAAACAACTTGATTACAAAATGAAAGATGCCTAAGACTGCTAAATGAACACAAATATAACAACAAATCAAAGCATCTAATTCGATGAATAGCATTGTCACTCAAAACAGTCGGTATAACACAGAATTTGCAGAATTCCTCTATATTTTTCAAACCAAAAACTTGATTACAATTGATTAACTGCTTGCCTTCGAGCCATTACCTTACATAGATTCCTTTTTCCATGTTTCAAGGGATGTTGGTCGATCCCACACTCCTAACTTTTAGGGGATCCGAGATAACTAAGTTGCATGCAACCTAACAAATTTTGTCATGCAACTTTACAACAACTTTTTGCAACTTCCCATCATTGTGTCCTCTTCCTAACTTCTAGGACCTCTAACTCCTTGATTTTGAGCCATCAACTCCCTTAACTGCCTCTTGGCATCTTCTAACAACATAGATGTTTTTAGAACACATTTAAGGCTCAACTTTCAAATTAACCTACTAAGCTAATTAAAGCAAAAGATACTTAACAATGACTAAGCTATGGTGACCTTAGTCCTAATGACTAGTTCACTTATTCCACACACAAGCAAGACCTTCTAAGGTCCAAAATAAACACACTATTACCCTGACTTGGCTAAGGTCAGGTACAAGCCAAAATTGATCATTAACAAAATGGAGTTTAGCCCAGGTGCTCCTGCACCAGATATCCATTAAACATCATGTAATTTCCTACATAATGCTATCCAACCCCTTATCTCAGAGAGAATAAATTATTCCTATGCGACATAGTCCTTAGAGATCATATACTAATTCCTTTATCCTATAATCCTCATGTCTCCTATCCTTTACCAAAGCAATATATTATCCTTTCATCCATATCAAAAGACTTGGTTTTCCCTTGTCATTGGTCCTAAGCTTCAAATCCACTTATCCAACATCCATCCATATCCCATTTTGTCCTAAGGTTAGTCCATCCAGATGAAACAATCCTAATCCATGCAAAATTGCTATGCAATCTAGTGTGTCATCCAAAACATTTCTTGGTTTTGTTCCCAACCTTGCTACAAACCTTGATCCTTTAGTCACATTATCATTAGCGGGATATGTATTTTCCCATCCTCACATTGTTTTGGGATATTTCCTTCCCATATCTATCAATCAATTATCAATCATGAATCAATCATGAATCAACCTATCAATTATCAATCAATCATCAACCTATCATCAATCAATCAATTGGTTTTCATCATGACTAGGGGCAGTATCATGTTTGTCTTGGTATCCTTGTGCATGCTTGGTTATGTGTGTCTGTTACATGCATTTGTTATGATCTCTATAGTATACCTTCCATAATAAGTAATCCAACTTCCATAATAAGTTGTACACGATCCATAATAAGATTTACACCCATCAACTATCCACCTTCCATAATAAATTATCTTTGCTAAATTGACACTTTGACTAGACACAAACAAAATAGTTGTCACAAAACACTGAGCTTAACAAATCATGTAATAACAGACAAACTATCAAGTTAGTCTCTATGCCTATTTGATCAATTTCTTGTCTTTATCATATGTCTTTATCTATGGTCTTTTGTCTTATACAGGTTGTCGCATTCCTTGGAACCAAACCATTTGTCTTATACAAGGTGCTTCATTCCTAAAACCAAACACTCTTTCTATCATTCTATGTCTTTGGCAAGAGGATCTAAATGGTTTTTGACTCATTTGGTCTAGTATGTCTTATCTTTTATCTGATTTATTTGTTATCATGCTCCTATGCTACTCGAGGATATCCAAAAGTGGTTAGAGGAGCAAGGATGGATCATGAATTTTTCTCTTTGATTTTTGTTTGTGGTTTGTCTTGAAAATATTGTTGGGGAAATTAAGTTCCTACTATGAGTCATGACACTCCTTGTCTACAATGTGTCTGTCTACACAAAGGGATCACATTTCACACCATGGTCTTTCTATACCTCAATGCATGTCATCCCCTTGCAAAATAAAAATGCTCAATGATGATATTTGTGCACTTATCAAGGCTCAATGTGATTTATTCATCACTCCATTTCTGAATCCATTCATCTTACTAACTATTCTTCCTTTCTTACTAACCTTTTCTTCTAGCTACTATTTCTTTGATCCATTCTATCCTGATCAACCAATCTTCTCCACATTCGATATCGGTCTAGCTAATCATTCTTCACTTCCTAATAACCTTTTATTCCATCTTATTAGTAAATTCAACTCAATTTTTCAGATTTCTTACCATATTTCTCGAGGGGGCATCATAATCTCCTTTCCATTCAGACAAGACTTGATTCAAATTTTTCTTAATTTTTCTTTGAGACAATGCTAAAAATCACATTGACTCAAAGAGGGGTTACATGTAGAAACTTAAAATTGTCTCAAGTCTACGAAATCATTTTCTAACTAATTTTCCATCTAAATCCTAATCTTCATCTTCTTCTTCACATGCTCACATTTAAATAATTTTCATTATTTAATTGAACTAATGTTTTTCATTTCATCATTCATTTGATTAAACAATAATTATTTAATCCCTAGCTAACATTGTCTTTGATTAAATAAATATTTTAATTTATTTAATCCCACTAACCTAATGTTCCTCTATAATTAATTAATTTTTTTAATTTAATTAATTATTCATGGTTTTGAAAATAAATGAATTTTTATTTATTTATTTTCAAAATTTAACTCTTACAAATTTCCATGAATTTTGAAATCTAACTCTTCCATCTCCCATTAATTTCAAAATCTGAACTATTATAATCTTCCACTAATTTCAAAATCTTCTTCCACCCATTAATTTTTCTTCTGCTCCCACTGATTTCTCCAATCAATTTTCCCTAATTTTGAATTAAAAAATGAGCAATTTTCTCATGAAGTTGTCTCATTTGATCTCAACCATTCATTTTATTTTTGATCTGGTTCATTCATTTCACCATCTTCTCATCTATAAATTTGATCTTTGAACTCTCTTTTTCTCTATCCACCATCTTTGAATCTTTGTTGAAGTTATCATCTTGAGCCAATCATTTGTGCACTCCAAAATCTGAGAGCAACACTTTATATTTCAAAAAGAAAGGAGGAGAAGAGTAATGAAGGTCAACCAATGACAGAATAAAGGTATACTTTTCTTTGCTTGTTTTTACTCAATTTCTTTTATGCTCATTTGTGCTTCATTGTTTTGGATTTGATTTTATAGCTTACTTCTAATGGTTTGGTGGTTGTTGTTAAAGATTTAATCTCACAACCGAATTGTCAGGTCCATACAATATGACTCAAACAAATGACAAATTATAACATGTAGATTACTATATATGTATATATCCATGTACATATATACATATATATATATGTGTGTGTGTGTATTGATGTATATCTATCAACATATATATAGTCATCTATTTATTTAAATGTGTTCTTCATTTCAATATTATACATATGTTGGTATATTTGATCTGACAATTAGCCAAATTATGTCTTGTTTACTCTACTTGAATGGTGCAAAATTTCAAAGCCTTAGATAATCCAATGATCCAAACCCTCGCACAACCCACCCCATTTCACCCCTTTCCTACACACATATTTTTGAGTATTTGTTGCCTTAGGCACTGATACATGTTTGGCTCCACTCTTTGCAACTAACCTTTGGCACCACTGCGCATTCTTTCTTCGAACACTCGGTGATGGTAACTTACTCTTGTAAGGTATATACTACTACTTGACTTTCTCTCGTAAGGTAAACACTACTACCTAAATTGCATGCTACCTCATTTCAATTGTTCTCACATGTTTTAGCTGGACAAATGGAGCATAAAGATTACTACAACAAGTTGCATCCTCGACAACCTCTATTCAACCCAAGTGAGGTTTTTAACCTCACTAAGGATGTACCATTGTCTTGTGTTTGTTGTTGCTTCTTTCGTTGAAAAATTTGTTTGATTTGTAAGGTATAAAATCTGTGTTCGGTAACTTGAAGGTTATGTTATTTTGTTAATGCTTCTGAAATGAATATTTAAAGTGTTTGTGGTTTTTCGTAGTTTGAAGGTTCTCTTGCTTTGTGGGTGCTTCTAGATTGTATTCAATGAATTTTATGGCCCCTAGGTGTTTATGAACACTTCCAAATTTTGTGTTCATAAACACAGTTTCTTTTACAAGGAAAAACATGGTTTTGTTCAAGCATCACTATGACTTATTTAATGGGTTTTCAGTAATATTTAATGTGTTGGTTTCTTCAGTATGTTAGTTATGCAAATTCTATCTTGATTCAATTTTTAGGTCACATATTTATATACATATCTATCTATCTATCTATCTATCTATATTTCTTTCTATACCTATCTATATATCTACATATCTATCTATCTATAATATATATAGATGGAAAATGTACGTAAGTCTGACTTATTTTATTTTATCCCATTGTTCTTATTTTTTATACAATTCAATCACATAATATAGATACTTAGATAGATATATAGATAGATAGGTATATAGATAGATAGATATGTACTCATACCTTTGTTTTAATTTGTTCTTCATTTTATTTATATATATATATATATATATATATATTCAGTCTAACACTTTGCCAAATTATATCTTGTTTATTATCTTAATTGATATATCCATACATTGTTTCTAACAAAGGTCTAAATTTACTAATGCCTCCTTCAAGATCAAGGACTATGATATACTCAGCAAGGAATTGGTGATGAATTCTATTGTTTGGCATGGAAATTGATGTAGTAATACATTTTTTGTTTTGGGACCAATTGCAAATACAAGTCTCCACAAGAGGGTTATTTTGAAAATTATAACCTCTATTGGAGGTGCAAGGTTAACAATACTCAAGTTATTGTTGAAAATAGGATGTCAAAGGCCTCCATTAGGGAGAGAAGCCCATAGTGGAGCACCCTACCTTTGAAGGTCCACATGGACTAGAAACAAATAAAAATGGTTTCCACTTTAGACAACCCTTCGTTGACATGCCAATTTTGTTTTCAGTTAGCTAGATTATATTTTCCACGTGTTATGCTCCAATTGGTCCAACGTGTTCATTAATTGCCTATTTGGATGGTTGATTGTTTGATAGTTAGCAAAGTTCTATCTTATTTCATTTTGTAAGTCATATATATGGATATATAGATAGGGCATTATGAAAATTCACCACCAGTAATTCATCATCAAAAAATTCACTGCGGGAAAATTCACTGCCATGACAAATTCACCTCAAGACAAATTCACCACCACAAAAAATTAATCACAAAATTTTAATGCAATGAATTTTTTTGTGGTGGTGAATTGTTGTTGGTGAATTTTCCTTGAAGTGAATTTGTCATGGCTGTGAATTTTCCCGTGGTGTTGTTGATGAATTTTTTGACGGTGAATTGTTGGTGGTGAATTTTCCTAGAGCCATATAGATAGATAGATATATAGATGGTAAAATACATACATTTTTAGATAGATAGGCCCAACTAGATATATAGATAGATATATCACTTTTCTAAATTCAATCTTGTTTCCTAAAAGTTAACTTGGTTTATTAACTCCATAATGACATATATTATAATTAGATTTGGTTTACTTAGTCCATAATAATATTTTTAAATATGAGATAGTTAATTTAAACTAATTTTATTTCATTCATTTGTATGTTTAGGTATATGTATGTATGTTTCATTTTTAAGTCATATATATATAAGTATATAGATAGATAGATCAAACTAGATATATAGATAGATAAATATATGGATAGATATATAGATATATAGATTGATATATAAACATATACATAGATATATAGATCAATAGATAGATAGATAGATAAATAGATAGATAGATAGATAGATAGATAGATAGATAGATAGATAGATAGATAGATAGATAGATAGATAGATATGTAGATAGATATATAGATAGATAGATAGATAGATAGATAGATAGATAGATAGATAGATATGTAGATCTCTCTCTCTCTATATATATATATAATTCAATCTTGTTTCCTAAAATTTAACTTAGTTTATTAACTCCATAATGACATATATAATTAGATTTGGTTAACTTAGTCCATAATAACCATTTTAAATATGACAAATATAATTAACTCAGACTAATTTTCCTTTCATCCATTTGTATGTTTAGGTATATGTACATGTATGTATGCATGTTTAGGTATATGTATGTGTGTTTCATTCTTTAATTCATATATATAGATAGATATACCAAACTAGATATAAAGATAGATACATATATAGATAGATATATAGATATATAGATTGATATATAGACATATAGATTAATACATATACATAATATATAGGTAGATAGATAGAAAGATAAATAGATTGATAGATAAATAGATAGATAGATAGATATATAGAAAAATATATAGATATATAGATATGTAGTCATATCTTTGTTGTAATTTGGTCTTCATTTCAGTCATATAGATAAGTATATATAAATTCGGTCCAAGATAGTTACAATTTTTTTTTTGTCTTGTTTCATTTTGTAAGTAATATAGATAGATAATTAGATGGGAAAATATATACATATTTAGATAGATAGGCCGAACTAGATATATATAGATATATCACTTTGCTAAATTCAATCTTGTTTACCAAAAGTTAACTTAGTTTATTAACTCCATAATGACATATATAATTAGATTTGGTTTACTTAGTCCATAATAACATTTTTTAAATATGAGAGATATAGTTAACTCAAACTAATTTTATTTCATTCATTTGTATGTTTAGGTATATGTATGTATGTTTCATTTTAAAATCATATATATAGATAGACACATACATACATACATGTATAAATACGTATATAGATAGATAGATGGAACTAGATATATAGATAGATGGATAGATATATAGATATATAGATCAATATATAAACATATAGATATATATATAGATCAATATATAGATAGATACATATTGTAGATACTAAAAATATTTTGAATGATACCATGCACTCAAATTAGGTATACTAACATCATTTCCTCTTAAAAACCATCATATTTTCACTTAATTTCTTAAATTAGCCTACCTATTTAATTAATTGCATCATTTGCATCTATTAACCTAATCAATTTAATCCAGTTAATTTATCCCCTTCCATGCTAAAATTTTGTCTTATTAAATTAAATACATTAAGTTATTTAATTTAATCGCTAAGTCCTCTTATTTAATTAAATAACCCTAAGTTATTTAATTAAATGTCATTTCACTTTCCCCCTTTCATTAAATCACTTTATTTAATGAAAATCATCAAATTCCCCTAATTGTATAATTAAACCTTTGTTTAATTATCAATTACTAATAAATCTAATTCCCCCCACTTGCAAGGGAATATACCTCCTTTACACATTCCTCCAAATGAAATATTCCCATGGAATACTCCTTCCCTTTTTGCACAATTAAACTTTTTTTTAATTTGCTAATTGTCTATTTTCCCTCACCCATGAGAATATTCCAAAGAATGTTCTCTCTCCTCACTCATTTGAAAAAGGGGCATATTCCTTTTCTAACAAACTTACTTGACTTCTTGAGCAAGTTAACTTGTGACCTTTTGTGCAAGTTAACTTATGACCTCTTGTGCAAGTTGAAAGTGTGTTTGTTTGGACAAAGGAGAACCCTTGATTAAATATCATCATTGATTCTCATCTGTTGATAAGAATCCATGATCCATGCCTCCAACTTCTTCCATCCTTGACCATTGATTAACCTTTTTGATCTCAACCCTTTATTTTCCATTTGCTTTCCTATAAATAAGGAACTATTTAGAGACAAATGGATCCATATTTTTTAGAGAAAACTCATGTTGTTGAAATCACTCACACTCACACTCATTTTTAGCATTTTCTCAATATCATTTTAGCTTAAATACTTTCATTAATTAGCTTAGCTTCCATTAATGGCTTCCATGGTAGCATAGATGCATACATGTAGCTTGTTTATTAATTATGGTTTGAATTTTTTAGCTTAAATCCATTTATATTAGCTTTGCATTCACACATCTTAATCATATTAGCATAAAATCATGTTAAAATAGCTTACATTAGGATCATTCAACTTTAAATCATGTTTTAACACACATCTCACAATGGTTTCATCAATTTTCTTCAATAAAACTGATTGAAACAAGCTTATTATCCCTGGGATTGGGAAAGGGTCGTCGTTCCACATCAATGTGACACCACTCCCCCAATAGGATAAGTTTCAATGGATTAGAGTAGAAATTTTAAAAAACTTTCATAGTTTAGCATGTTAGTTTTGATAAATGCTTCGTTTAGTTTAAATTGAATGATGTTTATTGGATTGACGTTTAGTGGTGTTAATATGCTTTGATTCTTCATGGATCAAGTGTAGTCAGCCCATACTAATCTGTCGGTCACATTTTGGCCCTAGAAGGAAGGCATAACCGATCACATTTATCAAATTTTTTTCTTGAAGTCCATTTTTTAATTTTTTTGCAGATACAGGGACACTCCAGAGTATTTCAATGGTGCTTTTGTAAGGTGTCACCGTATAGTGACACTATTGTTATTTGATATAATGACGCCTAATTAATATCCAGGCACTGATTAAAATAAACGATGATGCTAATACTTTTTAGAGGTATCGAGAATTTGCAAATGATGATGCTCCAAAATGGTGACGCTATCATCGTCACTGTCCTTTTGTAGAGTGACACTAAATTTCACCAAAGCGATGCTCATTTGATTTATAGTGATGCTATCATAAATTGAGATGCTATTTATCTGGTAAGTAGGAACAATGTGTTTTTTTATCATGTGCTTTAATTTTTTTACTTCATCAAATCATTAACATGTCTCTAACTTTGTTATGGTTTTTAGGCTAACTGGGTTTTGCAAGTTGGACGATAAAAGTTGAAGTGAAGAAGCATTCTTATCTTTAAAATCTTATAATTGTAACAAGTGTTTCAACACTTTTGGGGCAATTATAACCCATTCAATATGTTTTTCATTTCATGCTTTAGGACCACACTAACTTTCAATTGGATTTTAAAATGAACACTCAAATAAGTTAAAATTGAACCCTCACATCGTTTTACTTTGGGTTTAAAATTGAATAATACAACTTAACAATTTGTTTGGTGCTTAAAATGAACTTACCTTTTCTTTGAGGATTAAAATTAACAAGTGTTTGCTATGTTTTGTGATTTACATTTTCGTCATTGAATGTGTATGCACTTCTCTCACGCCACTTGGTGATCTTGAGAATCAAAAGCATTTCCTTGGAATTTTGTGTAATCACCCACATATTTCAATTTGGATTAAAATGAACCCCGTGCTAGCATGAGGAAAAGGCATTGTGAATTCTCTCTCCTTATGTCACCCGACTTGGGAGATTGAAAAACAAACATACTTCCTTGCTTTTGTCTATCTTTAGAGGGCTTGCCTCCCTGCTTTGAAAGGAGGGAACAACCCAAGCAGAAAAAAGCTAAATCCAAGCTCTTTCAAACCGCTATATAAATAATGTGTTTATGAAAAAAGTCATAAGCAACGGGTGTGGATGTGTCATATCGATAAGTGTCACCCTTAGTATCTGTGTGATACGTTAAAATCTCTTTTTAGGAAGAGATTGGGAGGCCTCTTGGTTGAAATAATCTTGAGTTAATCTTGTCCCATGTATGGCCACCTTGTATGAAATTCCTTACTACGAACCAATTGTTTAGAAGCCAAAAACCTTTATACTTGCTGGTGCAAAAATAGTCATTCTGAAGATCTACAAGCTATCACTTTAAACTTAGGAATCTTAGTCCAAAAGCCATCAAAAGACACCTTTTAGCAGTTCACCAAATAGAACTAGGTTGGTATACAACTTCTACAAACGTGCTTCAAGGAACAACCCAGACTTGTATGCATTCTTTTACAGTCAAAACCCTGGTCTTTTTCACGATCTTGAACCTATCTAAATCATTGGGTCTTTAGGATTTGAAAACTTTAGAGGTCTAACATGTTTCTCACTACCATGGTCTTATCAAACAACAATTCACTCTAGGTCAACATTAGGTCAAACGTTTCATTCACCCCTTCATCAAAATTCATCTTTCACTTCATCAAACTTTGCAAAATTTTTGAATACACCAACACTTTTTGACTTCAATATCTATCAAACCAACCCCTAACTTAGCTACTTTGTATGTGAAATGAATCCTTTTCCATGAATTTGGCTAAGTTAGTTATCAACTTTGAACTAGTTTATCTTGAAGGTCATAAGTCTACCCTAAAGATTTCCAAGTTCATCAACATCCTTTATCCAAACATCAACGCATCAAACTTAAGTCAAAAGTGTTGTCCCCAAAAATTTACAAAGATCACTTCCCCCATATCATTTGCCTTTTCATCTCCCATTACCATCATTACTCCAAAAAGACTTAGAGCATCCCTTTTATCTAGATTTGAGTCAACTAAAGAGTTTAAACATTACAAATCTCAAAACAAAGGCGACCCAAAATTTATGGTAAAAAAAAGATCACAACACAAGAGAATCATGGAGAAAACCAAAGTAACATTTACCTCAAGTGATCTTAATCCTTTAGAATTTGATTCGAGAAGTCATGTTACCCCATCACAACAACCTTCATCACCATCAGGGCCATATGAGATAAAGGACATCATGAACAATCCATTTGGACTTACCAGGGAGGAAATCTTGGAACAACAATCCTTGGAGAACATAGTTCCTAATTTCCCATCTTTTGTTGCACAATCATTAACACAAGGCTTAACTT
Organism: Sequoia sempervirens; assembly: GCA_007258455.2. Lineage (NCBI taxonomy): Eukaryota > Viridiplantae > Streptophyta > Pinopsida > Cupressales > Cupressaceae > Sequoia > Sequoia sempervirens. The sequence goes on from VDFB02353493.1 coordinate 135,932,979, forward strand.
CATCCACTATTCCAACAACTCCATCCCAAGAGCTCAACCAAACATCTACCCCTAGTATTGCAGCTAGTCTTGCTAAAGACTTTGGTCACACTCTTCCATTTGAAAGCACACTTGTGGGTACCCTCGATACTGATCCTCCATCCCAAACAACCACTTGGACACCAACATTTGGCATTCCACCCATTCTTGAGAATCCTCTACATCAACATAAACCATTTACACTCCATTACTCCATGACAACCTCAATATATCAAGGAAATCCATCTTTATCCATACCCATGAGTACCACATGTATGCCCAATGTCACACAAGATAATGTGGACCAATTGAACCCAAAAGGGCAAGGAAGTAGTCTCATGCAAAATCATCCTTTAACACCACATGGGACCTCTTCATCCAATCCTCATATTGATACATCAAGCCTAGTGGTTGCACAAAACACATCTATTCCATCCATCATCAACCCACATCAAAACATTCCATTGATCACAAACCCCATCAATCGAGGTAATACCTTGACCACATCTCAAACACAAGGGAATCTCCAAAACATTGGTCAAGGGAATCCTTTCAATCAGTGGACCAAAGGTCCTAATATTCCCTTAACATCATAATGTCTAGTAGTACCAGCCTCATCTTTACAGTTTGTCCCCCAATTCATGCAAAATGAAATGGAGCCTCAACCTTACATTCCTCCACCACAATCCACTATCTTACAAGGAATGATAAACCAAGGGAATCCACAACCTCTCATCAACAACCCACAACCCGATCAAAACATTACCACCCAAAATCCATCACATATGTCTCAACAACCACCTGATCCTACATTACAAGTGCATGCCTTAGCATTACATCAAGCACAACAAGCTTATCAGCAAGCAGTCAAACAACAACAACAAGAAGCAACCTTAGCAACACAATAGTAGCAAGCAGCCTTAGCAACACAACAACAACAACAACAAGCACAACAAGCATCCCTATCAACACAACAACAATAGCAACAACATCAAGTAGCCTTAGCAGCACAACAAGTGGCCCTAGTAGCTCAACAACAACAAAAACAACAAGAAGCTCAACAATATTCCCAACAACAATAGTGTTTATACTATAACCCTCAACAAAACATTGTTCACCCGAACATGTTAGGAACATATATTCCTACACCATCATCACCTTTTCCTACACCACCATACACACCATATAACACATCATCATCTCAGAATCCCACATACACTTCATCCACCATCCCACAATATGCTACATATGTTCCTCCACCTAGTCCACTAGATGATATGGCATCACAACTCAAGGCATTGACACAAGAAATGTAGGATATCCAGATGGGAAAAATGAAGAAACCCCATACACAGAACTTATGCCCATATCCCTTTGATTGAAACATCGCTATGGTACCGTTCCCTCCCAGTTTTGAAATCCAAAATTCAAAAAATAAGAAGGGAGAGGAAGTCTTGTGGACCATATCAAAGAATTTAACGTCATGTGCATGGAGGTCGCCTATAATGAGTCCTATTTGATGCGCCTCTTCCCATGAAGTTTAACAGGCCCTGCCATGGATTGATTTTCTCAATTATCTCCAGGTATCAAAACATTCCAGGAAATCATTGAAAAATTCATAGATCACTTCTTCAATCTTGACATGGACATAAGCTTAGGAGAGTTATACACTCTCAAAAAAACAAAAGAGAATCTTTCACTAATTTCTTGCAAATATGGAGACAAAGACTGAGTAAAAGCAAGTGACCAATTCCCGATGAACAACAAGTGGGCATCATCATAGCAAATCTAGATCTAAATCTATCCTTCCACTTAAAAATACAATGCATCACATCTTATGACGAGCTTGTCCCTAGAGCCCTTAACATCGAGAAAGCTCTAATCTCGTAAGTGTTGATGGTTCAGACGAGCACAACAACAGTTAAGCAAAATATTACTATTTTGCTCTCCTGAAAGAGAAAGAATAACGCATGGATATCTAACTCCCAAGGTCTTGGTAATCGGTTCTCGATTGTGCTGATTTCACTCAGTGGTTGATGTGAACTATAATGTTCAAGGGGCCTGCTGGTGTTGAGCTTCTGGATTGTTCTAAGATCAAACATAAATTCAAACCTACTTTAACTGGGGTTTTTAAAGAAACATAAAAAGATAGATCAAAGCTTTGGAACTGAAGAGAATAATAATTCATCCAACTTAACCAGACTTGTTACCTTTCAAGGAATTGCTAACTAAAACTAGAGAACAAAATTAACTTGTGATTAACACACAGTTTCATTCATTCACAACGCTAACTTCAACAACAAATTTTAAATCACCATTTAAACAAAACATAAAATAAAACTTCATTCCTTGAAAGCTTTTCAAATCAAATAATTAACCCAAGATAAACACCATTCAGGAACACAATATGAAGTAGATTTAAATCTGGTTGCTTCTACTATTAGTGAAATAGATAAGCAACATTTGCAAATTTGGCACAATCACCAGTGTACAGAAAACCTATGTCTTCAGATTGTTTCCATCTATACTAAGAGAACCAAAAGGATACATTACTACCTTTTGTCGAATCTAACTCTTATTCTATTCTACTCTTAAGTTTTCTCTACTACTACTGGTTTTTGAAAAATCCTTCTCTATCCTAAAAACTCCTTCTAAAAAGAGGAAAAAGTGCCATATATACAAAATGTTCCAAAAGGAAAGTCGGCCCCTCTTTTAGGGTTTACAAAATATCAGCCTCCAGAAAGATACGTCCTTAGATCTTTTTAATCAAGTTACTTCTGCATTAAATGTGTATCCCCGCTGTCCATGTCGGTGAAGGATCACCCTCAGGAGAAGCCTTCAGATCTTTTACAACCACAACATTAACTTCTGGCCTCCGTGTCCACCTTTGAACTTCCATCAGAGCTGCTTTGAATGCCCTGGAGTATAGCCATTAATATCGATCTACCTTCTGCCAATAGAGATCCCTGTTGTCCCTGAGACTGACAACCTCTTCGTCCTTTTGACCTTCTTCCTACTCAAGATCTTTCTACAAGTTGACCGTCTTCTGGAAGCAACATCCAACCTCCCCTGTTAGATCCAAACACCATTGCTTCACTGAGCCGACCCATGTCGCCCACATTCTGTTGATCTTCTTCACAGGGGTAGTCAATCACTCAAACTACCAATGGTCTGCCTTTAGTTCCCTCTGATTGGTTGAATGCGTTCCCCTTAGGCTTTCCAGGTAGTCAAAGGCTACTCAAATGGAATCGCATGTCGGTGAGACACTTGTCATGTCTCCCTGATGCAATTATACTCTACAACAGCATCGACATAGCATACAACTGTTGGTGAGACCTCATATCAAATGCAAAATTTATATCGATATCACAAAAAACCATCAGCAAGACAATCATTATCAGCCAGAGGTCATAGCGAGTGTGCAAGAGTTATACCGCAACATAAAGTTGTTGCCCAGACTACCGCTATCGGCTAGACATCATAGCGAGTCCATCTTTCTCCTCGATGACGAACTTGTGAACAACTATTGGGGAGACTTTCATCTGTCGGCAGGACATCATGGTGGGCGGCAGGAGTTATATCGATATCCCTTTCCATTGGAAAGTCCATCTCTATCGGCAAGACTCTCTCATTCGGCAAGATATCATAGCGAAGCCACAAGACCTTCGGCGAGACATACCATCATCAGCAAGATATCATGCCGAGCTCAACTTCCTTCGGTGAGACCACCGTTTGTCGGTAAGACATTACACCGACCCCTTCCTTTGTCGGAGAGACCATGATAATTCGACCAAACTTCATAGCGATGATGCCTCCTTTCAGTGAGTTGATTTCATTTTGAGGAGACCCCATCCTGTCAGCCAGAGGTTATACCGATGAGACTCCCCTTTTCTCGAATGCAACCTCTTTCAGCGAGACTCCCAACAGTCGACAAGACGTTACAACAAAGCCCCCACCTTTTGGCGAGACTCCGGCGAGTCGGGAAGACTTCTCCTTGAGCAACCCTTCTTTCACCAAGACCTCCAGTAGTCGGCGGGACCTCTCCCCGAACTCAAAACATTATACCAAAGGCATCATTCTTTGGTGGGACTTCCTCCATTCCGCCAGACATTATGCCGAACTCAAACCTTTCGGCGAGACTCCCCTATGTTGGTAGGAAATCTACCCGAAACCATCCCACTTTGGCGAGACTTCTCCCTAAACTCAAACCTTTCGGCGAGACTCCCCCGTGTCGGTAGGACCTCTCTCTGAGCGCAAATTCTTTAGCCGAGACATTGCCGGTCGGCGAGAGATCACACCGAAGGAAAACCACTCTCCCCGACACCGGGCTTGTGAACAATAGTCAATGAGACTTCCCAAGCAGAGAGATATATACAAACTCATGGCAATTAAAATGTCTCGGCGACCTTTGGATTTCAAATGAATAGAACCAAACTTCTAGTCGGCAAGACTACAAGAGGGTCTCAACGACTTTCTTCTTCAGGAGTTTTATGCCAAATCTGACTGAGGCAGGCTTTCCAACTGACTTCCTGAGAAATATCATCAGGTTTATGATTTAATCCTGCAACACAAATACCTCCATTAGTCCTCAAAGTATATAAAATACACTATTGTTCATCATGCCTTCAATTTTAACAAAAAGAATCCCAACTCTAGTTGAAGCAAAACCAAAATCTGATAGAACAAAAGAGAAACTCAGGAGGAAAACAAAAGAACTCCTAAGACCAAACCAGATAACCAAAGGCAAAGAAAATGAAAGAAAAAGGGGGACCCATTTTGTTCCAGAATAAAATGGGATGGTTATGCAAGGCATAACAATAGGGAAACACTCAAGCCTATAAAGACAACCATTCATCAACCAGTTCAAATGGCAAGCCTCATGTTTGGGCTAAGAACAAGAGTGTAACAAATGATGGAGTGGTAGATGCTAAGGTGGTCCTAAGTGCTCCTAGGCCAAACAACAATCAAATAGCTAACGTTCAACCAACTGTGTAACAAACAACACCAACAAAAAATAATAAGGTTAACAACACTGAAATGCAACAAAGACGAACACCTAACAAGAACAACTATCCAAAATGCAAGCATACACAATTGTCGAAACCCATCGAGACTATCATGAAGAAATTGGTAGAGTCCAACCTATTAACACTTCCAAACTTCAAAAACTACCAAGAACCATAGGATAAATTGCCCTAGTACAATGAAAATGATCTTTGTGACTTTCACAAAATCAAAGGACATAAGACGACGAATTGCATGTGACTCAAAAATATTATCTAGGATCTTATAAAGAGCGACACCATATTTGTTGAGGTACCAGTCGGTAATCAGGATCTTAAGATATACAAGACCCCCATGTTGGATCATCACAAAGGAAACAACACTGGGAAAGAAAAATATTATACAGATGTGCAGCATACCTATTCCAATGTAGTCACTTCCTGTAATAATGTCATTACCATCGTCACCATCAAAGGACCTAGTGTGGAATGTAGACTCACCACATGACGTGGTAAGGTCACCATCCAAGGAGTCCCATCTCAATCTAGGGCACACCCTACTTAGCCAACAACAAGCACTAGCAAGTACAATCTCTTAGATCAACTTAAGAAGACCCCCACATAGATTTCTATCTTAGAACTACTGAGATTGTCCCCCATGCATAGGGAAATCTTAGAGAAAGCTCTATCTACATCGTCCATCCCCAAGGATATAGATACTGAACAGTTTCAAGCTATGGTAGGGAATATCACTAATCATCTTCTCACCTTCTTAGAACAAGACCTACCATCACAACCATCTCATAATCGTGCTTTACACCCTTAGGTCATCATTCATAAAAACAAGGTTAAAAGAGTCTTAGTAGATGGAGGTGTTGGTCTGAATATTTGCACCCTTTAGTTGATCAAAAATTTGGGCTATTTAGAGGTTACTATTGAGAAGACAAAGAGCACCACCATCGGGGCATATGCCAACCACTAATGAGTATCACAAGGCATCATCGTGCTACCCATCCAAGTGGGCCCCATTATTGAAAAAACTACATAACAAGTGTTAGACCTTGATCTTCCCTACAACATTCTGCTTGGTTGACCATGGATCCATGCCCTAAAAGTTGTAGCATCAACCTACCATTAGTGTGTAAAGTTTCCTTTCGAGGGTAGAGAAGCTACCATCCATGGAGATTCTAAGCCTTTTTACTACTGTAAGAATCTTGAGGTCAAGTTTTATAAGATTCCCCAAATACCCAAGAATGACGAAGGGCCTACACCTTCTACCTCATTTGTTGACCCATCATCCCTTGCATCTACCTCAGAAATGAAAACACCTATTGTGCAAAACATACTCAACATTAAAGCAATGATCCAGGATGATGGTTGTGTTAACTATAACCAAACGAAGGATACTTTTATATTGGGAGAGCTGCCTCTTTCTCCCAAATATCATGGGAAGCCTACACCTAGCAACAACATCCCCGAAACAATCAAGATGGAAGATACCACCTTCACCAAGTGGGGGGATTTGAACCAAGAAGATCTCAATGAGGAAGATGTATCGAAACTACTATATCAAGATGAAAGACCTGTCCTTGTTCTTCCCATGGAAGATGATAACAAAGGCTTATAGCGAATGAAGGGAATGAGCTATACCAAGAACAAGAAACTAGGACAAAATGATAATGGTTTTCTAGAACCCATCGTTCCCGAGAAATGCCTAAAGAATCTTGGCCTAGGTTGTACTACTAGCAAGGTTACCCTTATCAGGAAAGGTACTTCCGCTAAATGGGTTGTGGCTTTCTCTTGGTTACCTACATTGCGTGATACTACCCTAGATGATTTTCCCCTTGATGTTGCTAACCTATTTGAAAATAACTCCCTCTTCATGATATCTACATCATCCTTCACCCCAAGCAGCCGACCAAATGAAATATGCCTAGTATACTCACAACTCATTGACTTGGACCAACAAGGACCATCGATTCTATAATTATTCAAAAATAATGAAGCGATCTCTGAATTCATGGGACTTCATGACAACTTACCATAGGTAGATCACAAGGTTGGTTTTGAAATAGATATTGATACAAGGGCATACTATAGGGAAATGATTGAATCCTTTAGTCACAAAATTGATGACATGTAACTAACTTGCAAATATTTGAGTGAAAACCACATGGTGGCATTCTCTAATCATAAAATAGTAAAAAGAAAGGACGTATTCAAGGGTGAAAACCTCTATGAGGCACCCAAAGATGAGGGATTCAATCTCCCCATTAGTGTGATGCATCTAGACAAGTCAATAGTTTTAGTAGAAAAGGCCACTCCAGTCAATGTGGGAACAAAAGAAGCACCCAAGATCACTTTCTATGATGAATCCTTGTTGGATGAAGACAAAAAGAATCTAGCAGTGGTTTTGAAAGAGCGAAGAGCTAAATTTGCATGGTCATACATGGATATGCCAGGGTTGGATCCATAAGTAGTTTTGCATCATCTAGCAGTCTATCATAATGCTAAACTAGTGAAGAAAAAATTAAGAAAGATGCACCCTCAAATAACACTTTTGGTCAAACTGGGGTTACAAAAGCTTCTTGATGTTGGACTCATCTAAACCATAGATTATCCTGAGTGGGTTTCAAACTTGGTACTAGTCTCCAAGCCCACCGGGGGCATCAAAATCTGTGCTAATTTTAGAGACTTGAACAAGGCATGCCCGAAGGATGATTTCTCGCTTCCTAACATTGACATCATAGTGGATTTAACAGCTCGACATGAAATTCTATAACTCATGGATGGTTTTTTAGGCTACAATAAAATCATGATTGCCAAGGAGGATCAACACAAAATTGCATTCACTTTTCCATGGGGGACATATTGCTAGAACATGATGTCATTTGGGCTAAAGAATGTAGGAGAAACCTATCAGAGAGCAATGACCCTCATCTTTCATGACATGATCCACAAAACAGTCGAAGACTGTGGATGATATTTTGGAAAATTCAAAGAAAAGGAGTGAGCACATAGAAGTCTTGGGACCCATCTTTGACAGGCTCAAAGAGTATAAGGTATGGTTGAATCCAAAATGGTGTGTCTTCAAGGTTACATCAGGGAAACTTCTTGGCTATATCATCTCACAAAGAGGGATAGAAATTGATCCGACAAAGGTAAAAGCCATCCTAGACATGGAACCACCATAAATATTAAAGCAAATGAGAGGGTTACAAGGAATATTGCAGTCTATCAGGAGGTTCATTGCACATCTATTAGATAAAATCCACCCTTTTTCACATCTTCTCCATAAAGGAATAAATTACAAGTGGGATGAGAAGTGTGGCAAAGCTTTCCAACAAATCAAGGACTATCTATTGACACCTCCAGTGCTCATTCCACCGATATCGAACAAACCATTGATCCTATATATCTTAGCAACATCAACGGCACTAGGTGCTCTTTTAGCACAACATGATGAAAACGAAAAGGAAAGATCCATTTATTACATCAACAAGATCTTGGTGGGCTATGAAATGAACTATTCATCCATTGAGAAATCATGCTTAGCATTGGTTTTTGCTTCACAAAAATTCAAACACTACATGTTGTCACATCAAATCAAACTCATTGCAAAAATCAACCCATTGAAATACTTGTTATCCAAAGCAACTCTCACTGGGTGAATGGCCAAATGGGTAATGATATTGAGTGAATTTGACATAGAGTATGTGGACCACAAGGCAATCAAAGGAAAAGTGATCATAGAACAACTAGCAAAGGCGCCTATCTACGCAGAGAATCCATTGATATATGAATTCTCAAATGAATTAGTATTCCTTGTCAATACAACAAATCAGTGGAAGATGTACTTTGATGGATCATTCACCCAACATGGATTAGGGGCAGGTATTCTTTTCATCACCCTCTAGGTGATTGCATCTTGAAGTCATACATGCTATCATTTCTATGTATGAACAATATTGCTAAGTATGAAGCCCTAATCACAAGTCTAAGGATAGCGGTTCAATGGCAGATACATGAGATGAAGGTCTATGAAGACTCACAATTGGTTATCAACCAAGTCAACGATGACTACCAAACTAAAGATGACAAGCTTACTCCTTATAAGAAGATGGTAGAAAATCTCAAAGAATTTTGAGTAGATTCCTCGCATGAACAACCAAGCAATAGATGCTATGGCAACAATTGGATCATTGTTAAACATGTCGCACAACGTCCTGCAATGTGAATTCTTGGTAGAAAAACTTCTCGTACCAACTTTTGAAATCCCAGAATCTGAATTTGTGTGTCATTGTTGTTCTGGATCCCCATGGTATCATGATATATTCACCTACCTAAGCAGAGGAACCCTCCCATTCGATATCACCTCCAACCTTAAAAAGACCTTTGTTAAGGAGGCATCCCAATTTGTGATTCTAGGTGATACCTTATACCATTGAAGCATCGAGGGGACATTAATATGATGTCTTAACCAAGAGGAAGCCTTGACCGATTTAATAGAAGTACACAATGGCATATGTGGTTCCTATTCTAGCAGTATAACTTTAGCTAAGAAACTATTGAGGACGGGGTACTACTGGCCAACCATGGAAAGAGAAGCTCATCAATATGTGTAAAAGTGTGTCCAATTTCAACATGGAGATCTGATTCATGTTGTAGCTCAAGAATTGCAACCAATGATCATTACTTGGCCTTTCTCACAGTGGGGGCTTGACCTCATAGGAAAGACCCGAACCTCATCTAATGGCCACAAGTTTATCATAACAACCACTGAGTACTTTACCAAGTGGGTTGAAGCCATTCCTATGACCTACATAATGGGGAAGCAAATTGCTAAGTTTATCCTGAATTATGTCATCTATCATTATGGTGTTCCACAAACTCTTATATCAGACAATGGAACACCCTTCAAGAATCAGGATGTGAAAGAGCTATGTCAAATATTTAACATCCAACACCGATTCTCTACCCCGTATTACCCCTAGGGTAATGGTCAAGCTGAGGCTACAAATAAGACCATTCTAAAGATCCTAAAGAAAATGGTCAATGAAGTTGGTCGTGATTGGAATTTGCAGTTGAATCCCACTCTTTGGGCTTATCGAACCAGTATTCGCATGCCTACAGGTGCATCTATGGATCATAATCCATCCTACCTATTGAGGTTGAGCTTCCATCACTTGGAGTGTCACTATAGAACCTAATCACTGATGAAGAGTACACAATATCTTGATTAAATGAGCTAGAATTCTTGGATGAGCATCGTCTTGATGCCCTTAATCCCTTGCAATTATATCAAAACTGATTAAAACAGAGCTATAACAAGAAGATCAAGAATCGGTCTTTCTAGGTAGGGGATCTTGTCCTAAAGCAAAATCAGAGAATAATTCCAGATTAGGACAACCAGGGAAAGTTTGAGCCTAACTAGTTGGGTCCCTTTGTCATGACAACAAGTTATGGATCAAGAACATATCAATTGTCAACACCTAAAGGTGAACCCTTGTAGGAACCAACCAACAACTTGCATCTCAAAATGTTTCATGCCTAGGCTTGAAGGGTATAAATCTGAAAATACAAAAAAATAAAAAAATGATCAAAATCCAAAAAAATGAGAAAAAGGATTGAAAAAAGTAAAGAGAAAAACATTCATCCTCTAGTGAAAACCACTTTGGTGGTGCTTTGGGAAAGTGCCTTGGTGAAAACCTAGTAAACAGGTGCCTTGAGTAAATAAGGTATCTCCATCTACCTAGGCTCTTTATCCCATCATTCCATCCATCACATCATTCGTCCTATTTCATCCATCACCCATCCATGTCCATATCATAGCTTGATGTTGTGAAGTATCGTATCCCCTTAGTACTACTTGGCATATTCCAAAGGTCAGTTTGTCCTACCTATATCAAGGTAGTCTATCATATCACACTGGGGGAAATTCATTATGGATCGGATCGAGTTCTTGTATATCTTAAGGTTATTGAAAAATCCAAAAACATTCATAAAATCTCGTCAAAATCCAAAAACATTTGCAAAATCCTGTACAGCTAAAATCCAAAAACATTCATAAAATGTAAAGTCAAAATCCAAAACATCCCAAAAACATCAAAAATCCCTAAAAAGGTCAAAACATCAAAAATCCAAAAACAATATATTATCAAACTAGGAGTCTCTGAGCTTGAACGTAGGAAAGGTCATCATTGATGTGCCCCTGAGACACCCTAGGTCAGTCTTTAGGAGTTTGTCATAATAAGCTGACATTCCATCAACTATTAATATCTCATCTTCAATAAGTCAAGTCAATCGAACTACATGTTCTCTGCGTGTATAATGTAGGCAAGGATTATATTTGATCAGCCCCCAAGGCCCCTAGGATAGGTCTTTTAGGTTAGGTTCTTGGTCAAAACTGAGAAAATCCCTAAACATTCAAATATCAGAAATACCTTAAACATTTGTAAAATCTCAAAAAACACAAAAACATTCAAATATCAGAAAAGCCTTAAACATTCAAAATCTCAGAAAACCCCAAAACATTTGGAAAACTTAGAAAAACACAAAAACATTCAAATATCAAAAAATCCTTAAATATTCAAAATCTCAGAAAACACCAAACATTTGGAAAAATTAGGAAAGCCCTAAACATTCAAATATCTTGAAAACACAAAAATATTTGAAAACCCAAGAAAACCCTAAACAACCTCAAATAATCAAAAACAAAAAAAATTCACATAAACTTTCAAAAAGATAAAAAACAACCTCAAAAACATTTTCAAAATACCAAAAACATTGAAATATTCTAGAAATTATAAAACCACCCATCCCATTTCACTTTCACACGCAATAAACCTCCATCCATAATAAATCGAGCGTCACCTTCAACTTTTGACAAAATAAATAGAAAGCAAGTATCACAAGTCGCAATGTGAGCACCTAAGTGTCAAAATCTAAAGTCTAGATCATAGGTAAATGAGTCAATGAAGTTTGTATCAACAAATTATCAAACACCTCATCTTAATCAAAACATTTAATCAACATGTCCTAGGATGAATCCTTCCTGCAGTGGGCATCAGTATCATAAATCACCTTACCTATATTAAATTGGCAAGAGATATGGATAACACTGACTATTTTTATTTGATCTTTTCTTATGATTTATCTTAATGACCCATTCTGAGGACCTCTCGATGATATCTATCAAAATTATTTAGAGAGAAAGGAATGGGGCATCAATCATTATCTTTCGTTTGCTATGCTTGTAGGTGCAGACACTGAAAAATGTCTCAAATCATATCATACACTCGAATCGGGTATACTAACATCATTTCCTCTTGAAATCCATCATCTTTTTGCTTAATTAATTAAATTAGCCTAGCTACTTAATTAATCACATCACTTTCACCTATTAACCTAATTTATCAAATTGGATTAATTCACCCCCTTTCATGCTAACATTTCGTCTCGTTAAATTAAATAAATCAAACTATTTAATTTAAATCCCTAAATCTTGTTATTTAATTAAATAACTGTAAGTTATTTAATTAAATGACATTCCACCTTTCCCCCATTCATTAAATCATTTTCTTTAATGAATATCATCTAATTCTTCTAAATCCCTTAATTGCATTAATTAACATTGTTTAATTATCAATTATCTTAATCTAATTTCCCCCCCACTTGCAAGGGAATATTCCTCCTTTGCACATTCCTCCAAAAAGGGGATATTCCCATGGAATATTCCTTTGCACAATTTAATTTGGTTTTAATTAACCAAATTATCCTTTTCCTCACCCAAGAATTCTTTTCTCCTCACTCATTTGAAAAAGGGGAATATTCCTTTCTCTCAACAAACTTAGCTTCTTGAGCAAGTTAACTTGTGACCTTTTGAACAAGTTGAAAGTGTGTTTGTTTGAGGGATTGTGAACCCTTGATTAAATCTCATCTTGCATTCTCACCCATTGATGGGAATCCATGATTCATGCCTCTTCTTTCTTTCATCCTTGACCATTGATTGATCTTTTTGATCTCATCCACTGATATCTTTTTACCTATTCTATAAATAAAGCTTGCCTTTATTGAATAGGGATCCATAGTTCAGAGAAAACTTATGTTGTTGAAATCACTCACACTCACACTCATATTTAGCACACATTTAGCATCTTTTAACTCATTTTAGTTGCATTAATTAGTTTTAAGCTTCCAAAAATGGCTTCCATGATCACATAATGCATCCATTTAACTTGTTTAATTAATTAGGGTTTGGATCTTTTAGGTTAGAATCCATTTAGCATTATCTTAGCATTTGTATATCTTTATCATTTAGCATAAAATCATGTTTAATTAGCTTTCATCATGCTCATTTAGATTAAAATCATGTTTACATACACATCTCACAACTGTTCCATAAGTTTTGTTCAATAAAACTAACTGAAACAAGCTCATTTATCCACAGGATTGGGAAAGGGTCACTGTTCCACATCAGCACGACACCACTCCAACAATGGGATAAGTTTCAAATGGATTAGAGTAGACATTTAAATGCTTTCGGAGTTTAAAATACTTAGTTTTGATAAATGTTTAGTTTAAATTTCATTTGAATGATCCTATTGAGATTCGACATTAGTGGCTTCGTTATGCTTTGATTCTTCATGGATCAAGCGTAATCGGCCCATGCTAATCCATCCAAACACATTCTGGCTCTAGAAGGAGGGAAAAACTAATCAAATTTAATCAATTTCTATCTTGAATTATGTTCTTTATGACTTTTGCAAGATATAGTGATGCTCAAAATAATTTTAGCGGCGCCTTTGTTAGGCGTTGCTATATAGCGACACTATTGTCATCTAAAATAGTGATGTTGATTTAATGATTCAACGTTGATTAAACAAATGGAGACATTGAATACTTTTTAGAGGTATCAAAATTTGCAAATAGTGATGCACCTCAAATGGTGACACTATCATCGTCACTATTTTTCCCACAAAGCGACACCCTTATTCACCAGAGAGACACCCATCTTGCTCAAATAGTGATGCTATCGTAAACAATGACACCCAACTCTAGTAAGAAATTTAATGATCATTTTTTAGCATGAGTTTTAATTTTTTCACTTTATCAAATTACTAACATGCTTCTAATGTTGTTTTGGTTGTTATAGTAACAAGGTTTTGTAGGTTTATCAACGGTAAATGCATACCACTTCATCATGCTCAATCATTTCTGCCATAAGAAAAGGATTTCCTTTCCTTATTATCTTCTGATGTCTCTGGATTCAAGTCTTAAGGATCATAAGAAAAACCCTAAAAATCATGTTTTGCATGTGGGGTTAATCCTTCTTATTTCTGAATATGTGAAGTCCTTTGAGGTGGCTAAGCCAATTGCTACCCCGAAGGGTAAACAGTCTAAGCCAGTGGAGGAGTATGAGACTACCTCAGAAGAGGAATCGACTAGCAAAAAAGTGAAGAAAAGGAGACTTATTTTGGAAAAGGAGTCAGATTCAGAGGAGGATGTGGAATTTTTCCCAGACTCACTTGCTTCTTTGGAGGTGGGTCCTCAATCCCCTCCTGCGGGAAAGACAAAAAAAGGGTAGTCGTGTGCTAGCGAGGGCTATGTGACCTGTAGTGATGAGGTGGTTGTTGATTTGTTGAGTAGGGGTGTGAATGAGAAGAATGATTTGTATGGTGAGGCTTCTTTGCCACCCCTTGTAACCAAGCAAAAGAAGGATCCAAAGGATGAAAGCAGGAAGAAACGGGTTCTAAAGACTGCAAGTCAATTATTAGAGAGGGACTTTTGTCTCACTATCTTGGGTGGTCTGTATACTGATGATTCTATGAGTATTAACCCAGACATGTAGTAAAAAGGTAAGACTGAGGTTGCTGGTGGTTTGATTATTGTGGATACCCAAGTTGTAAATTTGGAGAGGCTGAAGAAAAGAAAGGTTGTGGCAGAGGAGATTGTGAGTTCCATCTGCAAAATAAAGACTCCGGTTGCAATTGGGAAAGGTAAGAAAATATTTGTTGGTTAGGATAAGGTTAGCTCCTCTGAGGAGGAAGATGCTTTGGGGAAGGGGGTTTTTAATATTGTTAGAGAAGAAATGTCTAATGTGCTGGGAACTGCTCGTGAGGGTTCCATTATTTTGTTCAAATTATTTAAATGGTTTTTTCATGAACTCCATAAAACTAATGCCAAAGTTAGGGGTGTGGTGAGTAAGGCTGAAGATTTCTCTGTCCAAAACCAGATAGATGAATTGTTTCATTCCCTTAACACTATGACAAACATTATGGTGGAGGAAACTCTTAAGATGAAATAGAATCTGGAAGGTAGAATCCTCACCCTTGAAGATCAAATGGAGAAATTTTGGGCTATTGTGATGAAGGGTGGGGAGGTGTCGAAATCTATTGTTAAATTTGATTATGCTGGTGTGACTTCCCTTGTGGTCAGTGTGAAGAAGCATAAGGAAATTGTTCATTCTAAAGAGATTGGTGCTGCTAGTAAGCTGATGGAGGAGGAGGTTGTTGCTAAGAAGGGTGGGGAGAAGAGTAATGTTTTGATTACTGTGGTGAATATGGATGGCCCTGGTGCTAGAACTAGAAACAAGACTAAAGCTTAGGTTGGGGCTTTTGGTAAAGAAATTCTTGATGTTTGGATGATGCTCAGAAGGTTGTGGCAAGTGACATGGAAGCGATGAATATTCTAAAAAACATGTAGTGTTGTTGGTTGGGGTCCTCC
Organism: Sequoia sempervirens; assembly: GCA_007258455.2. Taxonomy (NCBI): domain Eukaryota; kingdom Viridiplantae; phylum Streptophyta; class Pinopsida; order Cupressales; family Cupressaceae; genus Sequoia; species Sequoia sempervirens. The sequence continues at coordinate 135,948,725 of VDFB02353493.1, forward strand.
TTTTTGGCTAACTTTTGCTAATGGCTCGTTGATGTTGGGCTAAATTTTTGCTTAGTGTTGTTATCTTTAGTTTCAACTGCTTTCTTTTGTATAGAGTTTTGGGCCCCTTCAAAACCTGTATTTTACCTCTAATAAAAGATAACCATACACATCATCGTCAAACAATCAAACAACAATCAACGCTGCAAACACTCAACGTGGACAAAAAAGAACAAATAGTGCTCCTAAATGAAAATTCACTTCCTTAGGGGAACCTATGGAGGATGTGTTTAAGAGGTTGATACAGTCTAATCTTATCACATTCCTAGATTTTTCAAACTATCAAGAGCCACAAGTCAAACCTCACAACTATAAAGAAGATCATTTTTGTGAATTTCACCAATACAAAGGTCATAACACACAAAATTATTTGACTCAAACATATAATAGAAGATCTTATTGAACAAGGAGACATTCATGTCGATAAAAAATTAGGGAATGAAAATCTGAAAATTTACAAAAACCCTATGCCTGACCATACAAAAGCAAAAGATTTAGGAAAGGCATCGACCTCAAAAAACGTAAACAATACTCATCATACTATGGCAGGACATATTTATTTATCACAGCATGAGGAATCAGACACATATCAAGATCCTATTTTAAAACAAAGTCCAACCCCATCAATAGTGCAATATTTTATACCATAATAACATCAAGTGGATATCAGATTGTGATCTCTCCCACATATGACTCAATGATTGGGCATGTTGAAGAAGTTCCAAATGAGCTAGTGTGTGAACCCCAATCCTAATACCTGCAAAACAACATAAAAAAACATATTAGATGGTGAAATGCAAGCAAGAACAAGGATTCCCCATGGAGTCCATTTACAAAGTTCAAATTAGGAAAAGCAATGAAGAATACAATGAGATAACAATAAAAGAGATTGAATCCTAATTAAACTAGCAAAATCATGATCCCATGGGGGAATTGGTGCCAATTTGATGTGAAAATTGGCCCTTTCCCAATTCCTATGATGCAAGATTGATGTGTGATGATAATTGATCCACTTTGTTGATGCTTTAGGAGTGCTCCAATGGAAAAACCTGCATAACCTAGCTAATATTCAATGATAATGGATGAAATTTGCTAAATATTTGAGCATAGTAAGTTTTCTCAAATTGTGGATGTCCAAATGAAGAGATTAGCCTCTTATTTATAGATTGAAAAGTTGAAAGCATGCCCAAAATAGAGCAATGTGGGACTAAGAATTAACTAATGGAAAAGTGCCACTTGTCAACCTATGAGTGGATGGAGGATGTGCAAGTTTTGATAATTGTGCCAATAAATGCATATTTTTGAATTTTGAATTTGTTGAAATGACATGCAAGAGGGAAGAAAGAATGCATTGAATGCCACTTGGATCAAGGAAAATGACATGTAAGATGGATTTAATGCCTTGTTGGAAGGACTTATCCCACTTGGAATTTGAATTCAAATTTGGGGAATATTCCTCAAAAGATGCTTTGTTGAAGAAAATAGAGATTTAATAAATCAATTAAATCTATTTTCATGTGCAAGTGGGAAAAGCTAGAGGATGGGACATGATATGAGATTAAATTAATTCAAGTTAATTAATTTAATGAAGAGATTAAGTGATGTGACCAATTTGACTTAAATTTGTGGATTTATTTAAATCAAATATAAGAAGAATGTGATAAGGGATTAATTAAATAAAGATTTTTGATTTATTTAATTAAAAGAGATGATGTTAGATTAAACTAAATAAGTTTTTTAATTTATTTAATTTAATAGATAGACTTAAGAGATTTAATCAAATAAAATTAATTATTTAATTAAATAGGATAATTAGATCAAAATGGTTAATTTAATTATCGAGAAAAGGTGACTTAATTAGATAACTGATTTATTTAATTAAGAGAGAAATATTGATGAATTTAATAAAATAAAGGTATTTGATTAAATGGTTAGACCGAAGGATGATTCAGGATGAAACAATGTTAGTGGTTAGGATCAGATGCACAATATCAATCAGTACATTTTACGTGTCTACATTTTTCCCCTCTTTGAAGCAATGCACTTGTTGCGTTGGTTCAAAGAATAAACGATCTCGATCAAAGCCAAATTTTTTTTTGTTTTCAAAATCTTGCACCACTACTGCCCGGTGAGAGAAAACATGCCAATATATTTCCCCCTCGAGAGATTGGACAAAAAATTCAATTTTTGGGTGATCTCGCAAAAAAATAGGACAAGGTGCTCGACAGGCTAAAAAAGGCTCCAAGAGGCCAAAAATGTGTCTAAACGCAATAAAACGATGTAAAACAGGCCTCAACTAGATTTAAACAGGCTCAAGGGTTCAAAACCCTAGCAGGATAACCAATCAGGATGAAAAAACATTAATTTTCAAGCTTAAAAAGGCTTTGAGGGGTCACTTTCAATTCATTTTCACACACAACCATCTAGCAACCTTGAGATTTGAGCTTTGACCTCTTAACGATATGGCGCAACGATAGCTCCTGATGCACATTTCTAACCAAGTCTGAACATACCAGTGGCCACCCGACATTGGGGCACTGGTAAGTGATCCTTGAGTTTTATTTTTTGTTTTTAGCGTTCATTTATTGCTTTCAAAGTTAGCTTTTCTACAGCGGTGCTATATAGTGCCGCTCAAAAATCAAACTGCGCGGTGGCGGTGGAGTTTGGAATTTGAAAATAAATTCCAAACTCCGACGTTGAGGTCATGGCCCACGGGGTCATTTCCAAAGTGCGACGCGGTGGTGTGTTAATGACAGGAATCTTTTCAAACTGCACTGCTCGGAAGGAAAGTGCACCGGGGCGGTGCGCTTTCGGCATTTTGTGCCCCAACGTCATAGTTTGATAAAAATCAAACTGCGACGCCTTCACAGATAGTGACGCTGGAGTGGTTTCTTGGACACCCAACAAATTTTTTTTCAAAATTTTTATCATGATGACCCTTCTTGATGCAAGACGTAGCGAGGGAGCTCTATTCCTGAGAGCACAGGTCACGAGATCTCTTTGGTTACTTGTGGGACCTCAGTGACAAAGATCAGGATCGACTATGAGACATGGGGTTGTGGTACATCGCCTATGCAGCGCCTGTTCGCACCCACCTTGGGATGATGTCAGAGCTTGCCGAGAGATGGCACATCGAGACCTCTTATTTCCACCTTCCCACCGGTGAGGCCACTGTCACCTTGGAGGACGTTTGGTGCATCTTGAAATTGTTGATTCATGGTCAGCACATTATTTTCAATATAGATGACAGGCAGAATTCCTGTCACACAGTCTTGACCACATAGGACATTGTCATTTGTGAGGGGAAAATCGAGCTTGAGCATCATAGGGCTTTGGCCTCTCCCTTCCTCTTGGTTGTTGCGGTGATTATTTCAGGTCTCGTTGAACCAGATCGATGAATTCGGTACTTCAGTCCCGGTTGGGCACTCTACTAGGAGCGCATGGTGATGCGTGGCAGGCCTACTCATTTTTCTTAGGGGTTGGTTATTCTTGCGTCACTATACAAAGATCTTCACGAGTACATCTACCTGGATGGCAGAGCACTCGGAGCAGGTGTCACACTCCTCCATGTATGGGCGTGGGAGCACATTGCTATCTTTCGGCTATGGATTGTTGTAGTTCTGATGGGGCCTGATGATTCCCTTGTATGGCGCTACAGAGGTGGTGTGTCCTTCACACACATGGGCGAGCACGAGATTCCCTATTAGAGGAGGGTCCTAGATGAGATGCAAGTGTTTATATGGCATCTGTACCTTGGTCGGCCCAGATGGGCCGACGATGCAAATTAAATTTTCTATGCCCACCAAGACCACTTCATGTAGGGGTGAGAGCACACGATGATAGAGAGATATCTTCCCGGGTGCATTCAACACCAATTCAGTGAGCCTCAGGATTGGCCAAATGATGATTATGTGGCCATATTTTCTCGCACCATGTCACAAGTTTCATGGGGGCTATACATTCCTGCTTCCGAGGCCGTGGACAACTTTAGACATTTGGTGGCTCAACCATGGGCTTATGATCAGGGGCCTGCAGATCTAGGCATCACACAGGCATATAGAGACTGGTTCCAGCCTCCCCTACGGTTGACAATTCCAGGAGCAATCCTTGATTGACAGAGGATGAGAGGTAGAGGGGGAGGACAAGGACAGAGAGATGGTGTACAAAAAGACCAGCCGGTCGAGCCTCCAGTTCAGCTAGTTGAGCCAGTTTAGCTAGGTTAGGTTGACGTGCAGATGCAGGATCAACAACAAGTGCCGACTAGGCAGCAGGGGCATGCAGGTGCACCACCACAGGCTAGGGGTGAGGATCAGCCTTAGGTACAACCTCCACGAGCATAACCAGTAGGGTAGGTGGATCCCCAAGATGCATTGATTGCACAACTGTAGGCCCAGGTGCAGACTTTGATAGGGGAGAGAGATCAGGCATAGATCGAGAGGGACCAGGTCAGGGATGAGAGGGACTAGGCTATACTATAGAGACAGGCCACAGAGTTACAGGCGACCGCAGAGATGGGCTGGAGAAAATAGTTGGAGAGAATGGAAGCCTCCTCCTCTCAGAGTACAATGTCCATTAGGTCCTACTGGGAGTCCATTTGGAAGGCAGATTATTACCACATGCACTATCATCAGGCTGTACCTAAAATAGCACGGGTCCTGGAGTACTTGTAGCGGACCAGCCACAGACCAACAGAGGGTCACGGTGATAGGGGTGAGGGCAACATACATGAGGGTTAGGTCTCCTTTTGATCGAGATGATATCATCTTGTGTCCTATGGGCTCCTTTTTGATAGCCTGATGGGCCTTTTTTTGTACTAATTGACATATATTTACAGTGATCCGATTATTTTGTACTATGATAGTTATTCAATGATGATATATATATGAGATAATTTTGATGTGATGTGATGTGTATCATTTATTTATGCATGTATGGATGATTCTATTTCTATATGTTGTGCAATGATGTTATGGTGTTAAATGATGTATTTATGGATGCATTTATTTTCGATGATATATGCATTATGTAATGATTATGACTAACAGATCTATATTATGTTGTTGACTTATGATATGCAGATGTATTTATGTGATACGTAATGATGCTGTAGTCTATATGATGATTTGAAATGATATGATATGTAATATGTAATATGCAAAATGATATGGAAATGATATATGGTGTATACACGAAATGATGTGAATCATGCTTATATATGAAATGATTATGGATGGATGTACGCTTTGCATGTAATGGATTTTTTTATGTTTCTATTTATGCTTATAATGATGTGGAATGATTTATGCAATGAAATGTAAAAAAATGATTGTAATGCTATTTATGAGATGATATGGATGATTAGTGGATGATATAATGCAATGGTTGTGGTTTATATGATGTGTATTGATTATGCAAATGAGATGGTTTTAAGATGCTTAGAATAACAAACATTATCTTAAACATGTTAAATGTATGTGATGCATTTACTGTGATGTGATGTAATATATGAAATGATATGTTAATGTAAAGTGGTATGATGATGCTTAATGTAAAATGAACGTAATGTGGGAGATGACTTTATAATGTTATGTGAGTATTTATGCAATGGATTATCTATAATGCTTATGTACCTATTATGTATGATTATGCAGTAAATGGAAATATGAAGTGACTATGAAATGTTTATGCACATGAATATTATGCAATGATTTATGTGATAAATGCAATGTGATGCAAAAAATGGATGCAAGGTAATGAGAAAGGGATGTGCTAATTTATGGAAAATGATTATAATACCATGTTTATAAGATGATGGAAATGCAATGCATGTGTTTCCTATATGATATGTTTATGCAATATGCTAATGATTTGTGGATGCAGGATCGATGACGATGACGATGATGATGATGATGATGATGATCAATTGTCATAGTACCTTGTTAGTGCGATGAGCAAGAAGGAATGAAAAAGAAAGACATTTCAACAAGTCAAGAGATGATGAATATGCAAAATGATGATTTCTTGCAGAGCAATTAGGATTTTCAAAGGGCCAATTTCCTTATGTTTGATGACACACATGGTACGATGCATCAAGGTATAGAAAACCAGGATGGTGTTGTACCTAGTGTGATGGACTTTGACTTGACAAACAGATAGTAGCATTTTTTGTTCACACCTGACATACGTAAACCTTGCTAGGATGTACTTTAGAAGTTTCAAACACCTCAGACCAAAACATGGAAAGGTATATCCTCTCAATGCAATAGTCAACAAGCTGCCCAAAACATCCTCCATACATACCTAACAAAGCAAGTATTCACCAAGTTATATTACAAGAACGTCCAACAAGCACGAAAGACAAAAGATAATGATCATTGCCCCATTCCTATTTCTCTAAATCCTTTGCTCAGATATCATCGAGAAGTCCTTGGAATGAGCACAATAATATAAGTCAAAAGACAAAGATAAAGTAAACAAACAAGCTGATGTTCTCCAATACTGTTAACCAAAAGGGGATGTGTTTTTAAGGATAAGAACCAAAACTATTGCCAAAAGATAATGCCCATTGTAGGAAGGATACATCCTAGGACATGTTAGTGGATGGCGACACATCATTTCGTTTATCTTAAGTGCTCTTTCAAATGATTGATATGGGACCAATTGGATGATAGGTTATCGACACAAAGAGTTGACCAACTTGCTTATGTACTAACTTAGACCTAAGACTTGATGATTTTAGTTTTCACTTTTAACCTGCTAGACTTGCTTCTGATTGTTTCACCAAAGGTTGAAGATGATGATTGTTTATTATGAGTGATGTTATTGTGAGTGAAAGCAAGATGAGATAGATGGATTTTTTCAAATATTTGGATGTTTTTGAAGTTTTGCAATGTTTTTTTAGGTTGTTTTTGGTATTTTTTGAGATTTTCAAATGTTTTGATTTTTGATTTTTTTGATGTTTTGGGGTTTTTTGAGATTTTTACCAAGAGACTAACCTAAAGACCTATCCTAGGGGCCTCGAGGGCTAATCAACAGATTAGCCTTGCCTACATTATACACACAGAGACCACGTAGTTTGACTGATGACTTGACCGATTTACAAATGACGATATACATGATGAGATGTCAGTTTATTATGACAAACTCCTAAAGGACTAGCCTAAGTGTCTCGGGGGATGATCAAAGATCAACCTTGCCTACGTTTCAAGGCTCAGAGACCTGTAGTTCGACAAGATGACTTTTTTTGGACCTATTTTGGGATTTTTATATGTTTTGAATGTTTTTGGATTTTGTGATATTTTGATGTTTTTGGATTTTCTGATTTTAGGACTTCAAGAATATACACGAATCCGGTTCGATGATAACATGCCCCCGGCGTGATGCAATAGACTACTCCGATAAAGGCATGACAAACTGACCTTGAGGATGGGCCGAGTAGTACTAGGAGAGATCATGATATGAACATAGGACCAAGCTATGATGCAGATGTGGGTGGATGAGTGATGAATGGAGATCCAAATGTGATGGATGATGGAAACGTAATGGATGGATGATGCAAAACAAGCCGTAAAGATCCTGGTAGATGGAAAGTGCTTATTTACATAAGGCGCCTGTTTGCTAGGTTTTCACCAAGGTAGTTGCCCAAAGTGCCACTGAAGTGGTTTTCACTAGAGGAAGATTTTTCTCTTTACTATTTTTAATCCTTTTTCTGATTTTTTTGCTTTTTAGATTTATTTTTTATTGTCACAAGACGCCTGTTTGCCAGGTTTTCGCCGAAGTAACCATTTTTTCAAGACATTTTTTTATTTTTTTGGATTTTTTGGTTCTATACCTTGAAAGATTTAGGCATAAAACTTTTTGAGATGAGAGCTATTAATGGGCTCTTACAGAGGTTCCCCTTTGAGTGTTGATAACTGATATGCCCCTGAGTTATAACTTGTGCTAAAAAATGGTCCCAACCAATTGGGTTCAAATTTTTCTTTGCTACTTGGATTTGGTACATTCTTTTGATTCTCCTTTAATACCAGTTCTCTGACTTAGAAAGTCCTGCTTTTGATTTTCTTATTATAGCTCCTTTTGATTCTATTCTAATAGACTTGCAAATGATTCAAAGCATCTATACGTCGCTCATCCAGTAGCTTCAGCTCATTCAATCTTCATACTCGGTAGTCTTCATATGTGATGAGGTTTTGCAGTGATATCCTGAGTGATGGGAGCTCAATCTCAATGGGGAGTACTGCTTCTAATTTGTAGACCAGGGAGAAAGGGGTGGCACCGATGGGTGTGTATATATTGGTTTGATAGGCCCAAAGAGCGGGATTAAGCTGCAGATACCAGTCACGACCCGTGTCATTAACTATTTTCTTGAGGATTTTCAAAATGGTTTTGTTAGTGGCTTTTGCTTGGCCATTGCCTTGGGGATAGTATGGGGTAGAGAAGTGATGTTGGATTTTGAATTTTTTGCATAAGTCACAGACCTCCTGATTCTTAAATGGTGTCCCATTATCTAAGATAATGGCTTGTGGAACACCATAGTGGAAAATGAGATAGTTCAGGATGAACTTTGATATCTGCTTCCCAGTTATATATGTCATGGGTATGGCTTCCACCCACTTAGTAAAGTACTTTGTTGCGGTTATGATGAATTTGTGGCCGTTAGATGAAGTGGGCGTGATTTTCCCAATGAGATCGAGTCCCCACTGTGAAAAGGGCCATGGTGTGATGATGGGATGAAGTCCTTGAGCTAGAGCATGGATGAGGTCCCCATGTTGCTGACATTGTAGACACCTTTTGGCATAGTCATGTGCCTCTCTTTCCATTGTGGGCCAATAATACCCCATCCTCTGCAGTTTCTTGGCTATGGTCATTCCACTCGAGTGTGAACCATAGATACCATTATGTACTTCAGTTAGAGCAGTCAATGCCTCCTCAATGTTTAAGCAACGTAGTAGGGTTCCTTCTATGCTTCTACGATATAGGGTATCTCCTAGGATGAAAAATCAGGATGCCTTTTTGACAAAGGTTCATTTTAGGTTTGAGGGTAAGTCAACTGGTATGACTCCTATTCGAAGGTATGTATAAATGTCGTCGTACCAAGGATCACTGAGACCAACAATTTCACACACGAATTCTGATTTTGGTACCTCGAATTTAGGAACAAGAAGCTACTCTATCAAGAATTCATATTTTGGAACATTGTGAGGGATGTCCAGTAAGGATCCAATTATTTCCATGGCGTCTATTGCTCTATTGTTGGCTCTGGGTATTTGCTCAAATGTGATTTCGATGAAGGATTATTTGAGAGTCTCCACCAATTTATTTTATGGAGTGAGCTTGTCGTCCTTGGTTTGGTATTCATCGTTCACTTGATTTATTATCAATTGGGAGTCTCCATATACTCTGAGAGCTATAATGTTCCACTGCACTACTATTCTAAGACCTATGGTTAAAGCCTCGTATTTTGCATTGTTATTGGTGCAGGGAAACACCAATTTGTAGGACCTTGGTATGTAGTCCCCTTGTGGGGTGATAAAGAAGACACTGGGTCCTGATCCATGCTGTGTGTATGAGCCATCGAAGTATAGTTTCTAGTGGTCAGCTATGTTGAGATTGAAAATAGATTCATTTGGAAACTCTAAGACGAGAGGATTCTCTAAATAGATTGGTGCTTCTGCAAGTTGATCTATAATGACTTGGCCTTTGATTACTTTCCGCTCGACATATTCAATGTCATATTCTAATAGTATCATTACCCATTTCACCATTCTTCTAGTGAGCATTTCCTTTGACAGTAAGTACTTGATAGGGTCAATTTTGGCGATGAGTTTTATTTTGTGTGCCAACATGTAATGTCTAAATTTCTGTGATGCAAACACTACTGCTAGGAATTCTTTCTCTATGAATGAGTAGTTTAGCTCATGCCCAACCATTGTTCTACTGATGTAATAGATAGCCCTTTCTGTTCCATTTTTGTCTTGCTGAGCTAGGAGAGCTCTAAGGGCTACTACTGTTGCTGATACGCAGAGAATTAATGGTTTTCTTGGGATTGGTGGCATTAAGACCAGTGGTGTTACTAGATATTCTTTGATTTTATTGAATGCCTCTTCACACTTGTTATCCCATTTGTACGCTACTCCCTTGTGAAGTAGGTGAGGATATGGGTTTTGTTTGTCCGCCAACTGTGCTATGAATCTTCGAATGGATTGGAGCCTGCCTTGGAGACCTCTCAATTACTTTAATGTTTTTGGTGCCTCCATTTCAAGGATTTATTTTACCTTTGCTGGATCTACCTCAATACCTCTCATTGACACTATATATCCTAGCAGCTTTCCTGATTGTACGCCGGAGACACACTTCTTTGGGTTTAATCTGACCTTGTACTCTTCCAGCTTGTCAAAAATGGCACTTAAGGTTGCTATGAGATCTTTTCTCTTTGTAGATTTGGCTAGAATGTCATCAACGTAATCTTCAACCGTCTTATGGATCATGTCATGGAATATCAATGTCATGGCCCTTTGGTATGTTGCTCCTGCATTCTTTAAGGTAAATGGCATCATATTCTAGTAGTAAGTCCCACATGGACAAATTAAAGTTGTTTTATGTTGGTCCTCTTTAGCTATCATGATCTGATTGTACCTTGAGAATCCGTCCATTAGTGACAACATTTCATGTCCGGCTATCATGTCTACTATCATATCAATGTTTAGAAGTGGGAAGTCATCTTTCAGACATGCTTTATTCAAGTCTCTAAAGTTTGTGTAGATTCTGATGCCCCCATCAGGTTTTGAGACAGGTACCAAGTTTGACACCCATTCTGGATAATCTATCGGTCGGATGAATCCCACATCTAATAGCTTTTTTAGCTGCATTTTGACTAATAAGGCGATCTAAGGGTGCATTTTTTGAAGGTTTTGTTTAACAGGCTTTGCTTCTAGATATACTAGTAAGTGGTGAACCACAATTTCTAGATCAAGTCCTGGCATGTCAGCATAGCTCCATGCGAAGTTTATTTGTCTTTCTCTTAGGAAGGCTGCTAGGATCTCTTGTTCCTCTGATAGTAATGACTCTGCATAGAATGTGATGTGTGGGGTTTCCTCTATTCCTAGATTAACTGGATTGCACCTTTCTGCCAAGACTAATAATTTTTCTTGATGAATAGCTCTAAAAGGAAGATTGAATCCTCCATCCTCGGGTGCCTCAGAGAGGTTTTCACCATTGGATGTGTCCTTTCTTTTTACTTTTTTCTAGTTGGAGAGTGCCACAGTGTGGTTTTCACTCAAGGACTTAAATATTATTCTTAATTTTTCACTTTTGCGATGAAGGGATTCAATCGTTTCCCCATAATAGGCATGTGTATCTAGCTCCATTATGAACCTTGCTTTGTGATCCCCACATGGAATGTTATCCCGTAGTCCCATGAATTCTGAGAGTGCCTCATCATTTTCGAATGTATCGAGAATTGGTGCTCCTCGTTGGTCATAGTCGATGAGTTGGGGATATACTAGGTAGATTTCATTATTTTGGTGGTCTGATTCAAAAGATAGGGTGCTAATCATGCAAAGAGTGGTATCCTCAAATAGCCTAGGTAAGTTGGTCATGGGATCCTCATCATCGCTACTACTACAGACATTGGTTATGTCAAATGTGAAATTGTCTAAGACTCGGCTTGTAGATACTGGTAAGTGTAGTTATGCTATGGTTGGTTGAGGAGGATTATTAACCTTTCTAACTGGAGGACCTCAACCACATATGGTTATACTCAGAGGGGTACATCCAAGACCAAGATTTTTTATCACTCGCATCTCTGGAATGATAGGTATTATAAGCCCATTGTCATTTTTCCCAAGTCTTTGATTTCTGTCATAGCCCATTGCGAGCATCATTTGCAGACCCTTACTTCTGTCATCCATTGGTAAATCAGCGACTGGTCTCTTATCTTGATATAGCATATGAGATGGATCTGCCTCAATAACTTCTTGGCCAAGATCTCCCCAACTTGTAAAGTTGGGATAGTCTTCAGGAGATGTTTGGGATGTGGAGGCTTCATTTATTTGTGGACATCCCCGTGATCTAGGAGATTGTGGTAACTCTCCTACCACAAAATCATTTTTAGGGATTATGTATTTTCCACAACCATTATCTTGGATGATGAATGTCAAAAATGGTGGGAATGGTGGGAGTGACGGGTTTCTTTGTCGCATAAGTGGATGCGAGAGTGGTGGGATCAATGTATGGTGTAGATGGACCCTCATCATTTTTTGGTACTTGGGGGATTTTATAGTACTTTGCTTCAAGGATTTTGCAATAGGAGAAGGGTTCAGGATCTCCATGGATGGAAACTTCTTGTCCCTCATGTGTGAATTTCACACATTGATGGAAAGTTGACGCTACTGCCTTCATTGCATGAATCCATGGGCGTCCTAGGAGGATGTTATACGACAAGTCGAAGTCCAAGACCTGACAAGTAGTTTCCATGATAGATGGCCCTACTTGAATAGGGATTTTTATTGTGCCCTAGGACACTCTTTCTTGATCATCATATGCTCTTATTGTGATACCCTTTCCTTTGTTGATAGAATCCTCTGAGATTTTTAGTTGTTTGATGAGCTTGAGAGAACAAATATTTAGGCCCGCCCCTCCATCCGCCAAGACCCTTTTGAATTTACTTTTATGTGCTATGATTTCTAAGTGGAGCACATGGTTGTGAGATGGTTGAGAGGGGAAATCCTGGTCAAAGAATGTGAGGAGATTTGGCGTAATGATATTTCTGACCATAGCTTGGAATTGTTTTGCATCAAGATCTATAGGGACAGTGGATGAAGCCAGCGCTTCCTCAAGGATTTTCTTATGGGATGATGAGATTTTTAGTAACTCCATGATGGAGATTTGCGCTGGCATTCTTTTGAGCTAATCAAGGACATTATATCCATTAGGGACAGATCTAGATGTAAGGACTCTGTTTGGCTGGGATGATCCTGCGATGGTAACTTTTTCGCCTCTTGTGGTGACTCCACAATCGACTTGATCTCCTTTGATAGCGATTACCATGCAGTATTCATCTAGGGAGGCGACAACAATTTCATACACATGATTCACATTTGTGTGGGTTCCTTTCCCCTTATCAGTGTTATTATTTCCTTTATTGCCATGGTTAGGCATCAGATTCGTGTATATCTTAAGGTCTTGGTTTCCTGTTGGCTGTTCCATGTTTATAATTCTTTGATCGATGAGATCTTGAATTATGTTTTTTAGCCTCATACAACTATTCGTGGTATGCCCTTTGATTTTATGGAAGTCACAAAGTTGATTCTCATTATACCAAGGAGGTTTCACATCCAGTTCTTGGTAATTCTCATAGGTGGGCGCTTTGATGAGTTTTTCATTTATCAGTTTCTTCATGATGACTTCAAGTGGTTCCCCAAGAGCAGTGTACTTTTGCTTGTGGTATTTGTTGTTCCATTGGGGTGGTCCCCTTTGATCATTGAGATTGTTAATTGCCTGATTATTGTTTGGTTGTTGTGTTGTCTGATGATTGTTTTGGTGTTGGATTTGGATTTGTGGTGTGGTTGTATTTTGGTGCGAGGCACTGATGACCACTTTGGTGTCAAAAACACCATCATTAGTAACATTTTTGTTCCTTTCCCACATGCGAGGTTTATCATTGTAATTGGTGGGTGGGCAGTTTTTTTGTTGTTTGAGGTATGAAGTTGATCTTGCGGGTTGTGTCATAAGGGCTCGTTCAATGCTGAGCACCTTGGAGATCAACTAATCATATGTGGTGATCCTTTGTACCTTGAGATGAAATGCCAAGAGGCCGTCAAGGTTGGATATAATGGTGCAAACTTGTTGTTCCTTAGGAATGGTCCATTTGCTCTGATTGGCCTTGGATCACCATCGTTGTAGGAATGAAGCAAATGATTCATTCTTTCCTTGTTTCAGAGCTGAGAGTTCTTATAGACTAACATCCATGGAAATGTTACATTCATAATTTTTAATGAATGCGTCTATAATTTCTTGAAATGTTTTAATGCCTATAGGTAGGCGAGAGAACCATTCCATGGCGTGGCCAGCCAAACTCTTGGGAAATAGCTGCATCAGATAGGTATCATCATATGCGACTTCCATGCAATGAACCTAGAATTCCCTTATGTGATCTTCAGGGTTTCCTGTCCCTCGATATTTGTCAAACTTGGGGATCTCAAATCCCTTGGGGAATGGTTTCATCACAAGGATCCTATCAAATGGATAGGGACACAAGTTTCTTAGTGTTTTGTGGTTCACCCTGATTGAAGATCGAGCACTTGTTGCGAGAGAAACCTGATTTGTGTTGTTACGTCATTTTGTGGATTAGGGGGTGGGATGAAGGTGTTATGGGGTGTTTCAATTGTGGGTTGGATGGGTGGGTTGTTTGGTGTGTTAATTGATGGTATTTGCACATTCTGTCGAGCTAGGTATGCTTGCACTTGCTGCTGTATAAACAATGCTTGTTATTGTTGTTGTTGTTGTTGTTGTTGTGCTAAGATTGCCTGTTGTTGAGCTTGTTGTTGTGCTTGTTGTTGTTCCAACAATGCCTATTGTTGGGCCGCTAATTGGGATACTTCTTGCTGATCTTGATATTGTTTTATTGCTTGTTGATATGCTAGTAGTTGTGCTGCTTGTTTTTGTGCTTGTGCCTATGCTTGTTGTGCTTGATATTGAGCATGTGCCTGAGCTTGAGCTTGAGCTTGTGCTGCTTGTGCTTGTGTTGCTTGTTGTTGTAATAGAATTTGGGCTTGAGCAACCTTTTGTGTTTGTAATGCAACTTGGGTTGTTTTAGTAGCTTGTGTAGCTTGAGCGACTTCTTGTTGTTGTTGTTGCAATAGGGCTTGGGATTGTGCGGCCTGTTGCGCTTGTTGTGCAATTTGGGAAGTTTGAGCATTTTGCGCTGCTTGTACGGCTTGTTGAGAAGTTATTTGTGCAAATTTTTTCTTTTGTATTTGTAGGAATGCTTTTTGATAAGCAGCTTGGTGAGCGTCTTGCAATGCCATGCTGTATTGGTTTGATAAATTGGAGTTTGGTGGTGGTGGGGGTGGTGGTGGATTTGGAATAGTGTTTGTGGTGGTGGTGAGTGGTGATGTCGTGTTGGTGGTTTGAGTGGTGAATGGTGCTATTGATGTGATTGGTCCTTGAGAGACCATATTTTGAGATGTTAGGGGGGTGGTTGATGATGTTGCGATTGCTTGTGTAGTTGTCATATGTTGTTGCGATATTGATGACAAGTTTTGAGAGTTTGGTGTGATGCTTTGATTGGTGCTTAGAATGTTGGTTTGATTGATATTTGGTAAAGGTGGAAGCCCCAAGCCAAGTAAAGGTGTGGATAATGGTGGTAATGGTGGAAGAGGTGAAAATGTGAGGGCTGTGAGTTCTGGAGAAAATGATGTGGTGTCGAAAATGCCCCCAGGTCCGAACATGTCACCTTCTTCTTGCAAATTTGTGAGAAGAGAAGTTTGAGGTGTTGTGCGGAAGGATGATGATGATGGATCATTAGGATTATGGAAAGTGAGAGGGACATACTTATGTAATGGATTTTGGGGTATGTTTTGTTCCAAAATGGTGTTTGCCTCCAAGTCTTGATTATTAACAAGGGGATGTGTTTGAATAGCATTAAGAAATGCATTTCCCTTATTGACATTAGGTTGAGTTGGAGCAAAAGATGTTGTGATTTGCAGAATGTTTTGAGTGATGCTTTGGGATGGGGGTGTAGATGAGATGGGGAGTGTGGATGAAATCAGAGGCATAACCTCCAAAGATGGTTTCACTATAGATCTCATGTCGAAATTAAAAGGTAATTTGGCCCCTTGTTTTGCTAGTTCAAGCATGTATAGTGAAGGGTTAAGCCTCATCATGATGTTGATGATCTTATGGTTTTCCGGATTTTGGAGTATTTCGATTATTTCTTCATGTGACATCCCAAAGGTAAGATCTTCTCCTTAGATTTCCTCTTGTGGGTTTTGTGATGATGAGATAGTCAAAGGATTGCTTAATTCGATGGGATTCATTTCGACGTTTGTTTGGCTTAGGTCACTTGAAGCGGGTGTTTCTTTGTCGGCTTCCATGTTCTTCTTGTATTGAGATCTAGTTTGCACCATAAAACAAGGATCAATTTTCAAGAATATGGGAGATGAATCTCTTAATTCTTTGGATTGATCTTTACTTTATGCACAAAAGAGAAAATTTTAGGATATCTTGAGGATCAAAAGGTGATATGATGATGATGCAAGAGATGGGTGATGTGGATGTTTGATCTTTTGATAAATATTGAGGGGGATGCTAGACTTTTGGGACTTGCAGATATGTTTTGGATTTTGATTTTTGATTTTATTTTTGGGATTGTCCTTGACTTGATTGATTTTGGTTTGCTTTGATTGAAAAAATAGACCCTAAGATGTTGGATGATTATCTAAGGGGTAGATTTTTTCAAAGGATGATAATTTGAATATGTGTAGGGAGAAAGATGCATCTACCCACACCTATTCAAACAAGATGATAATTTAACCAAGCATATGAAGAAGGATGCATCTACATATACCTAGCTAAACAAGATGGTTTGATAATTTTGACTAAGTATATGCAAAAGGATGCATCTACACATACCTAGCCAAAGATGATTTGATAAAGATTTCAAGGATTTTGTCTCAAGGATTTGATGATTTTGATTTTTGCCAAAAAGCCTAGCATGAAGGATAATTTCAAAATTTCTCAAAAGGTGATGGTGAGATGATTTTTGGTTTGATGTTTGAAGGATGGATGAAAAAAATATTTAATTTCTTTTGATCCTAGGATGAACCTAAAAATACACTTTGTTTACCTAAACCTTGGTATTGAAGAACATGCAATGCTTCTATAGACCTTTATAACCAAGAAGTGGTTCAATTTGAGCATACATTTCTGGATTTTGAATCAAGGACTTTTGTTTTGGGATTTGAATTTCTTGGAGATTGTGAGGTTTCAACACATGTGAGAGTATATTTTGTTATCTTTGCTTAGTGACTTTATTGTACCACAAAAACTTCTTTGATTAGGTTTTCCAACCTAGATGTCCAATGTCTTAATTTATTTGAATCCCACAAAGTATGTTATGTGGAAATTTGATGAATTCAAGGCAAGGGTTACCTATTGTTTAACTTTAGTAGACAAATTGAGAGGTAATCCAAGTGTTTAGAAACCTCTAAGGATAGAATCCCAAGGGCAAGCAATAACACATGGATTGGGTCAATTGTATTTGTCTCCTAAAGGGTTTGAAATTTTAATGATGATGTTTAAGTGTTTGTTTCCAAGATGTTTTCGAACAAGAAAAGCATTTTGTAACCAAGAACAAGTACAACCCTATGAATATGGAAGACAATATTTGTTGAGTCCCCACTTGGACAAGTCCAGCTACACTTATCTTTAGCGAATGGTTAGATGCTTGACCCCACTGGCTCCCCTCCATGACACTCACTTATACAGGGCAGCCAAGCATCAACACCCATAAAACTCCCATGGCATGCTTTCCATTTCTACTAAAAGACTGTAAAAGTGTGGGGCGGCTTCAGAACGACCATTCTTGCACCAACAAATAGATCAAGGATTTTGGCAATTCTAAAAGATGGGTTTTAATTAGGACTTTTCGTTCATGGAGATTGACCCATACGGCGAGAGTCCCTTTTCAGATCCATCTCGTTAGAGCCAACCACATGATATTGGCATTTATTCCAATACCCACATTTATATCCCGGTTGGAAATACTCTTGGCTTTAAAGTGTTACTGGTTGAGTCGTTGTCTTGGGTGAGAACTTTTTCCCCAAGGCAAGCCCTCTAAGATAAAAAAAGTGAGTAAAGACAATATTCGTAACTCGATCAATCTTTGTTTGCAACACAAAGAAAGAGAATGTACGCAATAATGCTCTACTCACACTCGCACAATGTTTTGTTCAATTTTTTAAACCCAAAATGAAGTGTGGAGGTGATTGCTTTATCTCAACCTAAAATCACAAAAAAAGGCCTTCTGATTCTCAAGATTGCTATAAAGCATGAGAGAAGTGCATACATCCTTTTTCAATGAAGTTAGTTTAAGTAAGCCATCACGAAGACAAAGTTGCACTTGTTCATTTTAGAGCCACAAAGCAATTGTGAGTTCTTTTTAAAGCACCAAAGGACGAATGAGCGCTGTTTTGTTCAATTGTTAACAAAAAAACAAACTCTAGTAAGTTGTAGTCCTAATATTCATTTTAAGCCTTTGCAAAAATTGAAAAGGTTCTTTTTAAAAGCCCAAACGAAATTAGTAGCCGAAGCAAGAAGAGATAATAGTTTCCTAAGAGTGTTAAACAAACACTAAAGTGTTTAAAAACACTTTGATTTTGTGAAATACCATCATCATGCTTCTCTTTCTTTTGTTTTTAATTGATCCAACCTACAAGAAAGAAAATCAGTCAAATTCTGCAAAACATAGAGATTAAAAAGCAGAAAACAGAAGTTAAAATTATCATTTGACAAAAGGCACGTGCTAAAATGAAATTCCAATTTTTACTCCCTGTCAGCGGCGCAACCCATGACTACGTCGCAATTTGATTTCTCTAGCAGTGCTGTATAGCGCCGCTTACCAGTCAACGGTGCTCTGTACCCAAACCAGTGAGCTCAAATGCATCACCCCTTTCACCAGCGTCGCTGTTTAAAATTCAAATTCAAAAAATTTAGGCGGGAAGGCTAAAGTGTCACAGTTTAGACTTTCTAGCGGTGCTATATGGCGATGCTGGAGAGCCAACAATGCTATATGGTGACGTTGAGCTTCCAACATTGGAATTTTCCTGTGCACAAAACATAAACACATAATTTTTAGAAAAATGTGATTAAAAATGAGATGAAGCCCTCCTTCTAGTGCCAAATGTGTGAACCCCAATCCTAATGCTTGCAAAACAACATAAACAAACACATTAGATGGTGAAATGTAAGCAAGAACAAGGATTCCCCATGGAATCCATTTAAAAAGTTCAAATTAGGAAAAGCGATGAAGAATACAATGAGATAACAATAAAAGAGATTGAATCCTAATTAAACTAGCAAACTCATGATCCCATGGGGGAATTGGTGCCAATTTGATGTGAAAATTGGCCCTTTCTCAATTCCTATGATGCAAGATTGATGTGTGATGATAATTGATCCACTTTGTTGATGCTTTAGGAGTGCTCCAATGGAAAAACCTACATAACCTAGCTAAGATTCAATGATAATAGATGAAATTTGCTAAATATTTGAGCATAGTAAGTTTACTCAAATTGTGGATGTCCAATGAAGAGATTAGCCTCTTATTTATAGATTGACAAGTTGAAAGCATGCCCAAAATAGAGAAATGTGGGACTAAGAATTAACTAATGGAAAAGTGCCACTTGTCAACCTATGAGTGGATGGAGGATGTGCAAGTTTTGATAATTGTGCCAATAAATGCATATTTTTGAATTTTGAATTTATTGAAATGACATGCAAGAGGGAAGAAAGAATGCATTGAATTCCACTTGGCTCAAGGCAAAGGACATGTAAGATGGAGTTAATTACTTGTTGGAAGGACTTATCCCACTTGGAATTTGAATTCAAATTTGGGGAATATTCCTCAAAAGATGCTTTGTTGAAGAAAATAGAGATTTAATAAAACAATTAAATCTATTTTCATGTGCAAGTGGGAAAAGCTAGAGGATGGGATATGATATGAGATTAAATTAATTCAAGTTAATTAATTTAATGAAGATATTAAGTGATGTGACCTATTTGACTTAAATTTGTGGATTTATTTAAATCAAATATGAGAAAAATGTGATAAGGGATTAATTAAATAAAGATTTTTGATTTATTTAATTAAAAGAGATGATGTTAGATTAAACTAAATAAGTTTTTTAATTTATTTAATTTAATAGATAGACTTAAGAGATTTAATCAAATAAAATTAATTATTTAATTAAGGATAATTAGATCAAAATGGTTAATTTAATTATCGAGAAAAGGTGACTTAATTAGATAACTAATTTATTTAATTAAGAGAGGAATATTGATGAATTTAATCAAATAAAGGTATTTGATTAAATGGTTAGACCGAAGGATGATTTAGGACGAAACAATGTTAGTGGTTAGGATTAGATGCACAATGTCAATCAATACATTTTACGTGTCTACAGCTAGAAAAATCCTTTGTTGCACCCATACCTACTGACTATTGCAAAGAGTCTTTTACTAATGATCTATCATCCACCCAAGGATCATGTCAAGAGGAGGCTCTTGAGGATAACGAAAGTTACTCTGATCTAAGTCATGATCAAGAACCCCTATCCCCAGAGTTTCACCAAGAGCTAAGTGACCTCTTCCAAACAATTTTAAACTCCAAAGATGTCCCCGATATCACCCCTGAGATGTTTCTTTCTAATGGAAATATAGACGTTCTTCATCCAAAATAAGAGTCTCCCACTCTTGGTATTCCTACACAAGAGAAAGCAACGATAGAGATTCTTGATTCTTACAATGATTGTGCATCATCGACCTCTTTTGAGTCAGCATCAACATCTTTTGAAGCAGTATCAATAGAATATGATGTCATAGAACTAGAGAAAATAGTTCATATTCCTTAATAGTAGGAACCCATAACAATATCATGTGTTCATAACAAGTCCTATTCAGTAGCTATGGATTAAAGGATACATTATCAGGGCAAAGGATTAGGTATTGATAATACCTTCACAACGTCAGGGGAAATCTTGTCTACAATAAACATCAACATATGGGGCACAAAGAATCCTTATGATGAAAATAATGTCAATACTACAACTAGCTGTATCATGAGTTGGCATTCACCCATCATCTCATACACAAATTAGGACCAATGTAAAAAGAAGAATTCCTATCAAAGAAAGGCGAAGATCATAAAAGAAAATGAAGCAGTAAATCAAAAAGGACACGTCAAGTACAAATGGATACCAAAGAAAAATAAAGAAAATCATTCCTCAAAAACTCCATTAGTCAAAGAAACTATAGGGAAAAATAAAAAAGGTAAATGTATCCATCAAAAGAGTCCTCAAATACAAAAGCAAGTTTATCAAGCAAGGAACAAAGTATATCTAGTGGTTGATCCTAATTCCACAAAAACCTCCATCCCCATCCATCATTGCTCATCTTCCCAAGTTTGGAGAGTCAAAGGTTCCAAACTATTGACCAATCCATCTCATATTCCTTCATGCATGACACCATACCCTCCATTCAAAATATCCAATTCTCGTATTGACCATGTGTTGGTAGCTACCCTTCATCATAAGGATCTTGAAGGCACTTTCTCGTGATGTGTGCACATAGACAAGGTTAATGTCGGTACCAACAAGGTAGATCATAGTTATTCAAGGTTACATTCAAGTGCTCATATCTTAGCAAAGCAACTTCTTCAAGCAGGATATCACTGACACATTATAACAATGGCCTCTATATCAGTACCACCAGGTGGTTCAACATGAGGATAACATTTCCAAAAAATCAAAATAATAAAAAAATCAAGAAAATAGTAAAAATAAAAATCATCCTCCAGTGAAAACCACTATGGTGGCGCTTTAGGCAAGTACTATGATGAAAATTGGAAAACATGCATCATGAGTAGAATCGAGTGTCAATATGATCCTTCTCAGAAAGAAGCATCTCATTCTTGTCATGATAAATACAATGTTCCCTCCATCCATCCAATCCAAATTTATCCAGATATTCCACTTTATCTTCATCTTGACAAAGATTCGACGTATAATTTAATAGTACTCAGGGAAAACTCTTGATATGCTATTTACCCTTTTATCTCATGAAGTCCCATAGCCCATATCTAGCATGATTAAACTCTGTCAAACTCTTCACATATACATTACCTATCTTGGTTATCCAGTGCACTATGAAATATTGCTAGACACTAGGGGCAGGTTATTGCACTCTTGTTTTCAAATAACTCTTGATCCATGTCTTATATATCACAACGTGACATCAAAATCTTGATCTAGGTATAATTTTCCTCAAAATATGATTGAAAATATCAAAAACATTCATAAAACATTCTTCAAAAAATCCAAAAACATCCAAAATATTGTACAACTAAAATCCAAAAAAATTAAAAAATTGTAAAATCAAAATCCAAAACATCTGAAACACATCAAAAACCCTAAAAAGGTCGAACACCGAAAATCCAAAAAAAGAACCATGTCGAGCTAAGTCATCTCTAAGCTTGAAGGTAGGCAAGGCTTATCTATGATCAGCCCCTGAGACACTCTAGGTCAGTCTTTAGGAGTCCTTAATAATAAACTGGCATTCCATCAACTGTTAATATCTCATTGTTAATAAGTTGAGTTGATCAAACTACGTGGTCTCTACGTGTATAACGTAGGCAAGGCTTATCTTTGATCAACCCCCGAGGCCCCTAGGATAGGTCTGTTAGGTTAGGTTCTTGGTCGAAACTCAGAAAATCCCAAAACATTCAAATATCAAAAAATCCCTAAACATTTGAAAAAATGAAAATCCCAAAACATTCAAATATCAGAAAAGCACAAAAACATTGGAAAACATTCAAAAAACCTAAATAGCCTCAAATATCTTAGAGAAAACCCTAAAAAGCCTCAAAAATTGAAAACCAAAAAATTCACATAAACTTTCAAAAAGATCAAAAAACAACCTTAAAACATTTCAAAATACCAAAAACATTGAAACAATCCAAAAAATCCAAAACCACCCATTTCATTTTGCTTTCACTCGCAATAAACCTCCATCCATAATAAATCAAGTGTCGCCTTCAACCTTTGGAAAAATAAATAGAAAGCAAGTATCACAAGTCATAAAGTGAGAACCTAATTGTCAAAATCTAAAGTCTAAATCATAGGTAAATGCGTGAATGGAGTTTTTATCAATGGCTTATCATAAAGCTCATCATCATCCTACATCAAAACATCTTATCAATATGTCCTAGGATGTATCCTTCCTATGATGGACATCAGTATCAAACATCACCTTAGCTAAAATTAAACTGGCAAGAGATATAGATAACACTGACTGTTTGTCTTTGATTTTTTTTTTCTGATTTATCTTATTGACCCATTCCGAGGACCTCTCGATGGTGTCTATCAAAATGATTTAGAGAGAAAGGAATGGGGCATCAATCATTATCTTTCATTTTTTGTGCTTGTGAATATTCTTATAAAATAATCTTGGCGTATACTCACTTAGTTGTGTGTTCAAAATTTGTTTGGAGTACGTTGTTAACTATTGCGTATGCTTTGGTCCAATATATTCTAAAGTTTCTGACTTATAACATTCCAACGACGTTTTCGTATGTCAAGGTGTGAACAAGAACTATCCTATTTGTTTGTAGATTCAAAGTCCATTACACTAGATACAATGCCATTCTGGTTATCAATACCTTAATGCATCGTGTCTATGTGTTATATCAAACAATAAGGAACGATGGAAAATCCTAATCCCAAGATATGTGCAAATCATCATCATGGTCATCATCATTATGCATCTCTCATCACCATCTCTAATAAAGTCTCAGTGGATCATAGACTTGTTGGATCTTTTGAGGCAATCATCAAAATCAACAGTCATTCATCTTATTTCTTATATCTTCTCTCCACACTAACCTTGTATCATGACAATCAACAAAAAAATAATCAATGCATCCATCTTGCATCCACAAATCAAGATACATGCATCTTGCACAAATCATCAACATACATACATCTTGTATAATCATCAACATATATACATCCTGCATTATCATTTAAGTTGTGATGAATAATATAGATTTATTATTCTAAGCATCTTAAATTGTTGCATACATATCATAAACATGTATCACATCTCATATGTTTTGTATTAACATAGCATAAGCATCTTACATCGTTGCATTCATCCACATCATCATATCGTAAAATTTTCCCAAGAAAATGTACAAAAGACATGCATCCATATCATTTGCATAAGCATAACATCTGCATATCATATTATCATCCATCCCATAGCATGTCATGAAAAGATACTGAAAAAAAAGCGCATCCATTCATTGCATCCATACATAATAATAATGCATCACATCAAATCACATCAACATATCAAGTACATCCATACATACAATAAACATGAAATAAAGAGAACACATTGCATCACATCGAATCCATATCATATATATATATATCAAAAAAATGGTGATTGTCATAATACAATAATTGAGCCAGTGTATGTATATCGATCAACAATATAATATCCATGAGGCTATCAAAAAGGAGCCCATGAATGTATATATGCGTAAAGAATCGGGCAGGAATCAAAAAGTGTCTGTACATGTAGGCTAGCCCTGGTGGCTACTACCCTCACCAGCCTATCTCTTTGGATGATCATCAACCCTGGGATGTGCCCCGCTCCTCTGTGAGTAATCTGGTTGTCTAGGTGCCATGGGGACATCTCTGTGGTAGTGCATTTGATAGTAGGCCACCTCATTCATGACCTCTTTGTATAATCTAGCAGACACTGTCTGCCCCTGAGCTGCAATCATCATTGTCTCTAGCTGTTGACGACACCCAACCTCTTACGCTAACTGCATCTCGGTAGTTTGTCTAAGCTATCGTTCATGGTCTCATTCCACCATGATGGCCTGTACCTACTGCCTAGCCTAGTCTCTCTCAACAGTAATGACCAAAACCCATTGATGGGCCTAATCTTGCTCACCTATAATGACCTATACCAACTGCTGTAGTTGTTGAATCTATAAATCTCAAGGATCTAGCCCCGGTGGCGGTGGCTGTTGTGGAGGCTACTACTATATTAGTGGCTGACAAGGAGGCTGTTGATCTATTGGAAGTGTTCCTGGGACTTGTCCATCATGTCCATCTTAGCCATCCTGGCCATTCTATCCTCTGCCTATGCCTCTGCCTCTACCTACACCCCTCCCTCTCAGTCTCCCTCGTGGAGGTGCACTCGTTGGATCAGTCAACTGGCAAGGGGGTGTGAACCATGCATCATAAATAGGAATTGTCTGAGCATCTGCTTGTCCTTGATCATATGCCCATGGTCGGGAAACTTGTTGCCAAAATCCCTTGACAACCTTGTGGGCTAGGATCGTAGCTCCCCACGCTGGTGCCTCTCATGCTGACCTAGCAAAGATAGTGGAATAAGCATCGTCCAACTTATCTTTCCTATCACCGAACTGTATCGCCACCCTATCTGGTAGGTATCTCTCTATAATAGTATGCTCTTGACCCTACATATATCGGGTCTATCGAGCGAAGAAGAGCTGATGTACGTCATCATACCATGCTAGCATCTGAAGCCAAAGTTTCCATCTAAGAATTATCATATCATGGATGACCCTGCACTAGTATGAAAGGCCGAGCTGCCCTGTATGCTGTAATGTGATGAAACCCCTGTACCTCCAGACAATAGGATCATCTGGCTCTACATCCTCCATCCAAACAATTGGTTGTAATACAATGATGTGCTCCCAAGCCCAAATATGTAGTAGAGTGACCCCTGTACCAATGGCCCTGCCATCATAGTATACAAAGTTGTGCATATCATGATATAAAGAGGCTAGCATCATTAGCCCCCATGCATACTATGTCCTCCTAAAGAGCATCCTATGCCAAGCCAGGCCCCATCCTAGATTGAATCATCTGCTCTATCGATATGGAGTAACCAAACCTGAGATAATAGCAGCAACAATCAATTTGAAAGTGGGTACCTGACCTCTATACATCTCGAGGTCAATATGGGAAGTGACTAGAATGATGTCCTCCAGGCCCATCACCCCATGGAATGCATTGTAACCAATGTCAACATCATATATCATGCACTCACTATGTATCAGAAAATGCAATATCTGCCATACATCCTTCAACGTCACTGTCACCTCACCAGTAGGAAGGTGGAACAATGAGGTCTCATTGTGCCATCACTCACATAGTGTTGTCATCATCGCCAGATGTGTTCAAATGATAGACATATATGCAATGTACCACAGGCCAATCTTTCCCAAGTGCTCCTGTCATAACTTAGATAAATCACCAAGTCTGGACAAAATTGTGGGTTGGTGCTTGCGGGACATCAAAGGTGGAATGACCTCCTGCACCCACGAAGCGCACAATGTCAGCATTCAATTTTTTTTGGCAAAGTTTGGAGTTTTAACCCCCAAAAGGACAATAGCGTTTCTATTTACAATAACATCACTATATTTCAAATTCCAAACTACGATGCCTGACACATTTAAATTGCAAATCACAAGTTGCATCACCCAAAACACATGCGTCACAATTTAAACTTTGACAAACCCTAACCCTAATTTTCAAATCAAGAAGCGTGTTGCTATAAACATATGTATCGCTATTTGGAATTCAAAACCCTAATTCTAAATTGTGAACTATGTCACAATTCACATATATGTCGCTAAAATTCAAATTAGCATCGCTGATTCTAATTTTAGCATTGCTATATAGCGACGCCCCCAAAGATCAAATTTCAAAGTGCATTAAATGCATAAAAAAATCAAATTTCAAATCAAGTTTCAAATCGCATATTGGTGGTCCTACGCTTGGAAGCCTCTAGTACTCATGAACTTGATTGGAAATGTGTCGTGGGAGCACATGTTGCGCCATCTCGCCAGAGAGTCAGAGCTCAAAATGCAAGAAATCAAGAAGGTGTGAATGCACAAATAAATTGAAAGTGACCCTTCCTCACCTATTTATGCTTGCAAATTAGGGTTTTTTTCCCTAATTTAACCATGTCATGCTAGGGTTTTTCACCATTCACCAATTTTTCCAAACTGAACCTTATTTTGCATCATTTTTTTGTGTTTTTGGCATGTTTTTTGCATCGTGAAGCCTTTCCAGACCTCTTGGCTAGCATTTTAACCTTTGTCAAAAAATCAACCCAAAATTCAAAATTTCTGCCTGATTTCTTGAGGGGTTAGGGAACCAGATTATTCCTTCGGCTGAGGCAGCAGTGGGGCATCCAATGATCATAATTTTTTTATTTAAGCAACAATTTTTAATCTGAAAGGCGTTAGTCTTTAAACCAAAGCAACATGTACCTCGCTTCAAAGAGGGGAAAAATGTAGACACTAAAAAATGTCTTGAATCATATCATACACTTGAATAAGATATACTAACATCATTTCCTCTTGAAACCCATCCTTTTTTCACTTAATTAATTAAATTAGCCTAGCTACTTAATTAATGGTATCACTTTCACCTATTAACCTAATTTATCAAATTAGGTTAATTCACCGCCTTTCGTGCTAACATTTCATCTCGTTAAATTAAATAAATCAAACTATTTAATTTAAACCCCTAAATATTATTATTTAATTAAATAACCCTAAGTTATTTAATTAAATGTCATTCCACCTTTCCCCATTCATTAAATCATTTTATTTAATGAATATCATATAATTCTTCTAAATCCCTATTGAAGCCTAAAATTTCCAGCCAAATTTTACAAAATTGATGAGGAAATGAACAAATTCTAAGAGTATGAACACGAGGTGGAGGATAAAATGGACAAAAGTCTACCATCAACAAGAAAGGTCCGAAATGTTAATTTAATGAGCCAGTGCCTAACTGCTCTAAATCTTTGGATAAAATCATATGTTAATAATTTAATCACTGTCAAAACATGCCAATGGAGTTTATTTATGTTGTCTTAAGCTAGACAGAGCCCAAAAAGAGCCATCCGCAGATATTATGCAGGATTACAACCCGAGGAATCATTTTCATACAACATAGAATCTCATCTACTTTTCGAAGAAAATCAAGTTATACTAATCCTTTTATACTATTGTCATTGGTATTTGAAGTATTGATACATTTCTTCTAAAATCTTGATTGGAAAAAATTGCTCTCTGGCTCAACTTGATGATAAGAAAATTTGTAAGAAACGGGTCTCTTAGCGCTAAAATTCTTAAAGAGATTGAAAATGAAAATATGAGGAGCCCATGTTGTGGTGAAATGATAAGAAGCCATATTAGAGACAGATGGCTGACTTAAAATAGAGGAGATAATCAAAGCGGCACAAAATGAATGAGATGCAAGGAATTCATATGTTGACATTCCACTTGGAAACTGAAGTTGTTTCACGATTATAAGGCACAACTGATATATGAGTTTTGTGTAGTGAATATTCATTAAATGTTGAAGATTATGGACAACTCGAGTCAAATTTGGCTCCTCATTGTTTACATATAAATTCAACTTTTTCTTGAAGTTTATCAAATTAAGGAGCAAAATTGATAGGGGCCCGTTTGGAGAAAGGCCGAGAACCCACAATGGCATACCAGACAGACATAGTCTAGAAACAATGAAAATTCAATCAATAATAAAAATTTTGGTATTCTCAACACTAATGGCTGAAGGCCCATTCAATGTGGAATGCTTTGACACAAAATAAAGAATATGAGGAGTCCATGTCATGATTAAAGAAATTAAAGGCATCTCAAAGGCGAAAATAGATGGAGTTCTACCAACAAATGGTCTCACAGTGAAGCCAATGGTATCAGAGAAATATCTTAAAGTCATATCAAAATGGAGGGTTTGATATAGTTGTAAATGTTGAACCAAGAAGGAAAAATAATAAAAGTTTATAGGAAATGCCCACTGAATCATTAAAACGATATGGATAGGATGAATAAAGGTTGGCTCATCAAACTTTTAAAGAGATGGCATTTGGATTGAATTCATATACAAGAGGCCTCGATGCCAATTTTGTGTCTCCTCTGCGTGATTTAAAGATATGATATGGTGGCTCTATTATAGAAAATTCATACATCGATCTAAGTTAAAAGACAAACTCTCTCAGCTAGACGGTTGCTGGATTACAAGTGTGCATCATGAAATTTTAGAAGGAAATGAGGTTTCAACATGAATGCATTTATCTTCAAACTCGAAAGAAGTTGAGAAAATACAAAGTAGACATCTGAGTTCACCAAATATTAAATGTTGCAATATAATATGATAAGGCCAAAGGAGTGCTAAAGATCTGTGAATGGAAAGACCATCTCATGGAGCACAATAATTAGGGAATATGACATCGATGGAGGAATAGAGAAACTACCCGCAAGAAGAAATGTTTATGGGATTTTGATGGAATGATATAATTCCCAAATGCGTTATATGAAGAGATCATAGATCATGAGTAGATCCTAAAGAAAAAAATTTGATAGAGGATCGACCTTCGTATGGCCTGCAATCAATTTCCACTCAAAAGAAGTAGGATGAAGGAATGTAAAGAGTATCGAAAGACTACAGAGATAATGAAGAATGTCGCATTATCAGAGCTAAGGGCAGTACAAATAGAGAATGTGTGCGACTTGGAGAAACACAGGGATGGGTGTGGAAATACCATGGATACCACAATCAAATTTTATGATCCGCAGATTGTTCACTAGAACCGTCGCCATCAAATGGGGAAAATTTTGAGCTTGCCCTAGAAAGACCAAAGCAAAAACCCTAAATTCATCGGCAAGAGATATTACATCGACATAAATTTGCTCGATAGTGAAAGTTACGCCGATGGGAACTTCATTGGGGAAACGTAATACAATCAGGATAAAAATATATAAGTTTCATCGATGATGCGTGTTACACCCAAGTCTGAAGGCCGATATAAATATTACAATGAATGCTATTAACACGATGTGGGTAAATATAAAGGAATTTTTGTTAATGATACTAAAAAATGTTCATTAAAGAATAAACATTTTTAGGGAGAGATTTGAAATGTAGAATTGCCGAGGGAATAAAGGTAAAAAAGTATAAAATATTTTCCCACCAAGTAAAATATTTTTCACTATCAGAAGGGGGTAATTATTTTACCTTGAGAATATATTATTCAATAGGGTGAAAATTGCAAGCAGAGAAGCCTAATGAATAAGCAAGATTAATTTTCACTAGAAGGTTATTAGTTTTACCCAAAGAATGTATTGAAGATATATACAGTGAAAAAGTGGATGTGAAGTTTTCCAACAAAGAGATTAAAGATTAATAAAGATTTCAAATGTTTTGCAAAGTGATGATTATTTTTCAAGGGGAACAAAGATAACGAAGATTAAAATATTTAATTTTCCAATAAGGCAACTAATTAAATATTTTATTTTTCCAAGAACAATTAAACAAAGAGCTTTGCCAAAAAGAAGAGTTGCACCAGATGGATGTCGTGAAAGGTTGTAACCCTAAAATAATGTATATATGTCAAATGAGATGAGATTGAGGAGAAATGAGTAGATTAGGTAGTTGGATAGGGTGAATTGTTGCTGAAACAAAACATCATGATATGTATTGTAAAATCTTGTAAAATTATATAATGGAGAAGAATGCATTTATCTGGTGATCCAATTATGGTGTCAATTTTTTGTCAAATTTATTGAAAAATTTATCTAGTTGTCTCCAAGGTTGTTGTTTCCTAATTATTTAAATTGAAATATCAAGGATATTTTTTCCAATTTATCAAAGCACACTTGCTGCTCTTGTTTGGTTCAATTAACCGGTTCTTGCAAGACAAGATTAAATCCTTTTGATTAATCACAGTAATTTGGAAAAGGACATTTGGATCATTAAGAAGAACTTGATAATTATACTCTTCCACGTTTACACAAGCTGTAAACAGTCACAAGTTCCAAGCAATTTAAATTATATCCATTAAGTAAGTCACCTATCATACAAATCTTGACTCCATTAGCTCAATAGAAGTAGGCACTGGTCACACCATCCACATCTTAGAATTCTATAAAATCTTTGTTCAAAAAACATTCACGTTTCAAGTTTAATATTAGGAGTAGGAGTAGTCTGTAAGATTTTATCTATTACATTTGTGCCATTGTAATAGATCCATCAAATCAATCAAGTCATACAACTTTAAGTTTGCTTTATTCACATAGGTATACCCGCCTAGGTCTAGTACACCTGAAGAGAAGAAGGTTCAAATCATTTGGCCTTGTTTGTTACCCTAAAATGTATCAAGAGATTGGAAACCTCTTGATGTATTCTTACTTGCATTTTTGAGAGCTAACAATCCCCTAATTGCATTAATTAACATTGTTTAATTATCAATTATCTTAATCTAATTTCCCCCCACTTACAAGGGAATATTCCAAGGGAATATTCTTCCTTTGCACATTCCTCCAAAAAGGGGATATTCCCATGGAATATTCATTTGCATAATATAATTTGGTTTTAATTAACCAAATTATCCTTTTCCTCACCCAAGAATATTATTTTCTCCTCACTCATTTGAAAAAGGGGAACATTCCTTTTTCTCAACAAACTTACTTAGCTTCTTGAGCAAGTTAACTTGTGACCTTTTGAACAAGTTGAAAGTGTGTTTGTTTGAGGGAATGTGAACCCTTGATTAAATCTCATCTTGAATTCTCAACCATTGATGAGAATCCATGATCCATGCCTCTTCTTTCTTTCATCCTTGACCGTTGATTGATCTTTTTAATCTCACCCATTGATCTCTTTTTACCTATTCTATAAATAAAGCTTGCCTCTATTGAATAGAGATCCATAATTCAAAGAAAACTTATGCTATTGAAATCACTCACACTCACACTCATATTTAGCACACATTTAACATCTTTTAACTCATTTTAGTTGCATTAATTAGTTTTAAGCTTCCATTAATGGCTTCCAGGATCACATAATGCATCCATTTAACTTGTTTAATTAATTAGGGTTTGGATCTTTTAGGCTATAATCCATTTAGCATTATCTTAGCTTTTGTATATCTTTATCATTTAGCATAAAATCATGTTTAATTAGCTTGCATCATGCTCATTTAGATTAAAATCATGTTTACATACACATCTCACAACCGTTCCATCAGTTTTCTTCAATAAAACTGATTGGAATAAGCTCATTTATCCATAGGATTGGGAAAGGGTCGCCATTCCACATCAACACGACACCACTCCCACAACGGGATAAGTTTCAAATGGATTAGAGTAGACATTTAAATGCTTTTGTAGTTTAGAATACTTTGTTTTGATAAATGTCTAGTTTAAATTTCATTTGAATGATCCTATTGAGATTCAATGTTAGTGGCTTCGTTATGCTTCAATTCTTCATGGATCAAGCGTAATCGGCCCAAGCTAATCCATCCAATCATAGTAGATATTCTTGTAAAATAATCTTAGTGCATACTTACTTAGTTGTGTGTAGGAACGTTGTTTGGAGTACATTGTTGACTATTGCGTATGCTTTGGTACGATATATTCTAAAGCTTCTAACTTACATTCCAACAAGGTTTATGTATGTCAAGGTGTGAACAAGAACTATCCTATCTGTTTGTAGAGTCCAAGTGCATTACACTAGATAGAACTCCATCCTGGTTATCAATACCTTGATGCATAGTGTCTATGAGTTATTGTTACCTATTTTTCACTACAAGCTCAAACAGGTAGAGCTTAATCGAATTCATCATTGATAGGTACAAATTTTTTTAGGTTTTTCTGCTAAAGTATTCATTATTCATCATAAAGATTAGATTACATCTGAATTATAGTTTTATTGTGCAAGTATTTGAAACATAAAATTGAAAATTTGCATAATAATGCTTTTATTCATTTTGTAAAAGCACTGAAATCTTGCACAAGCCGCGAGAGTAACTGAATTTGATTATGATAATCAAATAATGAATATAAAATTCAATGATAAGCTACACTACTGAAGATAATGTAAACACAAAGAAGAGATGCAATTCATCATTTCCTGTGATGATGAATCACTTTCGCTTGATGTCTTCAGTTGTCGCGTCTCCAAGCTGCAACCTTGTGTTTTGTGCTCCATGAACCTGCAAAATTGTAAAAGATGGTGTTAGAGGTGTACTCTAAGCAATGATGAATTACATTCTACTTTATGCCTACGCTACCAACATGAATGTAATTTGCATTAAATTAGGCATTCACCAGATGATTGAATTACAAAGGCTGATAATCAAGGAACACGAAACTCAATGGAAGCTTTCAGCTTCAATTATTTTTGCTAACTTGTTTGTTTCAATGTGCAAGAATAGGTTCATTACATTCATGATTATTTTCATTAGATATGTGGAATAAAATGGGCTCCCACAAGGGTTGAGCCTGACATATCATAAGGACACCTCTCATTCAATATTCATATATGAGAGTTATTAAAGCATCAAAGAAACAGTTATCATCTAGGACTGTCATCAAGCAGTCTAATAGCATGGTAAAACAGATTGAGCAATTATCTTTTGCTCATCATTCAATAAAACAATCAAAGAAACATGATTAAGGTGAGAATTAATTGTATTTGTCATTCTTTGTTTCAGCTTTGCCTTTCATTCATATTTACATTTTAATGAGGCATTGAGCCCCTTATGCTGAAGGGAGAACAAGACAATAAGAAATTAAGTTGTTTCTTTCAATTTCAAAGCACATATATTGTTCGTCCAGGGATTCAGAAAGGCAATCAACATGACAACAGGACAACATTGTTTTAGTTTTAGATCAAGAGATATGACAGATTAATTTGTAGCAACATTAAAGGAAAGCAATCATAGAGTTGTACAACTATACATAGTCCACAAAAGAGTGAAATGGAACAATACAACTTTAGCATCATCATCATAAAAGACTATCCTGGATGATATGCAAAGAAGCAATGATCTCAAGAAGACAAGGTACAAAGGTTTTCATCTTCTTCCAAGAATCATACATGGAGTACATCATTTCAAGCACAACATCATTATTGAAATTAAGTGAAAGCACAACCTTCGCAGTCCTTGTTTCAACATTGTGACATGATCCAATGTTTTGAAATAAAATCACATGGGAGCATTGAGCTCATTTAGCTACAAAAAGAAAAATGTGCAAAGTTGAGTAAAATACATCACTTTCATAATTGAATGCTTTATTTCAATTACATATTCCCAACTCAGTGACACTCATATGGGGAGATAGCTATTGGTGCTATATATTGGAGCCTTGTTTTAACGTTGCATTATGTAAACCAAAGGAGGAAAGGGGGGTTTCAAGCAGTCACTAATGACATATATAAGGTTGTAGCCATGTCAATATTCAAGGATTGAGAATGTATGGTAGTGAATAATGTATAATAGTGAGGTGCAAAGATAATTAAAGTATTGTAGAACCTATACAATGTCTTTGTTCATAGTTGAGGTAGCAATATCAGACTGTGGTTGAGATTTTCAAGAGGATAGTAAAGAATTTTCATGATTTGCATTTCTTGTATCAAAAAAAGTAGCGTCCATGTATTCGCAATCATGCCATAAAGTAGTCTATAAGTAAATGGTATAAAATGGATTTTAGCCACAGAGAGTTTGAACTATATCAACATCTACAGTATTCAAAATAAGAATACCCAACATGCAAATTCGTGCCCTTAAATATCAATAAAAGGTGCTCAAAACAAATAGCTCAAAAAAAAATCAATAGCGGAATATTCACATAAGCTCAAATACCCACCTAGGGGTTTTCCTCATAAATATAGATACATGGAGTTGCCATATTTTCAGTTGTGGGTCAAAATCAATAACAGATTTTCGTTGTCTACAACAAAAGATATTAAATTTTCAGTCATGGCCGCAACCTGGAGCTTTCTGTCTTCAAAATATAGAGGTACCCATTTAATACTTTCACTTCAAAAATCATAGATACATACAGGAGCATTGAAAGTCACCAAGGTGGAAGCATGGAGATGGCGGAGACAAATCTCGCGTCCTATGAAGAAAAGGAGAAATAAAAATGTCTACAAACTATTTTTTTTTTTAGAAAATACACAGCCAGTCACATGGGTTTGTAGTAGGAAACCGTGCCATGCCAAGGAGGGAGCTCTATTCGAGCTCAAACAAAAAGAGAAAAACTTAGAAGTAGATTCAAAGACCATAGAAATGGAGCAGGTCTACAGGGATGATAACAAAAAGCATATCCTACAGAGATAACCCATAATGCTAAGAAGTTGCGGCCTCCATGAAGAAAAAAAGCAGAGATTCTTTTATTTCCTTCATAAAAGCATGGAGAAATGAAATATTTATTATTGAGCATGTAGATTAGCTCAAAATCAAGCCTTTTCACAAGGAAATAGGAATGCAAGTCACAAATAGTTCAAGACTTACTCAGGTTCCATAAGTTTCTTCAAGATCTGTGTGAGAATACACTCAAAGCCCACTATGATAAGCTTCACAAATACTCTCATGTCGGCGAGAATACAAGACAATATCAACAGAGGATAGAAGTGAGTAAAAAAAACATCAGAAATATGGCCATGGTTGTGGCCAAGAAACTAGAGAATATAGCTTCGAAATTCATAGAAAGTCCAGATTTTTGTCCAAAAGAAGACTTACCACGCCTTGACCTGTGAAATTTCCATAGTAATCATCAAAAACAACATGAAATGGTGGGATTTCAAGCATCAAACCCTCAACCATGGCAGCACAACAAAGCTCCAAGACAAGCAAAAGTCAAAATGCAAAATGATTAAGAGTTTAGGGTTCAATGGTATTTTCTTGCCCTAAGTCTACAAGACTTCGATTTTTGCTAATGATTCTAAAGGAAAAAAAAAATCATTATGTCTTATTTTTTCCTGTGGCTTTGACTCTTAAGTCAATATCACTATTGTCATTGTGGTCGACTATTATCAAAATGTTTACAATATGCATGATGGTCGAATAATATTTTTGGAATGGTGAATGCATTATATGCTAAGTATAATGTATGAAGGCCCGTGAGATGGGAATTAAGGTTTCTGATTTGACACTATGCCTCAATATTATTTGCATTATTCAATGTAAGTTAATTAATTAAATGATGGATTATAAATCATTTAATTAATTTAGCTATCTTAAAATGAAAATATAAGACATTATGTGAGGTTGAGTTCTGACTGTAGCCTCAAATTGTAGATCCATGCAAAGTGCTATTTTTAGATTGTGCATGGAAAGAAATGTCGAAAATATTTAATTTTTTTTTTATCATTCACAAGTGGAGTTCAGTTTTAGTTGATCAGATCATGCAGATAGGCCTCCTTCAGTTTCACTTCAGTTCATCATGCCCATGGAGAGGTGGAGTTTTCAAAGCAAAGAGTGCAGTTTACTTCTTTTTGGAGTTATTTTTATCAAGGTTTACAGTTCTGCTTAGATTTCAGCCTTGAGTTATCATTTTACTTTAGTTCTCTTTTCCATTTCTATTATTGGCTACTTGTGTATGCCTCTTGTATATATTGAGGAAAATTATTCATTTTCCTCTAGTTCTTATTTTTCATCTTCTCTGGCATACCCTTTTGTAGAGAGAAAGATTTGTAACTCAGATTTTTACATTAATACAATTTTACAGCTTTACAAGTTACTTTATTTGTCGTTTTGCAGAATTTTCCTTCGTATTGTTCATGGAGATAGAGTTCACCTTTGCAATTTCAAATTTTTTGTATGCTTGAATTATCTGATGCAAGTCTAATGTGTTTCATTATCGAAACCTTCAAACTTCTGTGTTACTTTTTGCATATTTATACACAATTGTTGTTTGTGACAAGTCATTAATTATGCTCAAAACTTGTTCCTTTTCCTATTTGTGAAAACTTAGTTTTCCTTAGAAGAAAGGAAATAAATACAACCTTTTAATGAATTAATAATGTGTTCAGAGAGTTCAAATTTCCCTGTGTTAACAATTTTCCCTGAAGGTACAAGTTGTGAACCATTCTGCAAGTTTATCATCAATTAGGTGCATCACCTTCAATTTACAGTTTCACATGCATATTAGCAATAGTTCTTCTATCCTTTTTCCAGCAAGTTACTCAGTTTTTAATTAAGAATCATATAGGAGCCATCCTAGAATCCAGAGGTTCAATCTCACTATAGGTCACCCACAACCTGAGTTTGATCCAATGTTTCAACAAATTTCTGAATTTAACCATTCAAGCATTCGAGTGCAATCTGATTGACAACAATTATATCTAACAATAAGGAATGATGAAAAATCCCAATCCTAGATATGAGAAAATCATCATCATCATGCATTTCTCATCACCATCTCTAATAAAATCTCGGTGGATCATAGACTTGTTGGAATTTTTTTAGAATCAATCACCAAAATCAATGGTCGATCATCTTATTTCTTCTATCTTCTCTCCATGCTAACCTGGTATCATGACAGTCAACAAAAACATCATCAATGCATTCATCGTGCATCCACAAATCATCAACATACATACATCTTGCATTATCATGGCACATTATAATAAAAGAGAACATAATCAATTGCATTATCATTTAAGTTGTGAAGAATAATATAGATTTGTTATTATAAGAATCTTAAATCATTGCACACATATCATAATTGTACATTGCATCATATCATAAGCACAAACATTTGCATAAGCATACATAGCATGAATATCTGCATTATCCATATATCCATATGCATACATCATCATCTCATAAAACTGCATAGAATAGTATACAAAAATAAGTGCATCCATTCCATATCATTACATCTTATATCATCACATCATAGATATACCATCACATATTGCATAAACAAAAGTAAATGCATTCAATAAACAAAAGTATATGCATTCATTCATTATGTTGCATCCATACATGATCATAACATATAAGCATATCACATCATATCAACATCAAATGTATCCATACATTCATAAATCATGAAATAAAACAAACACATCTAATCATATCGAATCTATATCATATCATATATATATATCAAAAAATGGTGACTTTCATAATACAATATCTAAGTCAATGTATGTGTATCGATCAAAAATATATATCCACAAGGCTATAAAAAAGGATCCCATGAATGTATATCTGTATAAAGAATCAGGCAATAATAAAAAAAGTGTTTGTACATGTGGGCTAACCCTGATGGTTACTACCCTCACCAGGCTGTCTCTTTGGCTGATCCTCAGCCCAAGGATGTGTGCCACTCCTCTATGAGTAATATGGTTGTCTAATCACTGCAAGGACATCTCGATGATAGTGCATGCGATAATAGGCAGCCTTGGTCATGACCTCTTTGTATAAACAGGCATAAACTGTCCATCCTTGTGCTACTGCTATCTTGGCCTCCAACTGCTGGCGCAACCCAACCTCTTGTGCCAACTGCATATTGGTGGTTTGTCTAAGATGTTGCTCCTAGTCCCTCTCAGCTGTCAATGCATATACCTGCTGCCAAGCCTGGTCTCTCTTAGCAGTGATGGCCAATATCTATTGTTGAGCCTAATCTCTCTCACCCATAACCACCTAAAACTATTGTATCTCTGCATGGTGGGGATCTAGCCCTGACGGTGGCTACTGTGGTGGCTGCTACTATATCGATGGCTACTGAGGAGGTTGTTGGTGCAATGGTGCTGCATGAGGGGCTTGTCCATCATGATGTTGGCCATCCCGGCCATCCTATCCTCTGCCTCTGCCATCTAGAAATTTGCCCTATCCTCTGCCCTACCCATCATCTGGCTAACCTCTACCCCTGCCTACGCCCTTCCCTCTCGGCCTCCCTCATGGAGGTATATCTGTTGGATCTATAAGTCAAGGAGGGGGTACAAACCATGCATCATAACTAGGCATAGTTTGTGCATTCGCCTGTCCCTGATCATAAGCCCATGGCCTAACAACCAACTATCAAAAGCCCTCAACAACCTTGTGAGGTGGGATCATGTGTCCCCATATAGTCTCCCAGGCTAATCTAGAAAAAATAGTAGTATGTGCATCATCAGGCCTGTCTTGTCACTCGCCAAACTGTCTGGCAACCCTATCGGGTAGGTACCTCTAGTTAATTGTGTGCTCTTGACCCTACATGAAATTGGTCTGTCGAGCAAAGAAAAGTTGTTGCACATCATCATACCAAGCTAGCATATGAAGCCATAACCTCCATCTGAACACTATCATATCGTCGATCACTTGACGCCAGTAAGGAATGCCCAACTTCCCTATGTGCTGCAATGTGATAGCACCCCTGTATCTCCAAATAATTGGATCATCTGGATCCACATCTGCCATATGAACAATAGGTTGAAGCATAATAATGTGCTCCCAGGCCCAAATGTGAAGAAGTGTCACCCCTGTACTAATCAATCTCCAATCACAATAAACAAAGTCATGCATATCATGGTATAGGGAGGCCAACAAGATTGGCCCCCATGCATACTCGGTTCTCCTGAACAACATGCTATGCCAAGCCAACCCCCATCCTAGACTGAATACCCTGCTTCGTTGATCTAGGAAACAAACCCTGAAATCACTACAACGATGATCAATTTGAAAGTTGGTGCCTGACCTCTATACATCTTGAGTTCTATTTGGGATTTGACCAGGAAAATGGACTCCTGGTCAAGAACCTCATGGCAAGCATCATAGCCGGCATTACTATCATAGATCACATGCTCCCCATGTACCGATAATCGCAAAATACACCATACATCCTCCAACGTCACTGTCGCCTCGCCAGTAGGTAGGTCGAATGACGAGGTCTCGCTATGCCATCGCTTGCATAGTGCTGTCATCATCACCAAATGGGTCTGGACGATAGGCATGTACGCAACGTACCATAAACCAATCTCTCTCAGGTGCTCCTATTGCAACTCAGAAAAATCACTAAGTCTGGATAAAACTATCGGCTAATGTTGATGGGACATCAAAGGCTTGATAACCTCTTGCACCCACAAAGTGCACAACGTCAAAATTTGCAAAAATGGCTAAAGTTTAGAGTTTTTATCCCCCAAAATGACAAAAGTGTCACTATTTACGATAGCGTCGCTATAATTCAAATTCCATACAGCTACACTGGAAGCATTCAAATTTCAAATAATGATATGCATCGCTAATCACACATGCATCACCATTTGAACTTGGAAAACCCTAATCCTAGATTCCAAATCGCAAGGTGCATCACTATTGACACTTGCGTTGTGATTTGAAATCTGAAACCCTAATTTCAAATCATGAACTACATTGCTATTTACATATGCATTGCTATAAATCAAAATAATGTCATCGATTCTAAAAATAGCATCGCTATATAGCAACACCACCAAAATTTAAATTTGAAAATGTAATAAATGCACTTAAAAAAATTTCAAATCAAGTTTCGAATCACATACAGGTGGTCCTACGCCTAGAGGCCTCCGGTACTCATGAACCCAGTCATAAATGTGTCGTGGGAGAACTCATTGCACCATTTTGTTAGAGAGCCAAAGCTCAAAATGTAAGGATTCTCTAAGATTTGAACACACAAATGAATTGAAAGTGACTCTTCCTCACCTATTTATGCTTGCAAATTAGGGTTTTTTTCCTTAATTTAACCATAAAACTAGGTTTTTTCACCATTTTCACCAATCTTTCCAAATTGAAGCTTATTTTGCATCTTTTTTTTGCATTTTGGCATGTTTTTTGCATCCTAGAGCCTTTTCGGATCCCTTGGGTAACATTTTAACCTTTTTTGCAAATTCAAACCAAAATTCAAAATTTATGCTTGATTTCTCAAGGGGATAGGGAACCAACTTATTCCTTCTACTGGGGCAACAGTGGGGCATCCAAAAAATTGGAAATTTTTTATTTTTTGATTTAAGCGGAATTTTTTAATCCGAAGGAGCGTTAGTCTTTGAACCAATGCAACATGTACCTCGCTTCAAAGAGGGGAAAAATGTAGACACTAAAAAATGTATCGAATGATATCATGCACTCAAATCAGGTATATTGGCATCATTTCCTCCTAAGAAAATCCTCTTTTCGCTTAATTCATTAAATTAGCCTAGCTATTTAATTAATTGCATTATTTGCATCTACTAACCTAATCAATTTCATCAAGTTAATTTATCCCTTTCCATGCTAACATTTCATCTTATTAAATTAAATACATGAAGTTATTTAATTTAATCCCTAAGTCCTCTTATTTAATTAAATAACCTTAAGTTATTTAATTAAATGTCATTTCACTTTCCCCCTTTCATTAAATCACTTTATTTAATGAAAATCATCTAATTCCCCTAATTGTATATTTAAACCTTTGTTTAATTATCAATTACTAATAAATCTAATCCCCCCACTTACAAAGGAATATTCCTCCTTTGCACATTCCTCCAAAAAGAATATTCCCATGGAATATTCCTTCCCCTTTTGCATAATTAAACTTTGTTTTAATTTGCTAATTGTCTATTTTCCCTCACCCATGAGAATATTCTCTCTCCCCACTCATTTGAAAAAGGGGAATATTCCTTTTCTAACAAACTTACTGACTTCTTGAGCAAGTTAACTTGTGACCTTTTGTGCAAGTTAACTTATGACCTCTTGTGCAACTTGAAAGTGTGTTTGTTTGGACAAAGGAGAACCCTTGATTAAATATCATCATTGATTCTCATTTGTTGACGAGAATCCATGATCCATGCCTCCAACTTCTTCCATCCTTGACCACTGATTAACCTTTTTGATATCAACCCTTCATTTTTCATTTGCTTTCCTATAAATAGCGCACTATTTGGAGACAAATGAATCCATCTTTTTTAGAGCAAACTCATGTTGTTGAAATCACTCACACTCACACTCATTTTTAGCATTTTCTTAATATCATTTTAGATTAAATACTTGATTTAATTAGCTTAGCGTCTATTAATGGCTTCCATGGTAACATAGATGCATACATGTAGCTTGTTTATTAATTAGAGTTTGAATATTTTAGCTTAAATCCATTTAGATTAGCTTTGCATTCACACATATTAATCATCTTAGCATAAAATCATCTTAAAATAGCTTGCATCAGGATCATTCAACTTTAAATCATGTTTTAACACACATCTCACAATGGTTTCACCATTTTTCTTCAATAAAACTAATTTAAACAAGCTTATTATCCCTAGGATTGGGAAAGGGTCGTCGTTCCACATCAATGCAATTCCACTCCCCTAATCGGATAAGTTTCAATGGATTAGAGTAAACATTTTAAAAAGCTTTCATAGTTTAGCATGTTAGTTTTGATAAATGCTTAGTTTAGTTTAAATTGAATGATCTCTATTAGATTGATGTTTAGTGGCGTGAATATGCTTCGATTCTTCATGGATCAAGTGTAGTCAGCCCATACTAATCCTTTGGTCACACATATATAGATATATAGATCTCTATATTGATATATATATATATATAGTCATATTTGTGTTGCAATTTGGTCTTCATTTCAGTCATATAGATATGTATATATAAATTTGGTATGACAGAGAAATCCTATCTTGTTTTATTTTGTAAGTCATATATATAGATATATAGATAGAAAAATACATAATTGTTTAGATAGATAGATTGAAATATATATATCATTTTACCAAATTCAATCTTGTTTCCTGAAAGTTAACTTAGTTTATTAACTCCATAATGACATATAATTAGATTTGGTTAACTTAGTCCATAATAACATTTTTTAAATATGACATATATAGTTAACTTAGACTAATTTTATTTCATCCATTTGTATGTTTAGGTATATGTATGTATGTATGTGTTTTTAGGTATATGTATGTATATTTCATTCTTTAATTTTTATATATAGATAAATATATAAATAGATATACTGAACTAGATATATAGATAGATACATATTGAAATGAAGAAAAAGGGGTCCTATGTTCCTTTTGTTTAGAACAATAGGATCTAGGTGTCTTTCTCTAAGATTTCATTAGAAAGAGAGAAGATCACAAAGGGATAGGATTGAATTTCAAGCTTGAGGTGAACCAACCCTATTTTGGGATCTTGGATACAACTTTCTTATGACAAAAATAACTGATTGGTGTTTTGGGAGATGATTTAAAATGCATTAAATAAGTAAACTGCATGACCTAACACTTGAAATATAGATTTCTATAATAACATAAACAAAAAAAAATAGTTTGCAAATAGATCTAGGAAGTGTAGAAAATGGTAAAACTACCCAAAAAAGTGGGTTTCAGGACATGTAACAAGACTCATTCACCCAAAGGTGAATGGATCTTTACACGTGGATTTTTCCTCAACATCGAGGGTCCTCTGGTGCAAGATTCAAGCTTCTATTTTCCCCAGGTTTCACTATCAGAAAGCCATAAATAAATTCTCTAAGTGAGTTTATGTGGCTTGACAACAATGGTGACAACTTTGACAACTTTGAAAATTTGCTCATTTGATCAATCTTCAATCCTTCTTCACCTGTAAATTTGCACATACAAAGAGAGAAGATTTTTTTTTTGTTTTTGGGTGAATGGGGGTTTGCCTTAGTCAAACCCCATGTTTGGTAACACTACAACAAAATAGGCAATTAGTGCCTAAAATAGCACCAAAATTTAGTGCATTTGAGTTCATGAATTGGACACTTCTGCCGGCGCAAAACTCGACACCAAACTGCATGTTCACTTTGACGCCATTTTTTGTGTCGAATTTTGCACTAGATTTTGTTGCTTCTAGTTTGGCTTCTGATTTTGCTTCTTGTGTTGCTTCCAGGTTTGCTTTTAGTTTTGCTTCCGATTTTGCTTCCAAGTTTGCTTCCGGTTTCGCTTCCAATTTTGCTTCCAGTTTTGCTTCCAATTTTGCTTCCAGTTTTGCTTCCAATTTTGCTTCCGATATAATGTCACTTGTTGTATCTATATTTTCTTCCATTTTTGAATCTTTTGTTGCTTCTAATATGGTTTCTATTATTGCATGTTTTGTTGCTTCTAAAATTACTTCCATTATTACTTCTTTGTTTGCTACCTGAATTGCTTTTGTTTTTGGTTCCTAGATAACACCAAGATTGCTTCTAGTTTGGCTTCCATTGTTGCTTCCTTTTTTTCTTCTAAAAATACTTCTTGTTTTACTTCCATTTATTAATTTAATATGTTTTATTTCACTTTAATTAGTTAAATATATCATGCCTCTTAAATAACTCATATGATTATAGAGTAAGTAAATTAAATAATATGTTTTATTTCAATTTAATTAGTTAAATATATCATGCCTCTTAAATAACTCATATGATTATAGAGTAAGTAATTTAATTATTTAACTCATATGATTAAATAACAAGATAATTATTATAGCATGATCACCATCTATAATTAAAACAAGTGAGTCAAATATCTATAATTTAATTAAATTTGACAACATCCATCCTGAGCAGTAAATTAAAATGATCATACGTAATAAATATCCATCCAAAAATCATCAACCA
Source organism: Sequoia sempervirens (assembly GCA_007258455.2). NCBI lineage: Eukaryota > Viridiplantae > Streptophyta > Pinopsida > Cupressales > Cupressaceae > Sequoia > Sequoia sempervirens. The sequence goes on from VDFB02353493.1 coordinate 135,992,979, forward strand.
CTTTCAATATATATAAATTGACAAGTCAATACTAATAAGATCATCATCATATATAGCTAAAACAAGTGAAAATCAAATATGTCAGTAGATCAATAACATGTCAAAATGATACATGTCCAACAATCAACATAAGTCAAAATGATACATGTGCAAATGATAAAAGTTAAAATGATAAATTATGTAACTCAAAATGATACAAATCAAGATGATACATGTCCAAATGATATAAGTCAAAATGATACATGTCAAAATGATACTATTGATGCCAAAATTTGACAAGGTAATAGCCTTATGGGAAACTCAATTAATGGGGGGACCAATTGTGCTAAATTGAGTGACCTTCGAGTTTTTAGAGAAGTCGAATTCTTCTTTATTTGGGGTTTTGGAATGGGAAAAGGAAGCAAATATAAAAAATAAAGATCTAACTAAGGCGATGCACCAAGATTTAGATATAGGCATAGTAAATCTATCTTTTGGGATGCGATTGAAGGGCTTGTTCAACAATCTGCTAAGTCCCAAAATAACAAAAATCAAAGATGAAAACCTGAATAATTTATTCAATGAAATAAAATAACCTCATACACATTTACTGAAAAAGAAGAGTCAGAGACATGGTCTTAAACCAACAAATTAGTATTGAAATCATAAAATTTCTACAAATAAACAACTCAGTACAATAATGACACAGTATAATGTTTTATCAAATAGCTTAAGAATACAGAAAGGCTGAATAATGGCGCAGTCTGTGAGTCTCATACAATAATCTAAAACAATACAAAAAGGCCTAGTGTCTTTCCCAATTTTTTCTATATCTTCCAAACTCCTTTTTAGAAGGAAGAAGCAATATATATAGATAAAATTCCCACCACTTGGTGGGCCAGCAACATAAAAGATTCCCCTATCATGAACAATGATGCCCAGAGCAATGATTTCCCTCAGCTGTTGCAACAGAAAAAAATTCGAGCCATGAATGTGGTCACCTTCAAGCTAGATGCATCCCCCGTGAATGATGGTAGTGGTCCCAAAAAAATATCCTATCGACATGTGTCACTCACCCATGAAGGCAGTTAGAACACGTGGAAATCTGGCAAGGCTCGTTCGTCTTTCCTTCCTTCCCTTCGATAGAATCCTTATAGAGGAGACACATGGTGGTAGGTCAGAGCCTGTGGTTCATTCCTCCCTCCTTGCGATGAAAACCTACGCGGTGAAGACACGTGGAGGCAACCTTTACTACCGATGATGACTATGGGGTCCGCCAAAAAGTGTATGCGGACAAATGCTACATGGCACTCAGACGGGGTCCAATTGAAAAGCAAAGGGAAGTAGCATTTCAAATGCTTGTGGTGAAGACACGTGGAAGCATGGCAGGGGATGATTGAAGAGTGAAGGAAGAAATCCCTTCAGACAACGCTTGGTGGACACGTGGTGGTAGCGAATGAAGTTCTTCAAAAAGGGTCTCGATTAAAAGGTGAAGGGAAGCAATGTTTCAAATAGATGGGGCGTGGGCCAATACTTAGAAAAAATAAAAATCACCTGGAGGGAGCATGATGAATTTATATTCACATATACAACTCAATAATATGGTACTGTATGCTGTGAAAATGATACATATGATAGTAACCATGAAAAGAGGCATCATAACGATATATCAACAATGATACATGATGTAGTCTATATGATCATGAATGGAATTGGCTACTACAAGTAACTGCCTCATCATCATCATCACCATCGTGATCATCATCATGATCATCATCATTGTCATCATCATCATCATGATCATCATCCTCTGCCATGTGATCTATATGAGAACCAACATATTTTGTATCTATATCGTGAGGATCATCTTGATCTTTTGGAAGACCCATGTTTGCAAAAAAAAAAAATTAAAATGAAAAGTTATTATTTATCACGCAATAATTAATTTTTCTATTATATATCTAATATTACAACATATGAAATGAAACCATAATCATATTACATCATATCAAAGTGCACATACCATAATAAATTTCAAAAAAGTTACAACTAATATGTCATTCCAATGATGTAAAACATGCAACAATTCTAATAAACATTAGTAAAATATGCCAACATTTGGTGGAAGAGGAAGAAAGATGACTGGAACTATGGAGGCCCACCATAATGGATTTTAGTATTCAACCATGAGAGTAGAAGAGAGAGTTGATATCATGTATCAAAAATTTAATCATGCATTCTTCTAGCCAACGGAGAAGGAGATGATTACTTTGCTTCATTTTCATTTGCATAACCATATGATGGTTTGAACCAAGAAGACCAAGGATGTCCAGTTTTATGTGGAGGTAGTGGATGTGGTCCAAAATTTAGGAGGGGCAAGAAGGTCAATGTATGATCCTGATGAAATTGAGGAAGAACAACAAGAGAGGGACAAGAAAAATAAAATCAATGCAGAGTTTCAAGGATTTGTCAAGCGAGTAACAGAGCTATGGGAGTAGCCTCATCTAAAATATTTTGAACTAGAGTTTGATATACCATTTAGAGATCTTGGTTTTCATGGAGTTCCTTTCAAAGCATCTACTTTTATTGTTCCTACGGTAAACTGTTTGGTAGAGTTGGTGGAATTACCTTTCTTAGTAATCACTATTAGTGAGATTGAGATTGTTAACCTTGAGAGAGTAGGACTTGGGCAAAAGGAATTTGATATGGCTATTATTTTCAAATACGTCAAATGAGATGTACTCTGCATTGATGCCATTCCTTAATATTCGCTTGATGGCATCAAGGAATGGCTGAAATCCATGGATATAAAGTATTATGAAAGCATAATGAACTTGAACTGGCAACCAATTTTGAAGACTATTACTGATGATCCAGATAAATTTATTGAAGATAGTGGTTGGGAATTTTTGAATATGGAAGCTAGTGATTATGATTCTGATAATTCAAAAGAGTTAGATCAAGGATATGAACCCTCTGTTGTAGAAGAGGAATCATAATCAAATGAGGAATTTTCAAAAGATGAATCTCTTGTGGAGTCAGATGAGGACGAAGAAGAAGAAGATTATAAAGAGGAGGAAGGTAAAACATGGGATGAATTAGAAGCTAAAGTCAAAAATGTAGATAAGGAAAAAGAAGACGTGTCTAACAGTGAAGAGGAAAGGCGGCAACGAAAGGTAAAAGCTACAGGGAAATCTTGGGCACCTGATAGTAGAGATTCAAGAGGAATTCCTACCAAGAGGCATAAAGTTAGATGAATTAAGTTCATCTACATCCTTCTACTATTTATTCATGCACATAAATGGTTCAACTGTTTATGCAAATGATGCATATATGTTAACTTGATCAGTGCTGTTACTTTGGTAGTTTGACTTCTATGACAACCAGCCATTAGGCCATTGTGTGCAGGAGCACATTTGTGTTTTTAGTTAGCTTTTTTGGATAGCTCTATTGGGTGTTGAGGACATTCCATTTATCTTTTGAATGTTAAGAAGTATAGTATTACACGCTTCTCTATGTTGATTAGATCAGGTTGTAGGTTTTTTATTGCTGATTTCTTTATTTATGGAGTTTTTTTAACTTGGAAGACAGGAATTTACTGCCTTTTTTTAAATTAGATGGAAAAATTAAGTGGCTAGTTAGCTACGCCAAGTGATGAGTTAGTATGCAATAGTAAGGGTTTTCTATATCAATTCATCTTTTGGTTGTTTATAATAATTAAATAATGTGAATGTTCTATAAGGTCGACTAATTCTATCAAAGCAACTACTTGGATTTTTACCTGAGTTTCATGACAAAATTAATGATATAATTAGGAGTGTATTTTTTTCTTTAGAGACAATTCAAAAATCTCATTCACCTCTTAAGCATTGGGGAAAAGATGTGTAAATTACTGCCTGCATTTGTAACATTGTAAGAGAATAATATTCAAATTGTATGGTTTTCCCTGACTTCTAGTGTATTACTTAATCTATATGAGCATTTTTCATTAGTAGTTGGTTCTGCTCCAGGCATTTCGTTTATGAGTGTTTATTATTATGTAGACTACTTGACAAGTTGGCATTATGCTTTTATTTCTACTGCTATAGGCTTTCTGGATAAATTTTCTTTCCAAATAGGAATGTAGATATCATTGTTTAGTTATGTAAAAGGAAATGGAGTTTATATATTTTTCCTTTTCTACATTCCAATGTGCAAACCTTATTTCCATATTTAAACTTGTTTTAGTAAAACTGAATCACTTGACTTGGGTTTATTTATTCCCCTCTATTTGATAGGTGTAGGCATTGTCCTTCTACTGTTGAAGTGGCGCCAATATCATATAAGTCTACTTTCCAAGTTGCTTGTGAAACTAGAAAGAAAATGCATTGTTCAACTCCTTTTGTAAGATTTCAAAGGAAAATGCATAAGGACAACAAATAAAAACTTTTCCCTTGATTGAAAGAACAAAATAATGGCTTCTGGGATCAATAACTGGCCAGAACTCGGTCATACCTCCAATTGCTTCTTGAGATAGTGTTCCTGAGGTAAAACCCCTCTCCAATCATACTGGTGCTTAGTGTTGTTCGAGTATTTATCCACAAAAGGTGAAGAAAAAATTAACAAACATTTTGTTCCTACATAGAAATGTACTTACATGTCCACATTTATTTGTATTTAATTGAGAAAGAGAATCGATGTTTATATTCTATAAGAGCAGAAAAATTAACTGATCATTACAATACCATTTTGGTGAGTGAGTTCAAGGTACTTAAAGATGAACTTCCATAGTTAATAAATTGAATCATCCCAAGTCCAAAACCGAAGACATCAGAGACATTATGGGAACTAGGAATAAAATGTACAAAGCAATAGCTTGTATTTCAAGCTAGGTTCAGGGCATTTTTCTCAGGTTAAGTGTGAGGTTAAGACAACTTGATAACCTTATACTTAATGAATATGGTTTAGTCAATATGTCTATTTGATAAGAAGAAATGCCTTTGTTACATCCTGCTATGTGTGAAGGATTTTGAGGTTAAACCATTGATGACATTGTTTCTAGGAACACACTACTTTGGCACAAAAATGCATCCTATGAAGTGGTGGGGACACCAAATTTAGTTGGACATGATGGTGGAAAATTTTGCATAAGAATAAAATTCCTATAACAATTCCATCGAGAAGTGCGGTGTTTTAGAGCAGGGTTCAATTGTGCCAATGTATCTCCCCTATAGTTGTGGTTACCAAGTATTGTTCAACCACATCAAATCTAAATCAGAGTCATTCAATTTCAGACTTAAATTGGCCCAGAACAAAGTCTACATGCTTCAATATGAGTTTAAAGAGAGAAAACTACTAATAAACTATAAAGCCACCCAAAAACTTCTTTTCTTGATTTTTTAACTTAGCAAAATCAATAATAGTCAAGGTACAAGGACTATTTTGCAAAGGTCACTTAAAAATAGTATAATCAAAGTACAAAATGGTCTGAAGAACTATTCTCTATATGCTTCAATATGAGTTTAAAGAGAGTAAACTACCAATAAACTATAAATCCACCCAAAAAATTCTTATCTTGATTATTTAACTCAACAAAATCAATAATAATTAGGGTAAAAGGACTGTTTTGCAAAGGTCACTTAAAAATAGTATAGTAAAAGTACAAAATGTCCTGAAGAACTATTCTTTGTATGCTCAAGTATTGTTGCATGTCATAGCTTGCTTACAAACAGAAAACTCAACCATAAATGTAAAACCAAGTTGTACTTCAACCATCCCCATAGTACCATTTATACAAATACATTCAGAGAATGAAGGAAAAAAGAATATTACATCCTAAGATCACAGTGATATTAAGAAATGGAAAGAAAAAAGGAGAGCACAAAGTTCTCATGCCACGATAACTTTAATAAATGTCATACATGACTAGATTGGATTTAAACAATGCTAAATATACATCTTGTTAACTATTTTATGGTTTTTTGGTGCTTGGAGTCTAGTGCCACCCCCTCTCTCTATAGGACTTAGGTTTGGATTTTACACCAAACATTCTCTCTATAAGACCTATGTGGTGGTTCAAGGCTCTGTGCCACATCACCCATGGGTCCTAGAAGTGGATGTTACAAAAAAAGTGCCTAGTTTTGAAGCCTGAAACATAGCCTAAACCTCAAGAGGAGTTAGACAATTAACTTCTAGGAACACTAAATGGTACCCTTCCATCAACCTCAAGGGTTCAATAAAAAACATAGTGGCCCTAGTTAGCAGGTTGTATGGGGAGAAGGATGCTTCTCATTTTCAAGAATCCTAAGTCTCATTGCTACATATGTTGCTTAAAGAAGGGGAAATTTTAAACCAGGCAATTGTTTTGTCACTCACTTTGTGCAATAAAATAATGAGAGTCGAGTCTCCTCCTGTGGGCACAAAGCCAAAATTCTATACAACCTCTTGTGTTATATTATTTGTGTAGCTAATAAATTCTTTGGGGATAAATTGGACATGGAGCAACCCATGTCATTTTGTCCATGTTTATTTCTAGGACCGATGGGAGCACAAATATTCATCCAAATATGAGCACATATGCGATTGATTCTTTGCTCCCTTGCATGAGCTATTATTTGAGAAAAGGTTCCATAGGTTGTCTGAAGACATGAGATTAGAATCTTGGAGAACCTAAAAGATTACTCCCTATATGAGTTGTTAACATATAGGAAGATCTATGGCACCGCAAAGGCACCCCATACTTTTCCCAAGCATGTACTTGACATGTTGTTGATCAAGAAGTTGCATGTCATACTATACTCTTGAGATTTAATGAAGCCATGGAAGCAATGGTAATGGATGTAGATGATATGGATCTAGTGGCTAGGGCTATGACTAGGGTTGTCACAACACAAGAAAATGAATCAAACATCCTTAAAATGACATGAGGAATGGGAGGGCATAAGAAGGAAATTGAGCACTTAAAACATCAAGTGGAATACTACCAGGCTGCAAGGTATGACGTAGGTGATTTCATGGAATATGCATTAGAAATGCATGATGACTTGAACTTGGTGCAAAAGGAGTTCTACAAGGATGTGTTAGATCTATAGGATGCCTACCAAGATGCATCAAGGCTGCAAGGTATGACGTAGGTGATTTCATGGAATATGCATTAGAAATGCATGATGACTTGAACTTGGTGCAAAAGGAGTTCTACAAGGATGTGTTAGATCTATAGGATGCCTACCAAGATGCATCAAAACATTCTTACATATTAAAATAATGGTAGCATCATGAGGAAGGATGACAAAGATGCATGTGGATCACTTGGTAGAATGGAAACATGAATTATAAGAAGCACTCCTTGAGATACCAAGGAAGCACTCCTTGATATACCATGTTCGAGAGAAAAGAAGATAAATCAAATCAACATGGGACTAAGTTACTCAAATGATACAACTCATAACTTAAATGAGGACACTTAAGAGATATTAAAAGACCATGGCCATTAATTAAAAGATGCAATGAAAATAAGGCATGAATTTCACCCACTGCCCTTTAAGGCAAACAATATTTTTTTCCTCAACATGAAATAATGGGACAATTGAGTGGGATCTAGGGCCAATAGAGAAGCACTTTAGAACTCATCCTACGCATCAATAAACAACTCAATACAAGAAATACAAATTGACATATTAACACAACACACGCCCCGTTTGAAACGAGGACCCTCTCTTTTTTCACCTTCGCCAGGTCACTTTTTGCCTTTGCCTCATTTTGCATGCCCCTAATTTTGAGTTCCAAGTGGTCAAGGAGTCCCAAAGTCATCATATTTAGTGGACCAAAGTTCAACACCTGAGAAATTTTCAAGTCCTTAGCCTTTGTAGGGTTTCCCTCAAGTTCTAAAACTGGCGTCTTTAAGCTCTCACGGGTTTACCCTTGTGGGTCTCCCCTTGCTCGTCATCATCCTTCCTTTTCCATTTCATTGATGGTCGACACAAGACGTCTACTTGCATGGCGGGTCCCGCATCCTCCATGGTTGTAATCCTTGATCGCCCATCCAACAACAACGCCCAAGGTTCCGTTCGCCCTACGAGTTCTGACTTTCTCATCACTACTCTTTCGAAACCTATGCTCAGCTACCCTGACGACTGCTGTACGAATAATTAATGTGGGTCATTAATGCAAATTTTCCTATAAATAGGAGGGCTGACCTATCATTTTCACCAACACAAGTCAAAATTTGTTAGAGCCCAGAAAACTGCCTCATCCTCCATGCCCACATGACCTCCTGGACAATTTTGAGCTTGGCCTTCACTGATTTCTTTAGGATCCCCAGGTGTGTTCGCCACCCTTAGCTTGAAATTTCCATTAAAAAAAGTTTGAGTTTTCTAAAAATCATCAAAATTTTAAAATAAACCTCCAAAATCCCCAAGGTGGCTGATTCACCTTGAAATTCCATGCAAACCCATCTAAAGAAGTCCTCAAAAATCTATCAATCGCAACATCTAAGTGTCATGCAGAACTTTAGCCTCCTGTCGCTATTGTTCATCAGAGCCACAAAACCCTTGCGACCCACAATCCCTTTGTGGTCGCTTCCTGAGATGAATGTTGATGCATAAAACTTGAGCTCAGTGGCCTCACGGGTACACCCTCGCAGAATTTCGCATGCAGGCAGATGTCGCCCCTTTGTCATTGTTAAAATATCAAATGATGTAAACTTGGACTGAAACTTTGAAGCTGGGAACCCATGCAGGTCCGCCTTTGTGGGCCACCATGTGCAGACGACCCTTGTCTCACCGCCGTTCTTAAACGGTTCTCTCTTGCCAGCCACCCGCATAGCAGGTTTCGATGAGACCACCTCCGTCAAGTGCTAAAACATTGTCCTCCTTCTGCGGGTCTTTCCTGGTGGACTTCCATCTGCCCTTTGCCACCGTTTCACATGCCTCCCATAAGTGATGAGATCCTTGCTCTTTCCCACACCAAGGACTCCGTGGTCCACTTCACCATTTTGACTCACCATCTAAAATGACTAAGTCTTCAAACCTCATGTGGGCCAGTCCTTGCGAGGGTTTGTCTACAAACCGCCCCACCCTCACCACCATTTGAAAATGTCAGGGGACCTCATTGACCCACCCTGTGGAATCCAACTATGTCATCTTCGCTTGACCCCTTACCACTAAAACGATTAAGTTTAAATGAATTGCGATTGTTCCTTTGTGGGTCGCCGCCTACGGCCCACTGTCAACTGGTCATCATTCTTAAACGGCCGCGTCCTACCTTCCTCTCGAGTTGTGAGGCTCGAGCTCCCTTTTTCTGTTTGAGTCATTTTAAAATAGAGTGATCATTGCCAAGGCATTTTGTGAACTTGCTAGTGCGGACCACCTCCTACGGGTTGTCATCCTATCCTTGTCGTCCCTGAATAGTCATCTCCTAGCAGCCTTCCACCGGTCCCTGCCTGCAAACTTCCAAATGATTAAACTTTTCTTGGGCCATCAAGGCCACCTGCGGACTCCACCATGCGGGATTCCCATTGCGGGTATCTACCTTGTGACCACCATTTCTTAATGACAAAGCCCCAAATGTCTACGGTGCCCCCTGCTTCCACATTCCTTGCACCTGTGTGAGTAAGATGACTAATTACATGCCTCCCAGGCCTCGTAGATGATTTCCCAACATGTCAAATGCTTTATCAAAAAATGTTGACTCCCAAATTTCCCATGCGGAACTTGAGGTGCAAGTGGCCGTCTGCGGGCTGTAGTGCCCTCAGTGCCCTTTCCCTTCTGCCTTGTCCTAACGACTTCCAACCTAGAGAAATCCGCATCCTTGGGCCCACATCCCTTGAAATTGATCCAAATGAGCACCAAATGATGAATGTTAACAAATTTTATGATCTTTTGAGGATAAATTACTGAATCTAACCTTCATTTTGCAGGATTTCACTAACACTTCCTTGATTTTTAATGAGAATATGCTTACTCCACCCTTTGTTTGTAGGATTTATGGAATTTGTTACTGGCACATCGAGGAAGTCTGCAGAGAAGGAGAATGGAAAGAAGACTGCCAGAGAACCGAGGGGAAAAGAGGAGAAAGATCAAATGAAGTATCAGTTCCACAGGGTGGAAATCACCTCGAAGGTCACCTCTACATGGGATTCAGTATCAAATACTAACCTAGGGCATGTAGATATAGATGAATTCTGATGAATAATCATAAGACACCCCACAACTAAGATGACCAGAAGATTAGAAAGAGTGGCTTAGCCAAGGCAGTCAGCTTCCCACCTGCACTTATAGCTCTAGAACTAGTGATGGCATGTAGGGAGGCATACCATAGTGGAAACAAGAAAATCATAGATCACGAGGGTAGGGTGTTCGAAAATCTGTCTACCCGATCCATAGGTGAAACTTTCCATATTCCGACATTCGACCCCATGGAGGAAACAGAGAAGGGATATGCCGAGAACATGTGGAAAGTTGATCCCCTAGTGTGCAAGAAGCTAATCAACAAACATTTGTTGAAAGAGTAGAGGGGTAGTGCTGCTAAGGTACCATAAGAGCTTTTCAGAAGTGACTTCCATGAAGAGTACGATGATCAGGTCACTCTATGAAGCAGAGTAACGGGCCTCCCTGGCGTTGCCTTCTTTCAAGAATGGATGTTTTATTTCATAGAAGAGATCATTCATGGAAAAACAAAGTTCCACTGGGCCAAGATCATCAGTAACACCATGCATGCACAGTTTGTGGCCATAAAGAAGACATCCCAATTCTACATGACTTCCTACTTGGTATACCTACTAGCCGAGGAATTCCCATATAAAGGCCTCTTTGGTGCATAGAACCCCAATCCAAGAAGGGGAGAGCTCAAAGTGTATGACCACTACCCGCAGTTGCAGTATAAAAACTTCAAGAGGGAATACCAAAGGGTGAATGATGCCTTCATAGGGCATATTATTAGACTGCTTGGAGGAGATTTTCAGAGAAGAGTTTCACATAGTGCTTTGGAATTCATTCAAAGGTTTGGGTTCTTGTTCATCAAGTTCCCAAAATTCACATATATCATAACAAAGGGTTTCTTTGAAAGACCCTACAAGCTACCCCAGTACTCTAACGACTGGATGGTTATATTGGAGGTCTCCTGGCAGCGACAAAATGCCCATACTCTAATAATTGAAAAACACCAGGCAACAATCCCATATCCCCTCACTTTCGGCCAAGGAATGTATGCTATCCTCATAGCCCAGTGCATGGAATACTCAGAAAAGGAGATAGTGGAGTATGATTTGGCTCTCCACATGACCTGACCTAGGATGGACCCCTATGGAAAATTGAAGAAGTTTGTCAGAACATATTATGCTCATCTGCCCCACATAAAATATTTCTAGGCCAACTGCAAAGATGACAAGGAGGTGGGAATGAGGCACTATATGTGAATTACGGCTCAGTTCGTGTCAATCAACCTATTCCCAGTGCTTGATCAAATTGTGGAGGAGGATGACACCATTATTGATGAGAAATTTGATGTTGTGGCCAATTTGTCATTGCCACTAATCGATTGGAATGAAGAAGAGGTCAACGTCCTCAATATTGTAACAAGGCTAGTGGAAAATAGAACCTGAGAATGGGTAGATGCTCAAATATCCCAACTCAAGCTATAGGGAGCTATGTTGACATACGAAGAGCTTGAGGATGAGCGTGAAAGTGAAATAGATAGTGGAGTAGCTACTGCCCCAACAGGAGAAACTCCTAAATCCCCTCTAGTGACCAGATGAAGAAAGAGGAAGGATGTATTTGAATGCGAGCCTAAACACAAGGTCTATTCATGAAAGACTTCGGAGGGAGAATCCTTGAAAAAGGAAAATAAATCAAGAGGATTTAGTGAGATTCCAACCATTGAGGAGGATCCCCAGCACAGAGGAAAAGAAGAGGCTAAGTGACCGTAGTCACCACCTGCTATCTCTACTCCCACCGCTACCACTATCGTTGCCACCCCACCACCTCTTGCATCTCAGGAATTGTCTATTTCCTCTCCGCTCATCATGGAAATCTCAGTCCACTATGCTTCCCCCTCACTAATGGCACCAATTATGGTACTGGATTCCTCCTCAGCCACGACATCCCCATTGTCGTCTGCTTTTCTACCCCCTCCATTGTCTAATCTCTTTGTTGCAATATCTTAAGTTTCCACAACTATTATGCCTCCCCTCACCTTACTAGAAGCTTTCACCAAGTACATGCAAGGGATCCTCGCTGAGCTGTTTGGGGTAATAATGAATCCCACTATCCAAGCTGTGGTGGCCTAGATTACTGCTGGCTTGCCCGTTCCTCCACCACCTACAGAGCCATCGAAAATGGAGGCTACCATGCAAATATCAAAAGAAATGGAGAAATTTCAAAGGGAGGCAGCCAAGGGAATAGTGGAAGAGCCCAAAGATCCTTTTAAGGAAGAGTATTTTTAACATCTAGAGGGCGGGTTGACCATAAGTGTAGAAAAAGTGGCATCAAAAGAGGAAAAGTCACACTCTTCAGAGGAAGATACTGAAGCCCTCAATGCCAAGTATATAATAGAAACCTTAGATCAAGAGCTTGAAGAGGAGTTGTCCCATCAGCTCAAGGATATAAGAGAGGAGGTTGAATCTGAGAAGTGGCCTTCTGAGGAAAAAACTAACACTGATTTCAACATGGAGATACTCGAGGAGCCTCCACTAGTCAGGCAAGACAAAGGTCCTGTTCAAGAAGAAGAGGTACCACCAAAGAAAGAAGAGGGAAATAAAAGAGAAGGCTGAAGATGCTCCAAAGGCAAGCTCTAAACTAGAACATCATGAAGAGCTCAAGCACGAAGCAAAAAGAGCACCTCATAAGGAAGGTATCAATGAAGAAAACATAGCCATCACTGAATCGGATAGGGAAAAGACCATACACATTGAAGACTCAGATGAAGAAGAAGAAAGAACTAAATAAGAAGCCTCGGGCCATGAAGGGAGACAACCCCAACATGAGTAGAAAGAAGAAGGTGATCATGAATCACCAAAGGGGGAGGCTCAGATGCCTGACGGGTTAGAGAAGCAATTGCAAAAGAAGACCCCAACCCTCATCGATCCCAAGACTAGACTCGAGGCTATACTGGCCAGATCCCAAACAAAGACAAAGAGAGAAGAGAAGCTGAGGGTCCATTCCCACATCACCATTGATGCATTTGGATCAAGAACAATGGAAATAGCCACCCTTGTAGCAAACAAAGGAGAGGGGGTCAACTATAATATTTTCACCATCAACTTGGGCACTGCAATGCAAGAGCAAAAAATTGATGAATTCCAGGGATTAGTGGCCATAATAATGCAACAAATGAACAAGGATCAGTCCTCTAAGGAGGAACTGAAAGAACAAGTGGTGGATCTCAATGCCTATATTCAATAGTGGAATTCCCTAGAGGAGGAGGCTCCAACTACACCTTTCGTGCCCCCGCTTCTCTCCCAAGACGAGCTTACCAAGATGGAGAAAATGAAGAATTGGACCAAGGCTACTATAAATTGGTTTTAATGGGTGCTTTATAATGGTGACAAGCATAGGCCATGCTATCTAAAAATCCAACAAATTTTGAGATGTGTAGAAGCAACTAGAGGGAACAAAAATGATCTTTCACCGGTTCACCGAGCTATACAGGATCACCTATCCTAAGCTCGAGGCCATTCTCAAGATGCTTGAGAAGACATGGGAGACATAGTTGGCCCTTGTGAAGGATGATCATTGGCTGGTGGAGATGTAGATAATGAGCCTCGATCATAGGAGGGACGTCCTAGAGAGAGTGTTGCATGAAGTTGAGCTTGACCTTGAATGGGTCAAAGAGCATAGAGCAGACATCGAAGACTACCTAAAGCTGATGATGGACTATGATATGCCTGTCATGGAGCTGGATCTAGAGAAGAAAAAGTCATACTTCCTAAGAAGATGGAGGAAGGGGTAATAGACTCACTAACACCATATTTCATGGAATTTGCTGTGAGGGCATTCGTCTAGTCCAAATAGGTAATCAAGGCCACACCAAGGTGTACAAAGAACTGGGAACATATCACTGGCAGATCTAAGAAGCTGACCTTTCAAATTCTTCAATCTGATATCATGGAGTGGGATAAGCTTCAGGTGCTAATTGGGAAATTCATGGAGTATGCCACTCTTTAGAAAAATGAAGGAAAACCAGTGATAGATGATGAGTTCTAGACAAAAGAAGGTAATCACTAGAAGACAAAACTGCTACAGTGTCAGGGCCACTACAGGATGAAATAGGAATGAGACAAAATATATTTTGGGGGTAGGTGAAAACCTAATGTAAAATTAATCTTGGCCACACAATGAGAGTAAATCCTAGCCATTCATTTCACTTTTGGAAAACTATAAATAGGGGTCTCCTCTCATTTTCAAAGAGAGAGTTGAGTTGTTGTAAAGACATGTTGTAGAAATTTCAATATAATTTCATTGCTTTTAGTGGATTCTTGTGTTCCTCACATGTTTCATGATTCATCTTCCCAAAGTTGATAGATTTAGATAGATTTAGTTTGTTGTTGTAAGTGCTTTCAAGTAGTTTTAGTAGTTTAGTTCACGTTTTCCATTGATGTTGAAGAATGCTATTGTGTTGATGCTTTCCATGTTCATACTTTTTGTTGGTTATTGATGATGAACAATAGTGTAAAGCTATTCTAAACACTAATTCATTGTTCCCCTTAAAATTAATCTTTTGTTCATGCTTTATGGTGAGTGAATAGTTGAAAATATGCAGACCTTAGAAGATATCACTAGTTTCATGAGACTGTATGTTATTTGGTTAAGTGAAACTTAGTTTTAGGAAGGTTGTCCACTGTAGCATCCTCCATTGTCACTGTTCATAATTAGTTGCAGGTCTAGGAACTCCCTCTCCCCCTTTCCCTTTTGACCTTTCTTTGAAATAGTAGTTAAGGTAAAGTTCCAATATCATTGTAAAGCCAAATCCGATGTTGAATATGGAGTTTTAGACTACTGTTTTAAACTTGTAGCAATTGCATCTAGCTTTCAAAATTTCATAAACTCCATTTGTAGATCCAATCTCCTTCCAACTTAGCAATTTTCCATGCCCCTTGTGATTACTAGCAAATCACATCAATCCATTGAGTTTTTTTTGCAAGTCATGACATAATACCCGAGAGACCTTGGGGTAATTTTATGCACTTTGTTTGTAGGAAGTTTCCTTTCAAGAGAGGTAGCATACTTGTGTGCTTCCTATGTTGAGAAGTGCAAAAAAACCCATCAATAAAACATGCGCTAGAAGAAGGGCCTCCCTTTTGCTAAGCTGGATCAAATTAGTTCCTTCTCCGCTGAGAGGTTCCAAAGAGTGTTAATATCTACACCAAACAAAGGGGATTTCCAAGAGCTACCACCCCCTATCAAGGTTAAGAGAGCCAAAAGAGGGGAAGCGTCCTCCTCAGCCTCATCTGTTTAGCCCACTTCACCTCCATCATCACCTCTTCCAACCATTCACCCCACTCTTCCCCTTCCTTTCTGGCAGCCCCTTCCTCTTCCCAACCACTTCAAGCTACCTTCCAGCCCTTCACCCCTCACAGCCATGACATTGCTCCTATCCCAACACTTTGATGCCAAGGTGTTTCCTCAAGTACTATTGTTCCTTTGCAGCCCCAAGTCACTATTGCACAACAAGCACAAACTCCACCTCCCACCATGGCTTGGTTGGGAAACAACCCATCTCCCTTTTCCTTTAATGACTACCATAATATGTCGAAGAGTCTGGGAGACTTTTGCACTAGATTCCACCCTCAAGATCCATAAAGAAGAGCAGAAGAGCACATCAAAACTTCCAGATAGCCTTGAAAGATATGTAAATAGAGCATGAAGATGTGTCTTGATGGATTTTTCCTTATTCCTTAGGGGAAGAGGCCTTTTATTGGTACATACATCTTTCGACTAGGTCCATCACTACATAGGATAAGCTAAAGGATGTCTTTTTGCATAAATTTAAGATCTCGGTTAGCCCTTCCGAATTATATCAACAGTTCATGTCCGTTCGAAGGGAATTCAATGAACCAATCAGCTCCTTCAATGATCGGTTTCATCGAGCATACATGAAGCTACAACCACCCTAAGTGGTTGACGATGCTTCAACTTGATTGGTTTACTATGCTACCTTGGATAGTCTCACTTCCGCAATGGTGAAAAGGATGCACTCGTCGCCTGCAAGGTTGGTGGATGCCTATGTCGAGGCTATCACAACAAGCACAAATTTAGGATAGCATATTGTTGGTCTGCTACCATCATTGGGACCAACCGCCCATCCAACACAGATCCAAGGGCTTACCCATGCCTTGGCCCATTAGACATCAATGCTGAATCAAGTTCCACAACTATAGATAGTACCCCATCTGGGGTAGCCATTGAACCAAAAAACCTCCAGTGCCTCATTTCTTGCAACCATAGCACCAACAAGAATACCCTCAACAACCTCAAATACCTATGTACATACAAGTATCCAAGTTCCTATCCGCTTAGCAGAATCAACCAGCAGTGCAACCAATTTTCCTCCAAAATTCAACCCCACAACTGAACAATATAGAGAAGGATCAAATTGATGAATTGACGAAGATGATCAAGAAGATGTCCACTAAAATGACACACTTACAGAATTAGAACAATCAGTTGCAAGCCTCCCAAAGAAGCATTCAATCCAATCTCAACAGAGATAACCATGACAACTGCGATGCAGGTACTTCCTTCAGACATAATTATGAGAGAAGTCAAATTTCTAACTAAGGATTTGAAAGGAGACCCTCACAAAGAAAAAATCATACATGGAACATAATGATGAACAATGGAGGCATTCCCACCCCTCTTGACTAGCCAGCTAGTACTGATAAGACTACAAATAAATTATACTTAGCTGAAGCAACCTTGTCTAGGTGGTGCCACATTCACAAAACTAATAGGCATTCTGAATTGGATTTCGTTGAGTTCCAAAAATCTGCAAAGATTTTTCAAGTGGAAGTACAAAATGTTGTAGATGGTATGGGTTACAGAGATATAGTCCCATCTGAACTATATTACTCAATGTTAGTTGTCAACCAAGCTCCCTTCCCGTGAAGTGAAAGCAATGCACCCGAGAAGGAGACCATTGCCCCAAAGGACGAAGAAGCAAAAGAGGTAAGCAATGAAGGCCCTCTATCTTAGCTTTTTGATTTAGTAGACAATGGTCTAGTAGATGAAGAGGATCCCCATGAGGATGAGATCCAAATGTTCCACCGGAGGGAAACCCCTTATAATTTGAGAAATAGACAAGTAGGTGGCCCTTTTACAACCTCTACACCACCCAATAACTTTAGCACTCCGCCTAACCCAAATGCTACCAACAACCCAGGCTACCCTCATGTGCCCACCCAATATTTCAACAGGAATAGGTAGTCAAATCAGACCCAAAACTAGCCTACTAGCTCTTCCCAAGGTAAATCCTTTGAAGCTAGAATTGAGCAAATGAGTGAATATGTAGTTGAAGAATTTAAGAAGGTCAAGATAAGCTTGTCAGCCTTCAAATTAATCAGATTTCTAGCAGTTAGAAATGCTTTCTTTAGGATGCTTAATGTGATTGCTCCATCCAAGTCAACTAAAGAGGTACCCATCAAAAGGGTCTCCTTTGAGGACTCCCAAAATGAGTCGGTAATCCGAGAAATTATAGGGAAGAAAATGGATTAGCCCTCAAATCAACAAGCAAGCAAACAAGCCGTCAAGGAAAAAAATCAAGCACAATCCCAGGATAAGACCAATGACAAAGACAAAGCCCAGGTAGCTTAGGCCAATGTATCTGTGGGACTGTTCTAAGGGAAGTTAGAAACTCTGCCCTTCTTGATCATTATCAGAATATTTGGGAAGAATTTGCACAATTTCCTGCTTGATTAGAGCTTCTACCAATGTCATGCGTTTGGCAGTATGTAGGGCTTTAGGGGTAACCCCAGCACCCTCCTGATGGAAGGTGACTCAATTGGACAAGACAAAAGTAAACATTGTTGGAGAAATTAATAGGATATCCATGCAGATTGTTGTCAATCCAAGGGTGCAATAGGTGATTAACATTCAAGTGGACAACATCCCTGACACATATGGCATAATACTAGGGAGAGACTTCACCCGTGCCTTGAACGGATATGATGCCATAAATTATTCTCACCTATGGCTGCCATGGAAAGGGTTGCCAAACTAGATCCGTATTGATAGGGAGCCACGTATGAAATTTATGATCAAAGAGTACAAAAGCACAAATGAAGTATTGTTTTCTGAAACAAAACTAGGCAATTACTACCCTGTGGCATACCAGGAGGAACTAGAATCCCAGGAAGAGGAAGTCACCGAAGAGGTTCTCCTCGTGCTGTGCAGTCCTCCTGCCAACTTAACTTGTGCACCTCATAGCATAGAGATGTTGATTGAATCATATGATGAAGAATCCTATGAGGATGATAATCTGGGATTATTGGATGGATTCCAAGAATTTATGGAGAAATTTGTGCAATATTAGCTCAACTTAGGGGCAAGAATAGACTTTCAGGAGCTCTTATTACCCATTTGGTGCAAGGTACACAATGTTGCACACTTAGAATTTAAATTTTGCTTGTGTTAAACAACATTCGAGCATATTAAGGGACAAGTCACTCCAAAGGGGGAGCTCCAAGTGGAGTAGCCTAATTAGAATTGTGCTAAATCTATGCAACCACTTAAAGTTGCTAAGGTAGATGCTTTGCCAATGAAGGAAGCATGCTCCATTGACTCCAAGGTTGAATATTCCTCCAAGTTTTGGACACTGCGCTTTGACGGGTCTAAATCCAAGCAAGGAGCTAGAGCTAGTTTCAAGCTTATCAGCCTCATAGGCAAGAAATACTTCGTTGCTCATATAATCCAATTCTATTGCAAAAATAATGTAGCAGAGTACAAAGCATTAGTCTATGGTCTCTTGATGGCCTTGAGGAAGAAGGATAAAATGTTGCAAGTCTTTGGTGACTCAGAGATAGTAGTAAAGCAAGTTAGGAAGTTATATTCCTACCATGATAGGAGACTAGAAAATTATAGACATAGGGTCTAGGATCTCATAGAGAGCCTAGATGCATTTGATATTCAGTTGATCCCTCGTTCCAAGAATCATACTACTAATTCCTTAGCACAGGCAGCTAGTACCTTAGAACCCCTTTCCTTGACTA
Organism: Sequoia sempervirens; assembly: GCA_007258455.2. Classification (NCBI taxonomy): domain Eukaryota; kingdom Viridiplantae; phylum Streptophyta; class Pinopsida; order Cupressales; family Cupressaceae; genus Sequoia; species Sequoia sempervirens. The sequence goes on from VDFB02353493.1 coordinate 136,012,135, forward strand.
GGTTGAAGAAGTTCACTATGGAGCTTACTTCCACTCCGTCAGTGCCAGATAATATCACCAACTTCCAAGTATTCAATCATGACAAGCATATCTTGGATTTCATCACTAGCTCCGATGCATTTGTGACTCAAATAATTGATGAGGTAGAGCCTGAAGAGAGGTTGAATTAGACATAGAGGGAATCATTAAGCTCAAAACAAACACAATACCACGAGGTATGGTCTAGCTTGAGCGAATATTTGACTTAGATTAGATCAAAGATCAAGATCAACAAACCAAGAAGGCTTCCATTGATAGTCAGTGTGATGTTCACAACTTGGGAACAGATGAAGAAGTCAAGAACATATTTATTTGCAAAGTGTGCACGCCAAAAGAAAAGAAAGGGATCATTGATTCCCTACGCATGTACCATGATGTGGTTGCTCAGAGCTATGAAGACTTGAAGACATATGACACCTCGTTCATCACTCACACCATCCCTCTTAGGCCAGATGTGAGACCTTTTCGGCAGGGTCAACGCCCTATCAATGCATTGCTAGAACCCATCATCTATAAGGAAGTCCAGAAGTTGTTGTCTACTAGAATCATATTCCCAGTTAGACATTCCTTGTGAGTGGAAAACTTGGTCCTAGTCAGGAAGAAAAACGAAGAGATTAGATTATGCATGGATTTTCACAACTTAAATAGAGCCTTAGAGAAGGAAAACTATCCAATGCCCTCATTGGATGAAGTGTTGTAGATAGTTAATGGATCCCAGATGATGTCCTTTTTGGATGGATACTTAGGATACAATCAAGTGATGGTACAATACAAATATAGGCATAAAATAGCCTTCACCACTAAGTGGGGAACCTTTGCATACAAAAGAATGTCGTTTGGATGAATCAATGCCAATGCAACCTTCCAACATGCCATGGATATAACTTTCAAGGACCTAATTAGGAAGTGCATCTTCATCTACATGGATTATCTTACTGTGTTTTTGAAGAAAAGAGGGGATCATGTTTTTTTATTTATGTAAGGTCTTCCAAAAGTGCAGAGAGTTTGGAATATCCTTGAATCCAAAGAAGTGTATCTTTGGAGTCATGGAAGGAAATTTAATTGGGACCATGATCTTAGAGAAGGGAATTTCAATAGACCCCAAGTGCATCCAAGCCATTATGAAAATTCAGCTTCCAGGCAACAAGAAGGAATTGAAATCCTTCTTCAGAAAGATCAATTTCATTAGAAAGTTCATCACGGGCTTTGTTGAAATTGTCAAGCCGCTGAATGCTATGCTAAAGCAGGATGCCAAAGTTGAGTGGACGTCGGAAGCCAAGCAGGCTTTCAAAGAAATCAAGAAAGCAATTGTTGATGCACCAGTGCTAGTCAAACCAGATTACCTAAAGTTGTTTTACATCTACTCATTTGCTTCAGACCACTCTTGTGCCAACATATTGACTCAAAAAGATGACGAAGGGAGCGAGCACCCTATTTCCTTCATGAGTGCTCCACTGAAGGATGTTGAGTTAAGGTACCACAATGTTGAAAAAAAAGCATACGCTTTGGTTAGAGGAGTCAAGAAATTTTGGCACTACATCTTGCGGAATAAGGTGTTTGCAATTGTGCCTGACCCAACAGTTAAGACTTTGTTGATGCAGAATGAGTTGGGAGAAAGGAGAGAAAAATGGGTCACTTTGTTGCAGGAGTATGACATGGAGATTCAACCCATAAAGTTGGTTTCCCTTACTCAAACAATAGTTGAAACACTAGCTGAAACTGGACCCAAGCTCACCGTGCAGTAGTACCAACTAGAAGATGTTTCTCTCAGAGAATGGTACGATGACATCATCTATTATTTGTTGAACAAGTGTACATCCCGACTATAGGGAGTACAAAAATGTGCTTTGAGGCTAAAGAGCAGCAGCTATATGTTGCAATGATCTATATTGTATAAGCACAACCATGAAGGAATCTATCTTAGGTGCCTCAGAAAAGAAGCAGCCAAAGAACTGAAAGAATTTCATGATAAATTTGGCCCTAGCCATGGATCCGGCCCTTCAACTGCCCACCAAATTTTGTGGGCTGGGTACTATTAGCCGACAATGTTTCACAACCATGTTAGGACTTGTCATGTTTTCCAAGTTGTCGCTACCAGAGAAATAAATGTTGTTGTCCTGCTGCAACCTATCCTGGAGGTAAGAAAATTCACTGAATGGGGCCTCAAATTCATCGGTTTGGTAAGCCCACCATCATCTGTAGGCCACAAGTACATTATAACCATGTCTTATTATTGTACTAGGTGGAAAGAAGCAATAACATGTAGACAATGTACTACTGAGGTGGTTGTGAATTTTCTAAAAAGTTTTATTTTGAATCGTTTTGGCTGCCCCTATTCCCTTGTCTGTGATAATGGCTCTGCCTTTTCCTCACTTAAATTCACTAGTTGGGCCTTCAATTATGGAATTGCACTAAAATTATCGTCTAATTATTACCCTCAATGAAATGGCCTGGCTGAATCAACAAACAAAAACTTGATAACCGTGATAAAAAAATTGCTTGATAGAAACCCCAAAGACTGGCACACCCACTTGTATTTTTCCCTCTAGGTAGATCGTACACACTGCAAGGATTCTTTGGGTGATTCTCCATTCCACCACGTCTATGGCTTGGAGCCTATCTTTCCTTTCCATCTGAAGATTCCCACCCTCTTGTTTCTCAACACATACTATGAGGAGGGAAACCATCAAAAAGCCCATTTAGCCAAGTTGTTGCACCTAGAAGAATTATGTGACCGAGTAATTGAAATTTTTTCCAAATACTGGGGTGTAGTTAAAAGGTGGTTTGGTCGCCGAGCCAAAGTGAAGGAATTTAGGATTGTTGATTTAGTCCTTTATTAGGACAAGGCCCATGAAAAGAAAGGGGGACATGACAAATTCAACAAGCTCTAGCTTGGCCCCTTTCAAATCTCAGAAATTTTAGGAGATAACGCCTTTTGCCTCAAGACACTCACTGGAAAGGACATCCTATTGCCTGTCAACGGACAACACCTCAAACATTATTTCCTTTCCTGAGCCTTTTCAAGCTCACCCTTGTATATAGTTGTACATAGGTTAGCTCAAGTTTCCCTTTTGTTTCGTTGATGCATCTTTGCTTCGTTTTTACTTGCTTTCCCAACTACTTTTGTTTTTTCCAGAGTGTTCCTCTATTCTTGATGTGGTGGTCATTCTTGGCATATCAAACAACCTACTATTTTGTTCACTCTTGTTTGTTCTTTGGATAAATCTTCATTCGTAACCATTGATTTTTGATTGCTTCCATGAAGTGGTTTCCTTATTTGAACTCTCACTTTACCTAGGACATAACCCTTAATTGAATCTTTTCACACTTATCTCAGACCACACACGGCAATACACTTTACTATTTCTGAAGAGTTGTACAATAGCTGTTATGAGGTCTCAACAAGTTAAAAATATCGAGTATGCTCTAGTGACCACTGTGAATCCAAACCCACAGTAGGCTTTGATGCCTACACAATTGAGCAAAAAGAAAGAGTACCAAAAGAAAATATCATGGAAAATAAAGAAAAGAAATGAAAGTATGAAAACAAGCAACTATGTGGGTGTGCGAGCAACTCTGTTGGGGCTATGGATGCCAGGCTAGCAATAGAGAAATGTTTGTCGGGTCATAGTGAAAACTCCGTCGAGGCTAAGGATGATTGACTGGCAGTGAAGCAATGTCCAGGTTACTTTTTGGGTTAGATGACTTACGTAACTTGCCTTGAATGATTAATGGCTATTGGTTATAGTTTTTGAAGAAAGGAAATGAACTGACTCCACACACACTTCTGAGATACTTCCGTGACTTGATTCAACTAAGGATCCCACCCCCCTTCAAGTTTCTTAGTTAACTCTTGGAAACTAGCTTCTAGTCTACGAAACTAGAGATTATGGGTTCTGAATGAGCATTTACCCTTAGAACACTCAGGAGTGTTCTCCCAGTAGATTCGCCATTTGTTGTGCCCATAGCACACACGCCCCGTTCAGAATGGGGACCCTCTCTCTTTTGACTTTGTCAGTTTGCTTTTTTCCTTTGCCTCATTTTGTGTGCCCCTAATTTCGAGTTCCAAGTGGTCAAAGAGTCCCAAAGTCATCATCTTTAGCTGACCAAAGTTCACCACTTAATAAATTTCCAAGTCCTTGGCCTTTGCAGGGTTTCCCTAGTAGGTTTCCCTCAAGCTCTAAAACTAGCATCTTTCATCTCTCGCTGGTCCGCCCTTGCGGGTCTCCCCTTGCTCATCGCTGTCCTACCTCTTTCGTTTCATTGACGGATGACACGAGACGTTTGCCTGCATGGTGAGTCTTGCATCCTTCGTGGTTGTAATCATTCACCGCCTGTCCAATGACAATGCCCAAGGTTCTGTCTGCCCTATGGGTCCTGACTTTCCCGTCGCCGCTCTTACAAAACTTGTGCCCAGCTACCCCGTCCGCTGCCGTACGAAAAATTAATGCGGGTCATTAATGCAAATTTTCCTATAAAGAGGAGGGCCGCCCTATCATTTTCACTGACACAAGTCATAATTTTTCAAAGCCCAAATAGTTACCGCCTTCTCCGAGCCTGCACGACCTCCTGGACAATTTCCAGCTTGGCCTTCATTGATTTCTTCAGGATCCCAAGGTGTGTTCACTGCCCTTAGCTTGAAACATCTTTTAAAAGTTGAGTTTTCTAAAAATCATCAAAATTTTAAGACAAACTTTCAAAATCCCCTAGGCAGTCGATTCACCTTGAAATTCCATGCAAACCCATCTAAAGAAGTCCTCAAAAATTAATCAAATGCGGCCTTTAAGGGCCATGTAGAACTTTACCCTCTCGTCATTGTTCTTCATCGGAGCCATGAAACACTTGCAACCCACAATCCCTTTGTCATCGCCACTTGAGACAAAATTTGCATGCATAAAACTTGAGCTCAGTGGCCTTGTGGGTCTGCCCTTGCGGACTTCCACATGCGGACAAACACCGCCCCTTCGCCATTGTTAAAACACTGAATGATGTAAACTTGGACCGAGACTTTGAAGTTGGGAACCCATGCGGGTCCACCTTTGTGGGATGTCATGTGTGGATGGCCCTCATCTCACCACCATTCATAAATGATTGTCCTTTTCTAGCCACCCGCATAGTGGGTTCTAATGAGACCGCCTCCATCAAGTGCTAAAATGTTGCCCTCCTTTTGCGGGTCTTTCCTTGTGGACTTCCATCCACCCTCTGCCACCGTTTCACATGCCTCCCATAAGTGGTGAGATCCTTGCTCCTGCCTGCACTGTAGACTCTGCAGTTCACTTTGTCGTTTTGGCTTGCCATCTAAAATGACTAAGTCTTCAAACTCATGCTGGCCAGTCCTTACGGGGGTCCATCTACGAACTGCCCCACCCTCACCACCATTCAAAAATAATCAGGGGACCACATTGGTCCACCCTACGGACTTCAACTGTGTCATCTCCCCTCGACCCCTTAGCACTAAAATGATTAAGTTTAAATGAATTCTGGGTATTCCTTTACGGGCCGCCACCTACGACCCGCCGTCAGCTAGCTGTCATTCTTAAACGGTTACATCCTGCCTTGCTCTCGAGTTGCAAGGCCTGAGCTCCCTTTTTTTGTCTAAGTCATTTTCAATAGAGTGATCATTGCCAAGGCCTTTTGCGAACCTGCTAGTGCAGACTGCCTCCTGCGGGTTGCCATCCTATCCCCACCATCCCTGAACGACTGTCTCCTAGCATCCTTTCATCGGTCCTTGCCAAAAAACTTCCAAATGATTGAACCTTTCCCAAGTTGTCCAAGCCACCTGTGAACTCCACCATGTGGGATTCCCATAGTGGGTTTCTGCCTTGTGATTGTTGTTTCTTAACGACAAAGCCCCAAACGTCTGTGGTTCCCCCTACTTCTGCATTCCTTACACCCATGTGAGCAAGATGACTAATTGCATGCCTCCCAGGCCTCAAAGGTGATTTCCCAACATGTCAAATGCTTTATAAAAAAATGTTGACTCCCAAGTTGCCCATGTAGAACTTGAGGTGCGGGTGGTCGCCTGCAAGCCATCGTGCCCTCAGCGTCGTTTCCCTTCTGCCTTGTCCTAATAGCTGCCAGCGCAGGGAAACCCGCATCCTTGGGCCCACATCCCTTGAAACTGATCCAAATGAGCATCAAACTATGAATGTTAATGAATTTCATGATCGTTTGAAGATAAATTACTGGATCTAACCTTTGTTTTGTAGGATTTCACTAACACTTCCTTGATTTTTAATGAGAATATGCTTACTCCACCCTTTATTTATAGGATTTATGGAATCTGCTATGGGCACATTGGGGTAGTCTATAGAGAAGGATAAAGGAAAGAAGGCTGGCTTATCCAAGGTAGTTGGCTTCCGACCTGCACTTAGAGCTCTGAAACTAGTGATGGCATGCAGGGAGGCATACCATAATGGCAACATGAAAATCATAGATCACGAGGGTAAGGTTTTGGTAGATATGTTTGCCCATCCATTGGTGAAACTTTCCATATCCTGACATTCAAACCCATGGAGGAAACAGAGAAGGGATACACCAAGAACTTGTGGAAAGTTGATCCCCTAGCGTGCAAGAAGCTAATCAACCAACATTGGTTGAAAGAGAAGAGGGTTAGTGCTGCTAAGGTACCACAAGAGCTTTTTAGAAGTGACTTCCATGAAGAGTACCACAGTCTGGTCACTCTATTAAGCAGAGTAATGGGCCTCCCTAGCACTTCCAAGATCATTAATGATACCATGCATGCACAATTTATGGCCATAAAGAAGACATCCCAATTCTACATGACTTCCTACTTGGTATACCTACTAGCCGAGGCATTCCCATATAAAGGCCTCTTTGTTGCACAAAACCTGAATCCAGGAAGGGGAGGTCTCAAAGTGTATGACTACTACCTACAATTGTAGTATAGAAACTTCAAGAGGGAATAGCAAAGGGTGAATGATTCCTTCATAGGGAATATTATCAAACTCCTTGGAGGATATTTTCATAGAAGAGTCTCACACAGTGCTTTGGGATTCATTCAGAGTTTTAGGTTCTTTTTCATCCAGTTCCCAAAATTCATGTATATCAGAACAAAGGGTTTCTCTAAAAGACCCTACAAGCTGCCCCAACACCCTAATGATCAGATGGTTATATTGGAGGTCTCTCGATAGCTACAAAATGACCATACTCTACTAATTGAAAAACATCAGGCATCAATCCCATATCCCCTCACTTTCGGGCAAGGAATGTATGTTATCCCCATGACCTAGTGCATAGAATACTCAGAAAAGGAGATAGTGGAGTATCATTTGGAACTCCACAAGGCCCCACCCAGGATGGACCCCATGGAAAATTGAAGAAGTTTTTCGGAGGACAGTATGCTCATCTACCCCACATAGAATATTTATGGTCCAACTGCAAAGATGACAAGGAGGTGAGAATGAGGCACTATATGAGTATGACGACTCAGTTCATGCGGTCAATCAACCTATTCCTAGTGCCTGATCAAATTGTGGAGGAGGATGACACCATGATTGATGAGAGATTTGATGTTGTGGCCAATTTTCCATTGCCACTAATTGATTGGAATAAAGAAGAGTTCAACGACCTTGATTTTGTAATGAGGCAAGTGGAAAATAGAACACGACAATGGGTAGATGTTGAAATACTAGGTCAAGCTACAGGGAGCTGTGTTGACATACGGTGAGCTTGAGGATGAGCTCGAAAGTGGAACAAATAGTGGAGCAACTACTGCCACAATAGGAGAAACTCCTAAATCCCCTCTAGTGACCAGATGAAGAAAGAGGAAGGATGTATTTGAATGCGAGCCTAAACACAAGGTCTATTCATGGAAGACCTCGGAGGGAGAATTCTCAAAAAAGGAAAAGAAATCAGGAGGATTCAGTGAGATGCCAACCATTTAGGAGGATCCCTAACACGAAGGAGAAGAAGAGGCTGAGTGACTGCAGTCACCACCTACTACCTCTACTCCCGTCATTACCATTATCATTGCCACCCCACCACCTCGTGCATCTTAGGTACTACCTGTTTCCTCTCCACCCATCGTGGACATCTCAATCCACCTTGCTTCCACCTCACCAACAACCCCAATTATGGTCCTAGATTCCTCATCAGCCATGATATCCCCGTTGTCATTTTCCTCGTTTCCCCCTCCATTGCCTACTATCTTTGCCACAATATCTTCAGTTTTCACAACTACTATACCTCCCCTCACCTTACCAGAAGTTTCATCAAGTACATGCAATGGATCCCCGCTAAGCTCTTTGGGGTAATAATGAATCCCACTATCCAAGCTGTGATGGCCCAGATTGCCGCTGGCCTGCCCGTTCCTTCACCACCTACAGAGCCACCGAAAATGGAGAAACATCAAAGGGAGGTAGCTAAGGGAATAGTGGAAGAGCCCGAAGATCCTTTTAAGGAAGAGTATTTTTAACATCCAGAGGGTGGGTTGAACGTAAGTGTAGACAAAGTGGCGTTGGAAGAGGAAAAGTCACACTCTTCAGAGGAAGATACTGAAGCCCTCAACACCAAGTATATAAGAGAAACCTCAAATCAAGATCTTGAAGAGGAGTTGTCCCATCAGCTTAAGGATATAGGAGAGGAGGATGAATCTGAGAAGTAGCCTTCTGAGGAAAAAATTGACACTGATGTCAATGTGGATATACTCGAGGAGCCTCCACTAGTTGGGAAAGACAAAGGCCCTATTCAAGAAGAGGTACGGCCTGAGAAAGAAGAGGGAAAGAAAAGAGAAGAGAAGGCAGAAGATGCTCCAAAGGAAAGCTTTGAACTAGAGCATCATGAAGAAGTCAAGTAGGAAGTAGAAAGAGCACCTCAAAAGGAAGGTATTGCTAAATAAAACATAGCCATCACTGAGTTAGATAGGGATAAGACCATGCACATTGAAGACTTAAATGAAGAAGAAGAAAGAATTGAACGAGAAGCCCCGGGCCATGAAGGGAGACAACCCCAACATGGGAAGAAAGAAGAAGGTGATCATGAATCACCAAAGGGGGAGGCTCAGATGCCTGACTGGTTAGAGAAGTAGTTGCAAAAGAAGACCTCGACCCTCGTCGATCCCAAGACAAGACTCAAGGCAATACTGGCCAAATCCCAAACAAAGGAAAAGAGAGAAAAGAAGTCAAGGTTTTGTTCTCACATCACCATAGATGCATCTAGATCAAGAATAGTGTAGGTAGCCACCCTGGTAGCAGACAAAGAAGAGGGGATCAACTATAATATTTCCACCATCAACTTGGGCACTGCAACGCGAGAGTAGAAAATTGATGAATTCCAGGGATTAGTGGCCATAATAATGCAACAAATGAACAAGGATCCATCCTCTAAGGAGGAGTTGAAAACACAAGTGGTGGATCGCAGTGCCTATATTCAGCAGTGGACTTCCCTAGAGGAGGAGGCTCCAACTACATCTTCCGCACTCCCACTTCTCTCCCAAGACGAGCTTACCAAGATGGAGAAAATGAAGAATTGGACCAAGGCTACTGCAAATTAGTTATGACGGGTGCTTTATAATGGTGACATAGGAATAGGCCATGCTGTCTGAACAACCAAAAAATTCTAAGATGTGTAGAAGTAGCTAGAGGGCACATAAAAGATCTGTCACCAGTTCACTGAGCTATATAGGATCACCTATCCCAAGCTTGATGTCATTGTCAAGATGCCCGAGAAGACATGGGAGATGGAGTTGGCCCTTGTGATGGATGATCACTGGCTGATGGAAACGTGGAAAATGGTCCTAAATCACAGGAGGGACATCTTGGAGAGAGCATTGCATGAAGTTGAGCTTGACCTTGAATGGTTCAAAAAGCACAAAGCGGACAACGAAGACTACCTGAAGTTGGTGATGGACTATGATATGCTTGCCATGGAGTTGGATCCAGAGAAGAGCAAGCAATACTTCCATAAGAAGATGGAGCAAGGGGAAGCAGACTCACTAATGCCAGATTTCATGGAATTTTCTGCGAGGGAATTTTTCTAGTCCGAACAGGTAACCAAGGCCACACCAAGGTGTACAAAGAACTAGGAACATCTCACTAGCAGATCTAAGAAGTTGACCTTCCAAGTTCTTCAATCTGATATCATGGAGTGGGATAAGCTTCAGGCACTGATTGGGAAATTCGTGGAGTATGCCACTCTTCAAAAAAATGAAGGAAAACCAATGATAGATGATGAGTTCCTGACAGTATAGGCTGACAAAAGAAGGAAGTCACTAGAAGACAAAACTGCTACAGTGTTAGGGCCACTACAGGACAAAATAGGAATGAGACAAAAATGTATTTTATATTAGTATATTTTGGGGGTAGGTGAAACCCTAATGTAAAATGAATCTTGGACACAAAATGAGAGTAAATCTTGGCCATTCATTTCCCTTTTGGAAAACTATAAATAGGGGTCTCCTCTCATTTTCAAAGAGAGAGTTGAGTTGTTGTAAAGACATGTTGCAGAAATTTCAATAGAATTTCATTGCTTTTGGTGGATTCTTTTGTTTCTCACATGTTGCATGATTCATCTTCCCAAAGTTGATAGATTTAGATAGATTTAGTTTATTGTTTATAAGTTCTTTCAATTAGTTTTAGTAGTTTAGTTCATGTTGTCCATTGATGTTGAAGAATGCTATTGTGTTGATGCTTTCTATGTTCATGTTTTTTGTTGGTTATTGTTGATGAATAGCAGTGTAAAGCTAGTCTAAACACTAATTCATTGCTGCACTTAAAATTCATCTTTTGTTCATGCTTCATGGTGAGTGAATAGCTGAAAATCTGTAGATCTTAGAAGATAGCACTAGTTTCATGAGACTATATGTTATTTGGTTAAGTGAAACTAAGTTTTAGGAAGGTTGTCCACTATAGCATCCTCCATTGTCACTGTTCATCATTAGTTGCAGGTCTAGGAACTCCCTCTTCCCCTTTCCCTTTTGAACTTTCTTTGAAATAGTAGTTAAGGTAAAGTTCCAACATAATTGTAAAGGAAAATATGATGTTGAATATGGAGTTTTAGACTGTTGTTTTGAACGTATAACAATTGCATCTAGCTTTCAGAATTTCATAAACTCCATTTGAAGATCCAATCTCCTTCCAACTTAGCAATTTTCTATGCCCCTTGTGATTACCAACAAATCACGTCAATCCATTGAGTTGTTTTTGCAAGTCATGACCTGACACCCAAGAGACCTTGGGGTAATTTTCTACAACTTTTTTGTAGGAAGTTTCCTTTCAAGAGAGGTATCATACTTGTGTGTTGCTTGTGTTGAGAAGTGCAAAAAAACCCATAAACAATTACAAAATTGGTCCACTTTTTGCTTTGTAACATTTCCTTTTCAAATTGCGTTGGATGTCGGCCATATTTCTCCTCTTGTTAAAACTTGGCACATGGACTAGTTAAACTAATTAATATGCAATCATTTACATTTTCCTAAGAAATACAAAAAATATCATTTAACATATTAAATATACTTACAAATGTATAGATCAAGGCCTGTAAACATTTCTGGCCACTGTGATGCATGGCATGAAGTTTGTCAAGCCTAGGCTTGGAGGCCTTGTCCTAAAACATATACTAATTCAATTTATCTATGCACAAATAAAATTTAAAATTCGTTTAATAAATTTGATATAATATTATGAGAAAATTCAAATACCTGCATACTCTCCTCACCAAACTTCCTCCATGCATCGAACTTCTCATATGATTTTACAAGCTCTTTCCATACTTTCACACTTACATCAATTGGTATTTTTTGGAGCCTTAGCTCAAGAGGGAGTTTTTTATCTTATTTGTTTGGTTGCACCGAAATCTCTTGCAGTTTTAAGACATTCATAGCTTTATCTTCTTTACAGACCAACCTGTGCCAAATTCAGTCTCCATTTCATGGATAATTGCTTTTTGCAGGTGCATGGGTATCTTTGATAATGGAAAATGTAGATGGTCTTTGAACCGTTGAAGGCATGATTCCTTCAACCTATTCACAAACATTTTTCTAGCATCTGCCATTCAGACTTCCCCTGAAACGACATTGTATTCTATCTTGGTATCATAGCTACCAATGCAAGATGCAAAAAATGGCGTGGTGGAAGAAGTCTGTGTCACAGGAGTGGCTAGGACATTGGAAGTATTTGCTCCCTGTTCCACATTCTTAGAGTTTATTATTATTGATTTCCTCTTGGATCTTTTGCTCAATCCAGGTCTAGTTGGGGAATCAATTGATTCCCTTTGACACGGTTGATTTGGTTGCAATGTTTTAGGGGCTTTAATAGATCATTTTTCTATGTATTTGACAAGCATTTTCAAGTCCACACCATCCATTTTTTCACTATCTCTACCCCCAATATGGAAGCCAATGCCTCTTTATCTTTGTCAGTCTCATGTCCCTATATATATATAATAAATTTCTTCTTTTAATTTAGAAATAAAAAACTAAAAACTAAAAATAAAAGAAACAATGGAAACATTTACAAATCTATAAATTGACAATGAATCACCTCATTGTGGCCAGAGTCTGCTCCCTTTGCTCCCTTCCCTCTATTGCTTGACATTTTGAGACGACCTAGGGAAAATTATTTTCATCTAGTCCGTGGAGGAAAATAAAGTACACATTGACAGGTATGAAAGTTTTGTTTTGTGGTATGAAAGCAAGCAACCAATCAAATAAATTCAAAGAAATGGGTGATTTAAAAGAAACGGGAAATTAATGAGCAAGCTTTACCTTGAATGAATCTCTTTCTGGTTTAAATGCCTATGAGATGTCTCCTGAGAGTTCAAACCCTGTGATGGAATGAATAATGAAAAAATAAGACCACCAAATAACCCAAATCAGCTGAAGCCTGACCATTATCTACCAAGTGGCATCCCTTTTGTACAAATCTATTAGTAAAAATTCTATCTAAATATCTTTATATTGATTCAAATTGAACTGTTACCTAATTTTTCTTCCAGCTAAATCAGGTAGGACTATTATTTTTTTAGAGAGTGAAACAAAAGGGTACATTATTTTCTGCTAAGTTTCATTCATATGCATAAAATAAATTATCAAAAGACTGCATTATTTGATTATGCAATTGCATACAATACAATAGAGAGTCAAAATTTATTGGAAAGGTAGCATTTATTGATAATCATAAGTGTATAGTGTCCCTCACAAGCCGAGGGATTGACTATTTTAATGGATATAAAGAAAAAACTACACATTTACAGATAAAAAGGAAATGCATGTGTAAAGAAGGGGGACTCGTCATTTCTTGAATGACGAATCCTGGTTGAGTTGCTTTGCATCAACTTCAATTCTCCTGCCCATCCAGCCTCCAGTTGTTGCTTGCCTCCTACTGCTCTAGTTTTCCTACATTTGTGAGAAGATGTTGGAGGTCTTGCTAAGTTTTTGGTGTACAATGATGAAGGTGAGTTTTAAAACTTAACTCATGAAGAGGAAAGTATAGGAAACACTATTCAGGGAGATGTAGCTATTGATGTGCATGAAATTTCCCATCAATAAAAGCATGTCACAAGATTCATCTGCAAGGACTCAATGCATTTCTTCTAAGTTACTCAATGAGGTCTTACAAGTTCCTATCAAAAGCTATCAGGAACTAAACTAAATGAAATGGATTAGTGGAATAGTCATTTATATCTAGAGGTGACAGTGAATGAAAAGTGATGATCAATAAGTAATCATAACTTGAAACAGTGAGTATCAAACATCTGATCATAAACATGGAGCATCATATTCATCAATAAAATGGAGTGAAGATAGTGTTCTATGAGCACCAAATTATGGAGGAATATCTAGGTTTACTCATGCTCTACAAGCCTCTAAGTGTGAGGAAACAATGCTATACCCCAGAGGAATGAAAAATTATGCATTGAGTGCAAAGGGGGTAGTGAGCTACATGATGGTATAGTTTTTTAAGTACCATTAAGTACTGAAGCAAACCATTAGATGCTAACAGTGTGGATCTATGCATTTCAATAATGCAAGTTGCAATTGAAACCTTATTGTAGAACAATGAGTAATGCTTACTCAGTAAACTCAAATGAGATGATTAAGTTGCTATGATAGTGAATGAACTTGTACAGGTATGAAAAGGAAAAAGGCATTATCATAAGCATTGCAATTAACATTTCAATCAAATTTTCTACAAGGGGTACCAAGTGAGAGAGATAGCCTTGTTTTGGTTATACTTTAGAAGTAGAATAATGAAATGTAAGGTGCAGTGATATGAAGACATTACAATGAAACAAAAAATAGTTTTCTTTTTCTTTCCAGAGGATGCAGAGCTAAGATCATGTTACAAATACAAAGCATATTGGAACTTGTATTGTATTTACAGTTTCAAAAAGGGAATACATTAAATTCCAGATGGGGGAGCTATGTGACAAGATCTGGAAGAAATTTTAAAATGATAAAAGTAACAATGACCAATGCATTGAAGCAAGAATGCATTCTGAGCACAATATGGAAGTAACAAATACACTATGAGTCAAAAGAAAACCTATTTGAAGGTAGTCATATTATAAAATTTTGGGGCAGTGTGATTCAAGGTTAGAGTTTGTGCATACATGCAAGGAAGGGAAAGCCTTTCACAGAAATAGAAGATAGTTTTTAGACTATAGTGGTAGGTAGGGTTTTGCATTTGTTTTAGTAGAGATAACATAGAAGGGAATTATCATGATAGTAATGGTATGATACAAGAGAAATAGGCCACACACATAAAATTTGACAGAGGTTTCATTCTATGGCATTGGCCTGGAAGTGTCGCATGGTTTAAGTTACAGTCATGAGGAGCCAAAGAAGATATAGGACATCAAGTTTACCTAGAATGAAGAATGAAACCCTCAACACATAAAAATCTCAAACCAAAAATGTTAGGAATGGAAAGCACAATATACATTCTGTATATGCCCTAGATCTGGGCCAAGAACATAGATCAAGACCCTTGAATCTTTGCACAAGATAAATATAGAGTGTAGAGAAAGAGAGGAAATCTCTATAGAGAATGCATGAAGCTCGATCACAAATGAAAGAAAGGCCCGTTGATACCTGTAGTATGTATGGCCATGGCCATAAAAATAACTAATACTTTGTATTTGCAAATAGAAGAATACATACAGAGGAAACTCATTTTCTCTTATGTAAAATGCATGATATACATAGGAAATAAAGAATGCAAAGAGATGCTTTTATTTTCTCACAAACAGAGCTCGAAATGACCAAATATGCTTACAGAGAGTTCATCTGGGTGAGTGGGTGTCGTTTCTTACTTGGAAGTGAGTTGGAGATGCTTCTGTAATGTCAGAATCTGCCTCAAACCTCCATGAATGAAGCTCGATGAAAACCTATGGCGACGCCTCCAAGTTTCTACAAGGCTTGAATGTGAAATGAAATGCTTTGTTCTTATTTGGGCTCAGTTTTTTTTAGGGTTTTTACCCTAAGTCTTAGCCAACATGACAATATAGGAATTTTTTACTTTTATTGAAAAATTCTTGAAAATCACTAATTCACTCGTGGGATAAGACCTTAAGTCTTATGCCTTGTATTCTTCAATACCCCATGCTATGCCTTAGTGAGTTTTGCATAAACTCTTTGTGTATGAATGCTTAAGATTCCTTCAAACTTAGATTTCTTTTTGCATTTGATCACACATGATCAAGCCTTGTATTTTGTTTTTGCATAGATTTTCAAATGTAAATCATTTGATTTTTAAGTGATATTGTTATAAATCACTTGGTCAAATTGCTATTTTAAATACAAAAATCATGTAGTATGCTTTGTAAATGATTTGGTTGAGTTTTTTAAGTTAGTTCTTTCTTTCCAGCAACATTGTAACTCATTTTTGGAGTAATCTTTTAGCAAGAGTAGCATTGTAACTCATTTTGGACAGACTTGTAGAGTAGTTCATACCTTGATGATTAATGAAGTTAAGTTGTTTTACCTTATTTTTTTGTTGTATTTTATGCATTTTAATTGATTGATGCAACTACTTGTGGAGTTACTTATTTCCTTGTGGTTTTGTATTAGTGTTAGCATCTTTAAACAAAAAATTATGTAAGTTGTAGGTCATAGGTTGTGTTTAAAAGCAAAATGTTCTAGCTGTGAAAGTACTTTTCCTTCTAGGAGTTTAGGCTCTAAAACATTCTTATGCAATGTTTATGCAAAAACATATGGAAATGAGATGTGTATGTGAAGCTTATCATTTATTGAACTTTGTATGTAAGTTGTTTTACAGGTCCTAGTTAACATTTAGGTGCATCACCATAGGGGTTTAGTTTTATTTTTATGTTTCTTTCTCCCCTTTTCCCAACAAGAAATAGATTAGTTGACACCATTTAGGAGCCAGCCTTATCTAGAGGTCCACTCCAAGTTTAGGTGACCCACAACCTAGGAGTGTTCCCATGTTGCTCCAAATTGCTAAGTTCTACAACTTAGCAAGGGTGCAAATTTGAGAGTTAACATGAACCAAAAGGAAAACATACATGGTTTTCATGTTTAAAGCGAAATCAAGGGTTTGATTTCTATCCATCTATCCTCTACTTTGTATCTCGTAAAAAAATTAAACTAGGTGAAAAAAATAAAACTCTAGCACAGGCGAGAATTTTTAATTTTTGTCAAGTTATGAAAGTTTTGTTTTGTGTTTTTTTGTTGTGTGGTATGTTTTAATGTAGGCGGGAATTTTTTATTTTTTGTTTTTGATTCATTAGTTGGCACTATAGTCAGGATAGTTAATGCTAACTTTAGTGTCGACTTTTGGCCCCAAATGTAATCTCTTTGGGGTGCCAAAGGCGGCACAAAGTGTGCCTAATTTAGCATTTTGGGGTGCCAAAGGTGGTGCAAAGTGGCTGAAGGGTATGTATGGAATGAAGAATTTTTCTTCTTGTGTGAATTCCTTGGTAAGGATTTTGAAGATGGGCCATGCTTCTGGGATGAAGAACGAGCATCAAATATTATTGATGGAGAAAAACCACCTCATGTTGTATTGCAATGTCCACTTTTCTTCCAATGCTTACCGCTCTACTGCCTTGCTAAAGACTTTTTGTTGCAGATTTGTGGTGTATACCACTCTACCACATATGTTGCTCACCCTCTTGATAGTATAACAATGTATGCTTTATCATCTTGTTTACCGCCTTACCGCACTCCTTTGAATCGCCTTATGCGGGATGGCAGTAGGTACCGCATTATCTCATTGACTTATAATTCTCCCTGCGGGGTGGCGGTGAGTACCAATTTACCGCACAAGCTATATAATCTCTTGGTGGTATGGCAGTAAAGGCTTATTTCTTAACTTAGAAGCCGCCATCTTGTGATGCCTTTATTTTGATGTTGCAGTACTGTGGTAAAGGAAAAAATTTCTTTGTTTATGATTATCTGGAGGAATAAATGGGTATATACAAAGGGAATGCTAGTGAAAGTATGGATCTTGTCACACAAATTATTTCATTTCATGTTAAATACAATGAAAAGATTAGGTTGAAGCATTAGGGTATAGGTTTGAGGGTATATGGTTGAAGGATTAGGTTGAGGTTCCAATGTATAGGGTAGAGGGTATAGGGATCGAGGGTTTAGGGTTTAAGGGTTGAGGGTTGAGCGATTAAGGGTTGAGGGTTAAGAGTTTAATGTATAGGGTAGAGGGTAGAGGGTGTAGTGGGTTTAATGGTTTCGGGTTTAAGGGTTGAGGGTTTAAGGTTGAGAGTAGAGGATTGAGG
Source organism: Sequoia sempervirens (assembly GCA_007258455.2). NCBI lineage: Eukaryota > Viridiplantae > Streptophyta > Pinopsida > Cupressales > Cupressaceae > Sequoia > Sequoia sempervirens. Next base: position 136,029,889 of record VDFB02353493.1, read on the forward strand.
GTATAGGGTTGAGGTCCAATAGGGTGAGGGATGGGTTTAAGGTTGAGGGTTGAGGGTTGAGGGTTGAGGGTTGAGGGTTGAGGGGTTGAGGTTAAGATTAAGGGTTGAGGGTTGAGAGATTAGGGTAGAGAGTTTACTTGGGTTTAAGGGTTTAAGGGTTGAGGGTAGAGGGTAGAGGCCGGTTTAAGGGTTGAGAGTTGAGGGTTTAGGGTTGAGTGTTTAAGGGTTTAAGGGTTGATGGTTTAGGGTTGAGGCATTAGGGTAGAGAGGGAGGGATGGATAGAGCGAGAGATGGAGGGAGAAGTGAGATAGAGAGAAAGAGAGAAGAGGGAGGAGGGACAAAGATATATGAGGGTTGAGGATCCAATGTATAGGGTAGAGGGTTGAGAATTGAGGGTATAGAGTTGAGGACCTATAGGGTTGATGGTATAGGATTGAGGGATTGGGGTTGAGGGTAGAGGGTAGAAGGTTTAAGGGTTTAGGGTTGATGGTTAAGGGTTGAGGGTAGATTGTTTAGGGTATAGGTTTGAGGGTATATGGTTGAAGGATTAGGGTTGAGGGTCCAATGTATAGGGTAGAGGGTATAGGGGTTGAGGGTTTAGGTCCTAAGGTTGAGGGTTGAGGGATATTTTGATGCAAGTGAAATGTAGGCAAGCAATTGAAGGCCAATGAATATTGGGGAAGGATTTTTTATTCTAACACCCCTAATCCCTTAACCCTTAATCCTTGCTAGATCAAAACAATTAGGTGCTCAATTAGGTGCTAAATTAGGCACTAAATTAGGTGCTAATCTAGGTGCTAATCTAGGCACTAATTGGGGCACTAATTTAGGTGCTAATTTGCGCCTAATTTAGCACCTACTTGTTCTAATCAGCACAAAAAATGCCAAAAATAATGCCATCCCGATAAATAGCGTCAAATTTTTCAAAAAATTGGAGAAAAATACATTAGAATAGTGGGTGGAAGCAAAAAACGGAGCAAAAAAGGGAGCTAATCACAGGGATTTGTTGTAGTGTAATTAAACCTTGATAATGAAATGGTGAAAAATGGAAGGAATTGATGAATGAAAAATGCTTTCTCACAACTCACCAAACCCTTAATGGTTGCCCTTAGATGACTGAAGTCTAACACATCTCTCTAAGGCTTGGATCTTGCATGAATTGGCTTGATTGATTGATTGATTTTATGCTTGAATGTTTGCTTGAGTTCTTGAAACGTACATCATAATGTTAGCTCCAAAACATGACATGAACACACATGAACTTTGACATGATAATATGATCTTGATTATTGTTGCAGATGACTTATAAATCTACTCTTGAATTCTCTTGACAATAATATTTTCTCTTGTGAAATTTGACTCTTGCTTGTTGATATTGCTTAGATTTGAATTGATAAAAAGACTAGGTATTTATAGGTGTTTATCTAATTTCCCAAAAAATAGATTCTACAAGTCGACATTTGAAACTTGAATTTGAATCATTAAAATGCACCCAAAAACATATTAAAATTTGAGTCCTGGCACTTAAAGGGGACCCATTCATCCTTGGGAGAATGGGTCCTAGGACCTAAATCTAGGACACATAATTTCCAAGGTGTTTTAATTAATGTTGGAAATTGTTTAATGTGGGTTTCCCTTAAAAAAAAAAAGGAATAATAAGGTTTTTGAATGCATAATTTGGTCAATTAAAATATTAATTAATTCTAATTAATTAAGGGGTAACAAACATAGTGTGAAATTGTAAAGGTGTACAATTTTATACACTACATTTAGCCCCCACTTTAATGAGAGTATGAAATTACGCCCAAACTCACACTAAAGTAGACAAACATATGTCAAGAGGGGTCCAAATGCACAAATTTTGATGGGATAGGATGACAAAGATCAAGGAGATAGTCAAGCCCCCAAGATCAAGATCCCATGGCAAACCAACATAAGCACAATGCATGAAGATACACAAACATATAATGTCAAAATTAATGCAACAAGGGATGAACTAGCAAGTTTAATTATGCCATGTCCATCAAATACACTCACAAGGATGTAAAATAACTTATGAAATACATGGCTCCGCTGGCGAGCAAGTTGTGTTATACTCGATGGCCATGAAAATATGCTCACAAGGGATAGTGTAGTTTGTTATACACTAGGTGAGCCCCAAGGAAATAGGGTGAGAAACACACACTAGGTCTACAAGGTGTGAACCCACAAAAAGGTGATCAATGGGAAAGTCATGCCAGGTCTATAGGCTCACATATGTCAACCATACCAAAAGTTATACTCCTTGATATACCTTTGATAAGTTGCCACAAAATGAACATGCTTAATAAGGCTAGAAAGATACATTATGCTAGACACTCATGGAATATAGAAGGGTTTAGTTAAAAATATAATCAAAGGGGTTTTTCTTAATACATGAGAGGTCTCGCCTTGGGGAACATCACACTTGAAATCACCACCAAGAGAGGATTAGTTGAGGAATAAAAGATTCATGTCTTGGGGAATATTGATCATAGTGTTAACACCAAGAGGAATGCCATATGCCAAAAAGGGTCACACTCATGTAGAACATCAAGCATAATACTACCACAAAGAATATATGTCACATATATTAAGAAATCCACACTTAAAATAAAAAGGTCACACTTCATAGGAGATGTATGCTATCATCACTAAGAAGGGAACATGCAAACAATGAGTGGGGGAAAATATTCCCTCACTTAAAATATCAACATACTTGCTATGTTGGTATTTTAATTAGAGAGGAAGACGAGATCCTTGAAAATAATGTATGCCTCCCAAAACTAGTTATCCTTGCCCGCCAAGCATAGAAACAAGGACAACCACACCAAGGACTACCATGTTTCTACCATGAAAAATATGGTTGCACTTGAGATTGTACCACCATGAATGGAAATGAGAAAGACACATAAAGCTACTAATACTACATAGTGATGAGCAACATGATAGGATAAAAATCATTATCAATTAGAGGAAGTAGGTGCATCAACACAAGGAAGAGCACCACAATCCTTAAGATGTTGAATTTTATTACTCAAATCCTTACATTTGTTGGTAGAATGACCATGCACTTGATGATATGCACAAAATGAGCTTTTATTGTAGAATTTATTTATCGTTCTTGGAGGGAGAGATATCAAGCAGGCTTGGAGAAGCACCAACAAGGTACTCTCTTGATCAATAGTAGAAGATGTTCCTTTATTTTGTGATGGAGATATGTCTTGCTTACTACAAGGTGTCATACATACACAAGAGTCTCTAGGTTTAGATTGTGATATTTTGTAATCTCCCTTAAAGGAGGGTGTAAAATCTAATGAGCCCCAATCATCACTAATACATGTGTTTGAATATGAATCAATATTTGTCCTGGGAGTGTTTTACATGATGACATTGATATTAAGCGAAGGTTTCTTTGATGCTTTCATTTCTTTTGAAGGACAATAACCAAGACCTCTTGTGTTTCCTTGCATGCTAGGATTGATAGGGACATGGATACCTTGTTCTCGAACACCACATACTTTTCCACTATAGCTAAATTATTTTAAAAGATCATAACCTCTTCCATAATTTTTTTTTCATTTCTTTTGGATTTGGTGGTTTCTCATGATCACACTCATCATATCTAGATGTATAATTTTTGTTTTCCTCTTCTTTGCTAAAATTTGTGGACTCACGTGCTTTTGATGACTTAGATTGTGATAATATTATGGTAGCTTCTTTCTCTTTTTCTAATTTGTGTATAATCTTGTATTCTCACATGAATGTAGGTGTAAAATCTAATGAACCCCACTCATCATCCAATAGTTTTGTGATTGATGACAAAAACTTCTCTTCTTCTTCTTGTATCCTTCCACTTTTGTAGTTGGTGTCAATGTTGTAAGAGGATTTTTCATTCCTGTTTCAGTTTGCAAACAATTTTCTTATTGTAGGTCAAATTTGATTGTGTACACCTTTTTGTTGTAGTGTACTTCACTAGATGATATAACATTGAAGGAACCACATTTATTGCATGAATCAAAGGTCTACCCAAGAGAATATTATATGAGATCTCTTGAGGCATGAAATGAATATTAGTTTTCAATGTAACCCTACCAACTTTAATAGGTATGTTATCACACCAAGTGGTTGTTTTCCCACATTGTCAAATCCACAGATAGATAAAGAATCTGGTTGAATTTTACTCTTGTCCAGTCCAATCTTTAAAAATTTTACACTATAAACATTGAGCATTGAACCATTATCAATGGGAGTACACCTAATGCCACACTTATTAATGATATCCATTATCATGAAAGAATCATTTTGTTTTTGTACTTCTAATGGAGGTAACTAATCTTGATGAAAGGCTATGTCTAAGTTGACCAAGTTCATACCTTGAATTAGGGCTACTACATCATTTGGTTGTGCACTAGGAGGGATAACAATTTGTTGCAAATAATTTTGAAGCATTCGATGGTAAAGAGGTGAAACTTGAATCAAATCCCAAAGGGAGATCTTAGCAGGAGTGTTATGAAGTTGTTCCATAAGATAATACTCCTTTCCACTATGCAAAGGAAAACGAGGAGCGCTAGGAAAAGTGAGTTGAGGGAGTGGTAATGAAGTAGGTATGGTTTGTGGTTGCCTATTGTTCCTTGTATTGTATGTATTAGCAATAATATTATAACTTGGTTGCTATGAAACATTTTTGCCTTGCAAATTTCAAGATGCTTCTAGGGGGTTTAGGAGGTACTATAATGAGAAGCAGTTTAGGAGGTCCAATAACCAAAGGACTCTTAGGAGGTTCAAAAGGAATCTTAGGTGGTCCAATGATTAGAGGACTCTTGGGAGGTCCAAAAGGAGTTTTTGGAGGCCCAATGATTAGAGGACTCTTGGGAGGTCCAAAAGGAGTTTTTGGAGGTCCTATAATTCAAAAGGAGATCTAATGGACACTTGTGCATTCATAACCTTGATGGATGTGACTTCTTGCTGATGATTTTCTAATGAGAGGGGATCAAAGGTTGAATTAGCCATCTTAGTATCAATGATAACATCCTCTTGCACCATAATATCTTCTTTAGTAGGAAATGTTTTAGGAGAAAGGTAAACAAGATTCTCATGGCATTCAATGGTTGTATTTTATAACACTAAGACACCTTCATCACAAGCAAGAGAGATATCAAGAGAAGGATAATTATGATTGTCATGATTTTCAATGATTGCATTCTCTTTCACTAAAACATTCTCACAAGTGGGAGATGAATGGATACTAGGCAAAGTGATGATAATAAATGTGTCAATGATCTCATCCTCTTGTGCCATAATATCCTCTAAAGTGGGAGAAGTAGGGGAGAGGGATAAACAAGATTCTCATGACATTTGATAATTGGATCTTCTAGCACTAAGATACCTTCGTCACAAGTAGGAGAGGTATCAAGAGAAGAACAACTATGATTTTCATGATTGGCTATGATTGTATCCTCTTGTATCAAATCATCCTAATAAATAGGAGAGATATTAGGGGATGAGTGAAGGATATGCAAGGCAATATTAAGGAATGTGTCAACAATTTCATTCTCTCACACTAAGATATTCGCATAAATAGGAAAGATATTGGAAGAATGACTAACATGCTTGTTAATGACCTTTTTTATTTTATTTTCTTTTTCTTGACATATTTAAAAAGGAAACACACTAACATTTAGAATTTTGAGTTTGTGCCAAAAATGAAAAGTAATCTATCCAACTTATGTAATGCTTTAGAAAATGTAACCAATTTTCCTACAGATCTGGTGCTTTTTTTAATATTGAAATGTGATTATTATTTTCTAGAATTTATAATAAATTAACCAAAATGACATCCTTCTTACACATGCAATAATTTTTTTCCAAAATTTCAAAACAAACTTTGACAAGCTAGAACATATTGATGATATAGAGACAAAAAAGTGTGAAAAAGTTGTCTGAGACACCTGTACAAGGACAGGTTTACCCAAGGGTGAATGGGTCCTTGTGCATGATTCTAAAAAGTTAAAATTTGAAGTTTTATGTTGTTGCTTGATGTTTCTTTTCCCAGTGGCAAATAGGTTAAATAGTGACATTTTTTCTAGATTTTTAGATGAAATGAAAATGTAATTTTAATGACAAATTTTTTAATGCAATTTTCAAATGTAAAATGCAATATTTGACTAATTGTAAGATGCAAAATTCTGAAAATAATGATTTGATGCAAATTTGAAACAAAACTATGAAAAAAAATTACTTGATTTTGAGCTAAAAATAAAAGATACAATGAACATGCAATGAATAATTTCATATTTTAACCACTTAATGAATGCACTATGAATATAAATCTGATCTAAATATGACTGAAACAAACCCTAATGCAACCTATGATGCAATATGGAATGCAATGTTTTTAATTTTTTTATGACTTTTTAGAATGCAAAGTTGAAACCCTAACTAAGAAATGCAAACTAATGTAATGCAAAACCTAGATCTAAAATGAATTATGAAAAATTTCAAAAGGTATGTAATGTTAACATGTTAGTTTCACCAAAATGAAATGAAGAAAAAGGTCTTATGTCCCTTTTGTTTAGAATAATAGGATCTAGGTGCTTTTCTCTAAGATTTCATTAGAAAGAGAGAAGATCACTAAGGGATAGGATTGACTTTCAACCTTGAGGTGAGCCAACCCTATTTTGGGATCTTGGATCTCATCTTTTCTATTATAGAAATGACTAATTGGTTGTTTTGGGAGTTGATTTAAAATGCATTAACTAAGTGAATTGCATGACCTAACACTTGAAATTTAGATTTCTATAATAACATAAATAGAAACAACAACTTGCAGACATATATGGGAAGTGCAAAAAATGATAAACTTTCCCAAAAAAGTGGGTTTCGAGACTTGTAATAGGACTCATTCACCCAAGGGAAAATGGGTCTTTGAATAGGGATTTTCCTCAACTTTGAGGGTCCTTTGGTGCAAGATTTGAGCTTTTATTTGCCCCATCTTTCACTGTCAGAAAGCCAAAAAAAAAAATATGTAGGTGACTTTTTGTGGCTTGACAATAATGTTGAAAAATTTGACAACTTTGCAAAATTACTCCTTTGATCAATCTTCAATCCTTCTTCACTTGTAAATCTGCACATACAAAGAGAGAAGAAAAATGTTTATTTTTGGGTGAATGGGGGTTTTCCTTAGTCAAACCCCATGTTTGGTAATTAAACCTTGATAATGAAATGATGAAAAATGGAGGAATTAATGAATGAACAATGCTTTGTCACAACTCACCAAACTCTTAATGGCTGCCCTTAAAGGACTGAAATCTAACACATCTCTCTAAGTTTTGGATCTTGCACGTGAATTGGATTGATTGATTGATTTGATGCTTGAATGCTTGAAACCTACACCACAATGTTAGCTCCAAAACATGACATGAACACACATGAACATTGACATGATAATAATGATAATATGATCTTGATTGATGTTGTAGATGACTAATAAATCTTCTCTTCAATGCTCTTGATAATAATATTTGCTCTTATGAAAGTTGCCTCTAGCTTGTTGATATTGCTTAGATTTGAATTGATAAAAAGACTAGGTATTTATAGGTGTTTATCTAATTTCTTGAAAATTAGATTCCATAAGCCAAAATTTGAAACTTGAATTTGAATCATTAAAATTATATCAAAAACATATTAAAAATTGGGTCCTAGCACTTAAAGGGGACCAATTCGCCCTTGGACGAATGGGTCCTAGAACCTAAATCCAGGACACAAAATTTCCAAGGTGTTTTAATTAATGTTGGTAATTTTTTAATGCGGGGTTCCCTTTCAGAAAATAGTAATAATATGGCTTTGGAATGCATAATTGGATCAATTAGAAGCTTAATTAAGTCCAATTAATTATGAGGATGCATAGTGTGAAATTGTAAAGGTGTATAATTCTCTAGACTACACATATATAGATCGATATATATATATATATATATATATATATATATATATTGATAGATAGATAGACAAATAGATATATAGATAGATATATAGATTGATATATAAATAGATAGATAGATATATAGAAAAACATATATACAAATATATAGATAGATAGATAGATAGATATGTAGTCATATTTTGGTTGCAATTTGGTCTTTATTTCAGCCATATAGATATGTATATGTAAATTCGGTTCAGGGCAGTTACAATTTGTTTTATCTTGTTTCATTTTGTAAGTCATATATATAGATATATAGATGGGAAAATACATACATATTTAGATAGGTAGATCAAACTAGATATATAGATACATATATAAATAGATATATAGATAGATATATATCACTTTTCTGAATTCAATCTTGTTTTCAAAGATTAACTTAGTTTATTAACTCCATAATGACATATATAATTAGATTTGGTTAACTTAGTCCATAACATTTTTTAAATATGACAAATATAGTTAACTCAAACTAATTTTCTTTCATCAATTTGTATGTTTAGGTATATGTATGTATGTATGTGTGTTTAGACATATGTATGCATGTTTAAGTATATGTATGTATGTATATGTGTATATGAGTATGAATGTATGTATGCATGTGTTTATATGTATGTATCTAAATATATTTATATTTATATACACATATGTATGTATGTAAATATATTTACAATATATGTATGTGTGTGTATTTATATTTATATACATATATACATATACATACCTATATATACACATATACATATATACACACACACATATAGACAAAGATAAATGTTTATGTATAGGAAAAATATAGTGAACTATGAATTCAATTCTTCAACTTTTAAGCAGTATATTTGAAGGCCATGTTTTAAACAATTAAGAGTGAAAGTCATTTGTAGTTGTAGATTAATTTCATACATTTGTTATTTTAAAAAGCACCCACAAAAAAAAAACCTTCAAGTTACAAAATATTGGGTATATGGAAAGATATCTGAGAGCATAACAATTTGCATACAAATAACTTCAATCAGTTAATGAGGTTTGAAATTACTTTGCATGTTTCAAACTCAACTAAGAAACTCATCTTCATTTAATATAGTCCTATATATATGACTTGAGATTTGAAACAAGACAAAATTTGGATAATTATATTTATTTGACTTAAATGAAGAACAAATTGAAAGAAAGGGGTGAAAGAAAATAAGCCAAACTTAACTACATATCTGTCATATATATTAGGAGCGAGCTACCTTGGGAGGCACATGGACCAAAAATTCCATAAGTATAACCAATAGGTAATTTAGCCTAAGTGGATGTTGTTGTAAATACCTAAACATTCTATATTATGTAAGTATTGTTGCCAGTGTTGTCTAGATGCCTATCTATGGTAAACAATGTTAATATTATACAATATTATTGTGTAAATTCTTATCTTTTCTATACCCATTGACCTGTTGTTTTAAGTTATATTGTTTGTGCTTGTGAATGCATATATGTTGTATATGATGTAATTGTTATAGCCAATGTGTTGTAAGTGCTTGACCTAAATGGTTTTCAGTTATATTATTTATGCCTATCAATGCATATAGTTTGTATATGATATAAATGTTCTGCCCACTGTACTGTAAGTGTATATATGGGGTTATCTTGTTGTAATGTAAATGCTATTGGTAGTGTATTGTATTTGCATATATATTATTTAACTCTTGATTATACACATGCATTGTGTGTCCCTTCACATTTACTCATCTTAGCACACATTACTTAGCACATGCTTAGTTGCTACCAACATACTTGAAGGTCTGAGGCTTATGAATTATGCAATCAAAATATATAACCATTCACATTCATGTTAGATGATCTAACTATCCCAAACAAATGGATATAATTGAAGACTTCAACCCAAATAATCAATCAAAATAATGAAAGAACTAGTCTAATTAACTATATTTACATGTTATATATAGATTTGTACTACACTATCAACATGCACATCATATAGGTCACTTGACCCAAAATAGAATTTGACCAAACCAATGAACATATTCATTTAACAACATTTACATCATATAGGCATGTGTCTAACACTGACAACAATATTTATATAATATAGAACATTATACTGTATAATGGTTTGAGGTTGTAGCATTGAAGAGACTTCGTTTTCACAAAGGCCTTTGGTGTTCAACTATGTTGCAATACACTTTTCAAACTAAATTAAGGATATCTGCAAAATAGTTTAACACTATAAATTCTTTTGGGGAAATAAAGACTCCCCAACGTATTACTCAATATAGAGCAGAGCCGAACATGTATCAGTGTCTAAGACAACAAAGACTCCAAAAAATGCATGTAGGAAAGGGGTGAAATTGAGTGGGATGTGCAAGGTTTTGGAGCATTGAATGATCTAAGGTCTTGGAATTGCATGCCATTTAGGCAGAGTAAATGGGAAGGGATGTGTAGTGTAAGTGGTTGGATGGAAGGTAGTGAAGAGGTAGTGCACGATAAATGCAAGGAAGTGGATGTTCAGGGTGGTGAATTGTTCAGTTGCCACACATTTGTTTGATCCACTACCAGGTCTCCACCACATAGCCTCCAAGGGTGGACCCGATCTATAATCAATCAATTATCCAAATGGGAAAGTAATGAACACTTTAGACCAATTGGAGCATAACACATGGAAGATTTAATTCAGTTGGCTAAAATTAAATTAAAAGGGGGTCAACAATTGAACATACTTGCAAGAAATAACACAAATTAACTGCAAAATTACATTTATAACATAATATTATAATCCCCAATATACACAGCAAAACTAGCCAAAAAATTGGATGGACTTGTATGATTGGTCCCTCCCAACCTCAATTAAACCAAATAGGATAATGATTTGGAACCATGTTCTTGTCTCATGCTAGTGGAATTGGAGTTGTGGTTAAGTTGTAGACACTGAAAATTATCCCAAGCTTGCAAGCAACATTTTATCATTAATTTTCCTTCTTCCTAGCATAATTAAATAATTTTAATTATTTAATTATCTCCTAATGTCATAATTCTTCTATTAATTAAATAATTCTTAATTATTTAATCAATTCACTTTATCCTTATTCATCCTTGATTAATTTAAATAAATATTTATTTAAATTATGTCACTAATTATCCTTTTTTCCTCTATAATTATTTAATTATTCATTAGCTTTTTCCCTCCATAATTAAATAAATTATTTTTATTTAATTATTTTATCATTTTTTCTCCCCCTTATAATTAAATAATGATTTTTATTAGTCAATTATTCCTCATTTTCATCCACTTTCTATTAAATAATTATTTTAATTATTTAATATTCAACATCCCACTCTTCTTCTATAATTAAATAATAATTTTTATTATTTACTTATTCATCTCACCATTCCCTAAATTAAATAATTTTTTTAATTATTTAATTTTCCTTTTTCTAGCTCCCTATTTCTTATTCCAATTTCATGGATCGTGGTCCCTTCTTCCTATCCTTATCTATTTTCCTCTCAATTAATCTCATCCATTGATCATCATACATCATCTCTCAATCCTAGCCCTTCATTTGAATTGGGATTTCTATAAAAGCAATCCATCATCCTCATTTTGAGCTTAACCACAATCCTCAATAGTTTGCTTCTCATATCATTATCTTGAGATCTTTCTACAACCACAATCTTCAATATTTTGCTTCTCATATCATTCATCTTGGAAAACCATAGTATTTTAAGTTTTTCTATCTAGAGATCTAACTATCTTGTATCAACATCAAGCTCATTGAGTACATTGCATACTAAAAATTTGAGAACAAACAAAGCAAAATGGAGAAGAGCAATGAAGATGAATCAACTATGGCATAGAGATTGAGTATTATTGCTTCATTATTTGGATTTATATTGTCGTTTGTGCTTCATTGTTGGATTAGGATCTTTATAGCTTGAATTAGATAGTTTTATGGTTGCTATTATTGATTTATGCTTATTCCTTGAATTCTAACCTGATCTACAGTTACATAATTTGGAGTAGGATTTGGAAATTGATTGCAACTTACATGTGATGGGGTGAGTGTTGAAAATTTTATACCAAAAAATAATTGAGGGATATGATGTTCATCTCGAGTGGATGTTTGACTTGAAATTTGAGTGAAAATTACATGTGATGGGCTGAGAGTTGAACAATTGGTAGTAGCAAAATATTGAGGGATATTTATGTTCACTAATTCTCGAAATAAATCATGATTGTATACTAATGGGTTCATAGGAGTGCTTAACTGCCTTTCTCACTACAATGCCCTATGGGCCACCTCGATCTCTCTTTCCTTTATTTTTTGTTCCTTTTGAACCTTCTCTTGCTCCCTCTTCTTCTTTCTTTCCTTATTTTGTAACATTTTCAGTTGCTTTCTTTCTTTATGTTGAATTTCCTTGTCCACTTTTCTTTGCTCCTTCAACTCTATCGCCATAATTTGTGTTTCCTTTCTCTCCTCATTCTATTATTTCTTTCAAGAATTGAGGTCTTCTATTTTTTCTTTTCCTCATATTGCATTAGGAGAGTCATGTAGTCATCAATTGTTAACAGTTGAGAATGTCAGCTCAACCAAATACCATTATCAACAAAATTCTTCATTCTTTCATTGAGAGTGTGCACATGCAACTTGAGGAATTTGTTGATTATTGAAACTAATTGGGATTCCATTGTTTCATTCACTTGGGAGGTAATGTTGTCCTCATATTCCTCGCTAATAACTTGTGTGCCTTGGCTAAAATATGCATTGCCTCCATTAGAACCTCCACATTCATCCTAGTAATGTACCATTTCAGGTACATGAAAAATATAGCCAATGGAAATGGGAAGGAAAAAATTCCTTATTCTTCTCAGTATTGTAAGTCAATACCTAGTTTCATAGCTCCCTCCACCAACCATGATGGTTGGCTAGGCTGAGAGGGAAGACTAAGACCATCATTAAATTCATCATGTTTTTTTTCTACCATGTCATGAGATAGTTGGTTAGATGCCACTTCTACAACTAAATCAGTATGACTATTTTGAATTGTATCTTGTATACCTTGTTGTACATTTAATTCCATTGTACATTGCAATGTGTGTGCCACTTCATTAGTTGAAACTACAACACTTGATAGACTAAGGATGTTTTGCATTGTAGAAGCATAATCAACTATATTGAATTGATATGTGTTGCTCAGACGCATGTCATCTGCCAATACATTGGGATTGAAGGACCATTTCCCCATCATTTTGAATCTTGTTGTGATATTAAAGATTGTCAACACTTTTTGTAGTGACTTTCCTCCTAGTTCTACCAATTCTTCCCTCTTGATTTCTATGTTTGGGTACCTTGTTAGCCGTGCTACTAATTTTGATTTGAAGTATAATTTTAATGGTGAAAACACTCACATCTAGTGGTTGTAGTTTATGTGATGTGTGTGTGGGAAATGTAAGCGAATCAATGCCCAAAATCCTTGCCTCTTGGATTGTTGTGAGAACTGCAACATGGCTACCATGGCCATAAAAAATGATTAGGTGCCTATTAGTGGGTGACACACCTCCTAGAATTAATTCTGCAAAGTGGTGCAACCATTTCATGAAAAGTTCTTTTGTCATCCAAGCGTGTGGATGGATTGCCATACAAGCACCTAGTTTCCAACCGCAACATGGCTACCATGGAAATAAAAAATGAGTAGGTGCTTGTTGGTGGGTGAGACACCTTTTGGAATTGACTGTGCAAAGTGATGCAACCAATTCATGAAAATATCTTTTTTCATCCAAGCATGTGGTTGGGTTGTCATACATGAACCTGGTTCCCTTAAACAAGTATAATCCTGGTATTCTCTAACCAACAACATTAACACAAAAGAGAATTGTAATCTATTCCTAGCTCTTGGGAATTATGTACAACATGCTCATGCTACCTCTTCTAGCCAACGCCCTCATCGTACCATTTATGCCTGCTTGAATACTTGTTTCATCATAGTTCCATATTCGATGAGGACCATACAAATTTGCATCATATGTTGTAGATAGTGTATTATAAAAATTGGATACAACAACATGTATAAGGTTGAGTTCCCTATCCTTGTCAAGGCCTTCAGTTGTGTACAATGTGAGTTTTGGATGGTTCTTATTAAAACCAATCCATCAGGACTTCCCAGACAACCCATCCTTGAAATGGTTGGATCTAGATTGGAAAACATGGAAAACCTTTACCTTGAGATTGATAATATCAAGTTCATGGCCAACTATAGTCATTTATTTACACCATTCAAAGATAAAAGCCTCCTCATCTTCTATCAAGACAATTGGAGGACCTTTCTTGGACATGGATGTAAGCCTACCTAACAAGTTGGTGAGTGTTGTTGTTGGGGTTCTCCATTTTTTGTTGCAAACCTTGTTGAAATCCATTTATCCTCTACATCTTGAAGAGCCCCAGTCATGTCCTTTGTCAACCATTCCCATTCTTTGTTCTCAGTGTTCTTGGAGGTGCACAAACCTCCACAACTGACTCAACAGGTTGTGGACTATTGTCCTCTTCTATTGGAGGTTCTCTATTAGGGTGAATGTAATGCCTCTTTTATGTGGAGGCAACCTTATCGTGTCTCTCTTCTTTCCTAACTTGGTCCCCATTTGATCTATGTATGCCACCTACAAACAAAATGAAACATGAATCAAACAAGAATCAAAACCAGTTAATAACACCATTAAATTCATAATGATGCTTGAAATTTTTTTTTGGTGTGCATGTTCACAGTTTATAATGTGAAACATGATCGGGTAAAAGTACAAACCTATGTCACACTTTATAAAGGAATCGGCCAACAACAACAAAAATTCTGAACTTCGACCACATAAAAGTGGTCTTTATGTTTTGAAGTTCAAAATGATGTAAACTAATGAAATGTAGAAATCTTGATGAAGTTTATTCTTGTAATTTTTTAGATTTTTTTAAATTGTTTTGATTATTTTTTATCAATTTAAGAGAAGATTTTGGAATGCTGAAAATTTCAAGAAAAAATGACGTTCACTTGACATCAAGAAACAAATAGAAAAAAACTTTATTTTCCACTTTTTTTTTCCAAATAGGTAACTTCAATATCTAGTGCATTCAAAAAAAAAGAAATTTTGATGTATACTTTTCTTGTAATAACATTTTATAGTCAAACTTGCTAGAATTTGATAATTTTCATTTGACATCAACTATTAATTGCTTTTTAAATCATTTTCAAGAAACAAATTATACCCTTTTGAAGAGGATTCTCTCTTCTAGTGCACCATATATTTTTTGATATTTTTAAATATGTTTTACTATTTTTTTAATTTCTAATCAACATCTTTTTTAACTTTAACAACATAATTACATTATTTAAAAAAATTATATATTAAAACAAGTCAAAATATATAAAAAATACATATTTGGATTCACCACATTGAGCTCTACAAAAGGGTATTTTTTATTTTTTCTAAAAAAATCATTTTGACTAAAGAATACTTAGTTGAAGTTGAAAGTTTCAAAAAATTCTGAAAAAAGCTAAGTTGGTTGCCAACTAGGACGCCACATAGATAGTTTCAATAGAAAGGGTTTCGACTGAAACCCTTTCTATTGAAACCCTGCACATAAAATGAGCCACATTTCAAAGTGGAAAAGGAAAAAATTCAATTGTTTTGGTTTTGGATGAAATAGGTTCCACCGAAGCTATTTCACTCAGAACTATTTAGTTGGCTGAAAGTGTGACACAACTTTGTACTTTTACCTATTTACTTTTTATTGGTATTTTTACTTTGTTTATTTGCTTATTTACATATAATAATAATAAAAATGTAGTTATAGTGTAGTGGGTTGAACAATTACATCATATACAACACACAAACATTTATGAAATAAGGTTGATATCTATTAAAATTTTACAAGACCCCATGTATGCACTTGCAGTACACTGACTAAAACAAGTTGACATTGTAGATAATATGGTGTCACATTGGCTAAGACATCCACACAGAACGTCCACTTCCTCCTATTTAACATGTATTGTTTACTCTTTCCCTCCCATCCAACCACATTAACATTTACAAACAGAGGCCTTATTGGATTTAAGTGGAAGCATAAAGAATATAACCAAAAATTCAATAGGTTCTTCACTTACAATACATTAGATATAACTATCATGTCTTATACAATATATATGCATTGAAATACATAATGGTAAAAGTACAAATTTGTGTTATAGTTTTTTAAAGGAAACAACCAACACTGATCCAACTTGTAAACTTGAATCACTAAAAAGTGACATATATGTTTTGAATTTTAAAATGATGTAAACTTATAAAATGTGTATTTTTAGTATATTTTATGTTTGTATTTTTTTGAAAAAATTAAAAAAATATATTTGAATATAGTTTTGATAAATTGACACTATAATTTAGTTGTTGATAAAATATTAGAGTAAAAGGTATTTTCTAATTAATTATTTATTTAATTATTACACTCACTTTCCTCTAATTACTTAAGGTCACTTAGGTCATGTTCCTTTTATGTCTCATGTCATAGGATGAGGACACATGTCATGATCTTGTTTTATCCTCATCTAGGGTTTCTAGGTTAATTATCCTTTTATAAGGATTCTTTATTGTATAATCATTAAGATGCACATTCATAATGATTAATGCTTTTTTCAATCAATAGCTTTGGCCTCCATAACTTTTCTATTCTCTCTTTTTGTGATAGGTTTTTGATTGTAGGTGATCCTTGGGAGATGTGGAGTTGATTTTCCCAACTTCAACATGGTATCAGAGCTCTAGACCTATAATCCCCTCTCCTTTTGAGATATTTTGTGCCTCGAGCTATCATTTGGTGCATCCTAGACCAAAACAGAGTTTTCCATTAGATTCAAATTTGTCGAGAAAGTCAGATTTGCATTTTTTTTTGCCTAATTTGGATTCCAAAGGTCAGATCTACAAGGTTTGAAGTAGAATTTTTTTTTTCAAATTTAAAGGGTAGCTACAATTCTAGTGCATTTGAGCCAAAAGCAGACATTGTCATCATGCTCAGAAGGCCCAAAAAGCTTAAGATCGCTTGTCAAATTTTTGAAATCCATGTTGAGAGCATCTAAGGTAAAAAAAAATGCCAGAGAGGTTGTACGACCTCCCCAACATATAGATTGTGGTAATATTTTTCAAAAAAAAATCCCTATGAAATTTTAAAACATAATAAAAATAAAAATAAATTTTAATAGGTTATTTGGTTTTTTCTAAAAACCTATATTAAAAAAATTATTTAAAGGGGGGTATCGCCCCCTACCACACTGTGGCAGGGCGACGACCCCTTGGCCCCACCCTTGCTTGGGGGGTATGGGGGGTACCACCTTTAACCACACTGTGGCAAGGCGGCGGCCCCTCAAACCTCACCTCCTGCCACAATGTGGTAAGGCAGTGGCCCCTCAATCCTCTCCCAGGGGATGGCGTTGTGGGCTATGTTCCTATCAAGCTTACATTTTATTCTTTAAATATATATATATATATATTAAACAAGTTTTTATATATTTTCTTAAAAAGTATAATAATTTTTAATATATATTTTAAAAATATATATATAATAGTTTTTTATGAACAACATCAAGTTTCCACATCCATAATAATCAAGTGCTAATATTTTTGGATTGAAACTATGTGAATTTTTGTATCAACGTTTCAGATCACACTCCATGATCCATCATCAGGAAGATATGCAAGCAAAAAGAGATAAGAATGAAAGAAGGTAGCAGACTTAGTAGGTAAAATAGGTGATGAGCTTTAGAAGGTTAGAGGAGGACAAGTTGAGAACTGAGAAGACAAGAGAGAATACAATAATAAAAATTAAAATATAACAAAAATTAAAAAATAGGAAGAAAACACAATTCTTAAAGAGAGGCAAAAAAAGAAAATAAGAGCATACAAAGAGAAAAATGAAATCCCTTAAAGATATAATGTTTAATACCATAATATTAAATGATAATATTATGATATTAAATATTAACAAGAAAATAAATGAAATTGAAATTTAAAAACAAAAAACCAATCACAAATTGAAAGAAATGAATAACATAAAAATGTAGCACCCCTCCACCAAGTGTTTTCTTTGTTATGCTTTGTTTCTAATACTTTTGACTATGGTACTTGGTTACCCTATTTGATCACAAACTATAAAGCGATGTGAATGTTATATTTTGATGTGATGGTAGTAAAATGATGTTATCATTATGGAATGCTTTGAATTAGCTTAGCAGATATTTGAATTAATGATGCTTTATGCTTTTGAGTATATTATTGATGTTAGATTTGTCAGTTAGTAATATTGTATTGGTGAAGGGAACGAGATTGTACCACTCGCTTGTGAGTGCCCTACGATTTCGTGATTTCCTCTTCACGGTGTGTTTTATTATATGATATATATGCATGTTCGATATAGTCTTTGTGAGTGCCCTACGATTTCATGATTTCCTCTTCGGTGTGTTTATTATATGATATATATGCATCTTAGATATGGTGTGTTTATGGGTTTTAGTCGGGTTAAGTTGCTTCTATGTTGTTCATCTCTCCTTGATTTTATTTAATTGCAAGTTGGAAAAGGTAAATAAATGGCTCTATGTATTTAAGTTGTTTATTAAATAAATCTAGTTATAATGTTAGAAATGTTATTTAATTTATTAATTAATTTAATTTAATCATAAAATAATCTAATCTTGGATTAGATTTATTTTATTGATTAATTAAATTAATTGTGTTGAATTGATTAATTAAACTTTGAATTGATTAATTAAACTTATTTGTGGAGTAAATAAATTAAATGGTTCATGTGGTTTTGAAAAGTGCATGAAATTAAAAGTGTTAAATTTTTTTGAAAATAAATTTTTAAAAGTTTTCAATTCTTTTGAAAGGAAATTGACAAAGTTTTCAATTCTTTTTGAAAAGAAATTATAAAAAAGTTCTATAGTCTTTTGGAAAATAAATTTTTTAAAAGTTTTAAATTCTTGTTGAAAAGAAATTTGAACAATTAAAAAAAAAAAAAACAAAAT
Source organism: Sequoia sempervirens (assembly GCA_007258455.2). Classification (NCBI taxonomy): domain Eukaryota; kingdom Viridiplantae; phylum Streptophyta; class Pinopsida; order Cupressales; family Cupressaceae; genus Sequoia; species Sequoia sempervirens. Next base: position 136,048,953 of record VDFB02353493.1, read on the forward strand.
ATCTCAAAATTCATAGAGGGAAATAACTATGGTGGTTGTGGGATATTTTGGGAAAAGTTGACTAAATTTGGGGAAGAATGGAAGGATTATTATTCATGCTTGGAGAAAATTTCCTGTAAAGAAGGAAAGAAGGTTTTCTTGTTTTGGAGATGCATTTTGGATTTGGAGTGAAGTCTTTGGAGGAATTTTGGCAAATTGGAAATTGCAGCTCAACACCAGATTTCTTCTTCAAGCTTCAAACAGGTTATTTCTTGATAAGTAGGAGGTATTTTTCCACAGCGTGTCAAATTATGATATTGCTATCAGGATTCAACCGTGTAGTTTCGAGTCAAACTCATTGACCCATGTTTCATGAGTAGTGGTTCAACAAGAACCCATCTCTCATGATATAGAATGGTCCACTTAGCACTCATTGCATCTAGGTGATGCTCACAGAGGTGAAACACTGGTCCGTTCCGGGAGGTCACCCATCCCAGTACTGCTCCAGCTCAAGCGCGCTTAACCAGGGAGTTTTCTCAA
>VDFB02353493.1:136049571-136069899 GCA_007258455.2 Sequoia sempervirens
TGCAATATTAGCTCAACTTAGGGGCAAGAATAGACTTTTAGGAGCTCTTATTACCCATTTGGTGTAGGGTACACAATGTTGCACACTTAGAATTTAAATGTTGCTTGTGTCAAACAACATTCGAGCATATTAAGGGACAAGTCACTCCAAAGGGGGAGCTCCAAGTGGAGTAGCCTAATTAGAATTGTGCTAAATCTATGAAACCACTTAAAGTTGCTAAGGTAGATGCTTTTCCAAGGAAGGAAGCATGCTCCATTGACTCCAAGGTTGAAGATTCCTCCAAGTTTTGGACACTGCGCTTTGACGGGTCTAAATCCAAGCAAGGAGCTAGAGCTGGTTTCAAGCTTATCAGCCTCATAGGCAAGAAATACTTCGTTGCTCATATAATCCAATTTTATTGCAAAAACAATGTAGTAGAGTACAAAGCATTAGTCTATGGTCTCTTGATGGCCTTGAGGAAGAAGGATAAAATGTTGCAAGTCTTTGGTGACTCAGAGCTAGTAGTAAAGCAAGTTAGGAAGTTATATTCCTACCATGATAGGAGACTAGAAAATTATAGACATAGGGTCTGGGATCTCATAGAGAGCCTAGATGCATTTGATATTCAGTTGATCCCTCGTTCCAAGAATCATACTACTGATGCCTTAGCATAGGCAGCTAGTACCTTACAACCCCTTTCCTTGACCGGGTTGAAGAAGTTCACTATGGAGCTTACTTCCACTCTGTCGGTGCCAGATAATATCACCAACTTCCAACTATTCAATCATGACAAGCATATCTTGGATTTCATCACCAGCTCCGATGCATTTGTGACTCAAATAATTGATGAGGTAGAGCCTGAAGAGAGGTTGAATTAGACATAGAGGGAGTCATTAAGCTCAAAACAAACACAATACCACGAGGTATGGTCTAGCTTGAGCGAATATTTGACTTAGATCAGATCAAAGATCAAGATCAACAAACCAAGAAGGCTTCCATTGATAGTCAGTGTGATGTTCACAACTTGGGAACAGATGAAGAAGTCAACATATTTATTTGCAAAGTGTGCATGCCAAAAGAAAAGAAAGGGATCATTGATTCCCTACGCAAGTACCATGATGTGGTTGCTTGGAGCTATGAAGACTTGAAGACATATGACACCTCGTTCATCACTCACACCATCCCTCTTAGGCTAGATGTGAGACCTTTTCGACAGGGTCAACACCCTATCAATGCATTGCTAGAACCCATCATCTACAAGGAAGTCCAGAAGTTGTTGTCTGTTAGAATCATATTCCCAGTTAGACATTCTCATGAGTGGAAAACTTGGTCCTAGTCAGGAAGAAAAATGAAGAGATTAGATTATGCGTGGATTTTCACAACTTAAATAGAGCCTTAGAGAAGGAAAACTATCCAATGCCCTCATTGGATGAAGTGTTGCAGATAGTTAATGGATCCCAGATGATGCCCTTCTTGGATGGATACTTGGGATACAATCAAGTGATGGTACAATACAAATATAGGCATAAAATAGCCTTCACCACTAAGTGGGGAACCTTTGCATACAAAAGAATGTTGTTTGGATGAATCAATGCCAATGCAACCTTCCAGCATGCCATGGATATCACTTTCAAGGACCTAATTGGGAAGTGCATCATCATCTACATGGATTATCTTACTGTGTTTTTGAAGAAAAGAGGGGATCATGTTTTTGATTTATGTAAGGTCTTCCAAAAGTGCAGAGAGTTTGGAATATCCTTGAATCCAAAGAAGTGTATCTTTGGAGTCACAGAAGGAAATTTACTTGGTACCATGATCTTAGAGAAGGGAATTTCAATAGACCCTGAGCGCATCCAAGCCATTATGAAAATTCAGCTTCTAGGCAACAAGAAGGAATTGAAATCCTTCTTCATAAAGATCAATTTCATTAGAAAGTTCATCACAGGCTTTGTTGAAATTGTCAAGCCGCTGAATGCTATGCTAAAGTAGGATGCCAAAGTTGAGTGGATGTCGGAAGCCAAGCAGGCTTTCGAAGAAATCAAGAAAGCAATTGTTGATGCACCAGTGCTAGTCAACCCAGATTACCAAAAGTTGTTTTACATCTACTCATTTGCTTCAGACCACTCTTGTGCCAACATATTGACTCAGAAAGATGACGAAGGAAGCGAGCACCCTATTTCCTTCATGAGTGCTCCACTAAAGGATGTTGAGTTAAGGTACCATAATGTTGAAAAAAAAGCATATGCTTTGGTCAGAGGAGTCAAGAAATTTTGGCACTACATCTTGCTGAATGAGGTGTTTGCAATTGTGCCTGACCCAATAGTTAAGACTTTGTTGATGCAGAATGAGTTGGGAGAAAGGAGATAAAAATGGGTCACTTTGTTGCAGGAGTATGACATGGAGATTCAACCCATAAAGTTGGTCCAAGGGAAAACCCTCACTCAAACAATAGTTGAAACACTAGCTGAAACCGGACCCAAGCTCATCGTGTAGTAGTACCAACTGGAAGATGTTTCTCTCAGAGAATGGTACGATGACATCATTTATTATTTGCTGAACAACAAGTGAACATCCTGACTTTAAGGAGTACAAAAACGTGCTCTGAGGCTGAAGAGTAGCAGCTATATGTTGCAATGATCTATATTGTACAAGCACAACCATGAAGGAATCTATCTTAGGTGCCTTAGAAAAGAAGCAGCCAAAGAACTGAAAGAATTTCATGATAAATTTGGCACTAGCCATGGATCCAGCCCTTCAACTGCCCACCAAATTTTGTGGGCTGGGTACTATTAGCTGATAATGTTTCACAACCATGTTAGGACTTGTCATGTTTTCCAAGTTGTCACTACCAGAGAAATAAATGTTGTTGTCCTGCTGCAACCTATCCTGGAGGTAAGACAATTCACTCAATGGGGCCTCAAATTCATCGGTCTGGTAAGCCCACCATCATCTGCAGGCCACAAGTACATTCTAACCACGTCTGATTATTGTACTAGGTGGAAAGAAGCAATAACATGTAGGCAATGTACTACTGAGGTGGTTGTGAATTTTCTAGAAAGTTTTATTTTGAATCGTTTTGGCTACCCCTATTCCCTTGTCTATGATAATGGCTCTGCCTTTTCCTCACTTAAATTTGCTAGTTGGGCCTTCGATTATGGAATTGCACTAAAATTATCATCCAATTATTACCCTCAATGAAATGGCCTGACTGAATCAACAAACAAAAACTTGATAACCATGATAAAAAAATTGCTTGATAGAAACCCCAAAGACTGGCACACCCACTTGCATTTTTCCCTCTAGGAAAATCGTACACGCCACAAGGATTCTTTGGGTGATTCCCCATTCCACCACGTCTATGGCTTGGAGCCTGTCTTTCCTTTCCATCTGAAGATTCCCACCCTCTTGTTTCTCAACACATACTATGAGGAGGGAAACCGTCAAGAAGCCCATTTAGCCAAGTTGTTGCACCTAGAAGAATTATGTGACTGAGTAATTGAAATTTTTTCCAAATACTGGGGTGTAGTTAAAAGGTGGTTTGGTCTTCGAGCCAAAGTGAAGGAATTTAGGATTGTTGATTTAGTCCTTTATTAGGACAAGGCCCATGAAAAGAAAGGGGGACATGACAAATTCAACAAGCTCTAGCTTGGCCCCTTTCAGATCTCAGAAATTTTAGGAGATAACGCCTTTTGCCTCAAGACACTCATTGGAAAGGACATCCTATTGCCCGTCAATAGACAAAACCTCAAACATTATTTCCTTTCCTGAGCCTTTTCAAGCTCGCCCTTGTATATAGTTGTACATAGGTTAGCTCAAGTTTCCCTTTTGTTTCGTTAATGCATCTTTGCTTCATTTTTGCTCGCTTTCCCAACTACTTTTGTTTTTTCCAGAGTGTTCCTCTATTCTTGATGCGGTGGTCATTCTTGGCATATCAAACAACCTACTATTTTGTTCACTCTTGTTTGTTCTTTGGATAAATCTTCATTCGTAACCATTGATTTTTGATTGCTTCCATGAAGTGGTTTCCCTATTTGAACTCTGACTTGACCTAGGACATAACCCTTAGTTGAATCTTTTCACACTTATCTCAGACCACACACGACAATACACTTTAATGTTTCTGAAGAGTTGTACAATAGCTATTATGAGGTCTCAACAAGTTAAAAATCTCGAGTATGCTCTAGTGACCACTGTGAATCCAAACCCACAGTAGGCTTTGATGCCTACACAATTGAGCAAAAAGAAAGAGTACCAAAAGAAAATATCATGGAAAATAAAGAAAAGAAAAGAAAGTATTAAAACAAGCAACTGTGTGGGTGTGCGAGCAACTCTATTGGGGCTATGGATGCCAGGCTAGCAATAGAGAAATGTTCGTCGGGTCACAGTGAAAACTCCGTCGAGGCTAAGGATGCTTGACTGGCAGTGAAGCAATGTCCAGGTTACTTTTTGGGTTAGATGACTTACGTAACTTGCCTTGACTGATTAATGGCTATTGGTTATAGTTTTCGAAGAAAGGAAATGAACTGACTCCGCACACACTTTTGAGATACTCCCGTGACTTGATTCAACTAAGGATCCTGCCCCCCTTCAAGTTTCTTAGTTCACTCTTGGAAACTGGCTTCTGGTCTATGAAACTAGAGATTATGGGTTCTAAATGAGCATTTACCCTTAGAACACTCAGGAGTGTTCTCCCAGTAGATTCTCCATTTGTTGTGCCCATAGCACACACACCCCATTCGGAATGGGGACCCTCTCTCTTTTGACTTTGTCGGGTTGCTTTTTGCCTTTGCCTCATTTTATGTGCCCCTAATTTCGAGATCCAAGTGGTCAAAGAGTCCCAAAATCATCATCTTTAGTTGACCAAAGTTCACCACCTAATAAATTTCCAAGTCCTTGGCCTTTGCAGGGTTTCCCTAGTAGGTTTCCCTCAAGCTCTAAAACTAGCATCTTTCATCTCTCGCTGGTCCACCCTTGCGGGTCTCCCCTTGCTCGTTGCTGTCCTACCTTTTCCATTTCATTGACGGCTGACACGAGACGTTCACTTGCATGGCAAGTCTCACATCCTTCGTGGTTGTAATCATTCACCACTTGTCCAATGACAATGCCCAAGGTTCTGTCTGCCCCGCGGGTCCCGACTTTCCCGCCGCCGCTCTTACAAAACTCGTGCCCAGCTACCCCGTCGGCTTCCGTACAAAAAATTAATGCGGGATATTAATGCAAATTTTCCTATAAATAGGAGGGCCGCCCTATCATTTTCACTGACACAAGTCATAATTTTTTAAAGCCCAAATAGTCGCCGCCTCCTCCAAGCTCACACGACCTCCTGGACAATTTCCAGCTTGGCCTTCATTGATTTCTTTAGGATCCCAAGGTGTGTTCACCGCCCTTAGCTTGAAATGTCTTTTAAAAGTTGAGTTTTCTAAAAATAATCAAAATTTTAAGACAAAATTTCAAAATCCCCTGGGTAGTCGATTCACCTTGAAATTCCATGCAAACCCATCTAAAGAAGTCCTCAAAAATTAAATGTGGCCTTTAAGGGCCATGTAGAAATTTACCCTCTCATCATTGTTCTTCATCGGAGCCATGAAACACTTGCAACCCACAATCCCTTTGTCATCGCCGCTTGAGACAAACTTTGCATGCATAAAACTTGAGCTCAGTGGCCTCGCGGGTCTACCCTTGCAGACTTCCACATGCGGGCGGACACCGCCCCTTCGCCATTGTTAAAACACCGAATGATGTAAACTTGGACCGAGACTTTGAAGTTGGGAACCCATGCGGGTCCACCTTTGTGGGATGTCATGTGTGGACGACCCTCATCTCACCGCCATTCTTAAACGATTTTCCTTTTCTAGCCACCCGCATAGTGGGTTCTGATGAGACCGCCTCCATCAAGTGCTAAAATGTTGCCCTCCTTTTGCGGGTCTTTCCTTGTGGACTTCCATCCACCCTCTGTCACCATTTCACATGCCTCCCATAAGTGGTGAGATCCTTGCTCCTGCCTACACTGTAGACTCTGCAGTTCACTTTGTCGTTTTGGCTCGCCATCTAAAATGACTAAGTCTTCAAACTCATGCTGGCCAGTCCTTATGGGGGTCCATCTACAAACCGCCCCACCCTAACCACCATTCAAAAATAGTCAAGGGACCACATTGGTCTGCCCTACGAACTTCAACTGTGTCGTCTCCCCTTGACCCCTTAGCACTAAAATGATTAAGTTTAAATGAATTCTGCGTATTCCTTTACTGCCCGCCACCTATGACCCGCCGTCAGCTAGCTGTCATTCTTAAACGGTTGCATCCTGCCTTGCTCTCGAGTTGCAAGGTCTGAGCTCCCTTTTTTCGTCTAAGTCATTTTCAAATAGAGTGATCATTGCCAAGGCCTTTTGTGAACCTGCTAGTGCAGACTGCCTCTTGTGGGTTGCCATCCTATCCCCACCGTCCCTGAACGATCATCTCCTAGCATCCTTTCGTCGGTCCCTGCCAACAAACTTCCAAATGATTGAACCTTTCTGAAGTCATCGAAGCCACCTGTGAACTCCACCATGTGGGATTCCCATAGTGGGTTTCTTCCTTGTGATTGTTGTTTCTTAACAACAAAGCCCCAAACGTCTGCGGTTCCCCCTACTTCTGCATTCCTCGCACCCATGTGAGCAAGATGACTAATTGCATGCCTCCCAGGCCTCATAGGTGATTTCCCAACATGTCAAATGCTTTATAAAAAAATGTTGACTCCCAAGTTGCCCATGCAGAACTTGAGGTGCGGGTGGTCGTCTGCAAGCCATTGTACCCTCAGCGTCGTTTCCCTTCTGCCTTGTCCTGATAGCTGCCAGCGTAGGGAAACCCACATCCTTGGGCACACATCCCTTGAAACTGATCCAAATGAGCTTCAAACTATGAATGTTAATGAATTTCATGATCGTTTGAAGATAAATTACTAGATCTAACCTTTGTTTTGTAGGATTTCACTAACACTTCCTTGATTTTTAATGAGAATATGCTTACTCCACCCTTTATTTACAGGATTTATGGAATCTATTGTGGGCACATTGGGGCAGTCTATAGAGAAGGAGAAAGGAAAGGAAAGACTACCCAATGCCCGAGAGAAAAGAGGAAAGGTGGAGTAAATGCTCCAGTTACGGGGTGGAAATCACCTCAAGGTCACCTCTACATAGGATTCAATATCAAATACCCAACTTTTGGGGGCATGTAGATATGAGGTAGATTTTGATGAAGAATCACAAGCCACCCTGGCCGAGAATCTTGTGAAGATAAGAAAGGCTGGCTTATCCAAGGTAGTTGGCTTCCGACCTACACTTAGAGCTCTGAAACTAGTGATGGCATGCAGGGAGGCATACCATAATGGCAACATGAAAATCATAGATCACGAGGGTAAGGTTTTGGTAGATCTGTTTGCCCGATCCATTGGTGAAACTTTCCATATCCTGACATTCAAACCCATGGAGGAAACAGAGAAGGGATACACCGAGAACTTGTGGAAAGTTGATCCCCTAGCGTGCAAGAAGCTAATCAACCAACATTGGTTGAAAGAGAAGAGGGTTAGTGCTGCTAAGGTACCACAAGAGCTTTGTAGAAGTGACTTCCATGAAGAGTACCACAGTCTGTTCACTCTATTAAGCAGAGTAATGGGCCTCCCTAGCGCTACCAGGATCATCAACGACACCATGCATGCACAATTTATGGCCATAAAGAAGACATCCCAATTCTACATGACTGCCTACTTGGTATACCTACTAGCCGAGGCATTCCCATATAAAGGCCTCTTTGTTGCACAAAACCTGAATCTAGGAAGGGGAGATCTCAAAGTGTATGACTGCTACCTGCAGTTGTAGTATAGAAACTTCAAGAGGGAATAGCAAAGGGTGAATGATTCCTTCATAGGGAATATTATCAAACTCCTTGGAGGTTATTTTCATAGAAGAGTCTCACACAGTGCTTTGGGATTCATTCAGATTTTTAGGTTCTTTTTCATCTAGTTCCCAAAATTCACGTATATCAGAACAAAGGGTTTCTCTAAAAGACCCTACAAGCTGCCCCGACACCCTAATGACCAGATGGTTATATTGGAGGTCTCTGGACAACTACAAAATTCCCATACTCTACTAATTGAAAAACATCAGGCATCAATCCCATATCCCCTCACTTTCGGGCAAGGAATGTATGCTATCCCCACGGCCCAGTGCGCAGAATACTCAGAAAAGGAGATAGTGGAGTATCATTTAGAACTCCACAAGTCCCCACCTAGGATGGACCCCATGGAAAATTGAAGAAGTTTTTTGGAGGACAGTATGCTCATCTACCCCACATAGAATATTTCTGGTCCAACTACAAAGATGACAAGGAGGTGAGAATGAGGCACTATATGCGAATGACGACTCAGTTCATGCGGTCAATCAACCTATTCCTAGTGCCTGATCAAATTGTGGAGGAGGATGACACCATTATTGATGAGAGATTTGATGTTGTGGCCAATTTTCCATTGCCACTAATTGATTGGAATAAAGAAGAGTTCAACGACCTTGATACATGCTTGAGGCAGGTGGAAAATAGAACGACAATGGGTAGCCTCATGTATAATATTATTGTATCGGGTTATGAATAGTCCCAGCTTGTGGCTATCTTAACTCTCTATTAAGTCATATTATCATTAGTATATTGTTATTTAGTTGTTGTTTGATGCGACCTAAAAGTCTTATATAAGATTAATGTCTAAGTCAGCCTAGGTGATTATCCTTAGCATAAATAGAGTATATATAGGAGGTTGTGGAGTCTTATTTCATCATCAAAAGGGTGAAGTGTGTTCTCATTAGAGATATTTGGAGTTTTTCCCCCTCAAAGTGGCTTATTATTCTCAAGTATTATCAAGAATTTTCATCATATTTCATCTCATATTCTTCTATTGGGAAATTTATTTCATAACAAGTGGTATTAGAGCATGATCTTGGCACCATAGAGGGAAGGTTTTTCTCAATTTTGGAGGCGATTTTGGGAAGAGCATATCTTTCAGAATTTGTCGAATTTTTTTCTAATTTTTAAAGGGTTTTTGAAGAACATATTGAAGAAGCTACAATACAGATTTTAGAAGAATTGGAGCAGAATTAAGCGAATTATTGTAGAATTAGGGTTTCTACACTATTTTTTTGGAATCTACATATCTCGCACATCTTGTTGAATTGGAGTCTGATTTTTATTGGGTTTTTGAAGACATACTAAAGGAGATTATAGTAAAAATTTGAGAGAATTTAAGTTTCATTTGTGTGATTTATTTCAACATTAGTGGTTTCCATCATGACAGGGCCTGCAACAAGGGGTAAAAAGAATGTTGTCACTCCGGGGAAGACTCCTGATAAGGATGGTGAAACAATCAAGCATATTAATCCTAATGAGGAAATCAATAAGTTCAAGGAAGACATTTACTCAATTAAGATGGATATGTGTGACCTAAGAGGAGATGCTCCAGGACATCTGAGGAAACATGTTAAAGCACCTACATGGGATGAGATCAGAAAGGAGTTCTCAAGCGACCAAGGTGAAAATTCTAGGTTAGCTAACATTGACACAAGATTTAGTACTCCTATGGGATCTAGGAATTTATTTCCAAAGGTGGATATGCCCAAGTTCGATGGAAAGGATCCTCTAACATGGATAAACAAAATGAATTTTTGGAAGTACACCAAATCCCAAAATGGATTAAAGGTCGCGATGGCTTCCTTATATTTAGAACCAGATCAATTCATTTGGTATCATTGGCTTTGCACTCATCAAGGTAAAAAGGATCTCACCGTCTCATGGTCAATTTTTACAGAGGAACTCCAAGCACAATATAGCAATAGCGTCACAAACAACTTCTTCAGCCAGCTAGCTAAACTTCAACAAACAGGATCAGTTAAGGATTATATTCAGCAATTCCAAAATCTATCCTTAAGGGTGGATACAATTACGGAGGAAAACTTGAATGAATTATTCTTGGGTGGTCTCAAGGATCACATTCAACATGAGGTACGCATGTTTAGCCCTAGTTCCATAAATGATTCTTTTATCTTAGCACGCAGGGTAGAGGAGAAGTATTTGATTCCTAAGAAGCAAGGGGCTAATGTGACAAGAGAGAAAGGATATTCAACACAACCTACTAAGTTGACTCCACAAAAAATTGAGGAGAAACCGAAGGGTTTTGTGTTTCAATTGTGATAACAAATCTGATCGAGGACATAAATGTGAGTGAAAAGAAATTGTTTTATATTGAAGATTCCCAATGAGAGGGAAGAAGAGGGAGAACCCATACTAGAAGATGAAAGGGTCAAATGAGGAATCACATGATTCTCGACCAATCATTTCTTGTCATGCACTCTTAGGTTTGACTCCACAAATACAAGGTGGTGGGGTTCCTAAAGCGAGATAACGGTGTTGTTGATCATTTCGGTAGTACTCATAATTTCATCAACAAAAAAGTTAGCTACTAAGTCACAAATTGTTTCATATATCGACTCGAGTTTCAAGTTTTGATTGCAGATGGTGAGTGCGGTTAGTTGTTGGGGGAAGTGTCATAGCATTAAATTATCCATGGGAGATTATCCAACTTCGATACCCCAATGTATCACGATATAATGATTACATTAGATATTGTTTTGGGAGTACAATGACTTACTACATTAGGAACAATTGAGATGAACTTCCAAGAACTATTCATGAGATTTCAATCGGAAGGAAGGCTAGTAGAGCTAAGGGGGTTGAAGGAAAAATCTCCACAAATGGTAAGCTCTCATCAAATGCAAAAGTTGCTTAAGAAAGAAGTGGATGGATTTGTGGCCCAACTATGTTCATTAGAAGTCTCTCAATCTAATACTCCTACTCATCCAGTTGCAAGCTATAATTGATGCGTCCTCGGTTGTTCTTGGAGATATCGCTAAAGGACTTCCTCCCTAAGAGGATCATGATAATACCATAAAAGTTAGTCCAGGGAGCCAACCCATAGAACATCCCGAGGCCTTCTGAGGTATCCACACATACAAAGAGTGAGATAGAAAAGATTGTTGAAGAGATGCTAGAGGCAGGAATCATCAGGCATAGCCAAAGTGCTTACTCCTCGCCTATGGTGATGGTACGTAAGAAGGATGATACTTGGTGCATGTGTCCAAATTATAGAGTGCTCAACATGTACACCATTAAAGATAAGTTTCCAATTCCAATCATTGATGATTTGCTCGATGAATTAAATGGAGCTATTTTTCTTACCAAGTTAGATCTTAGATCTGGTTATCGCAAATTCATATTAAGGAGAAAGATATTTGTAAGATAGAATTTTAGACTCATGAGGGTCATTATGAAGTTTTGGTGATGCCCTTTGGTCTTACCAATGCACCATCTACATTCCAAAGTTTGATGAATTCCATTTTTAAGTTCTTGAGAAAGTTTTTGTTAGTATTCTTTGATGATATATTAATTTATAGCAAGACTTAGGAGCCATTTACAACATGGCGGACCAAGCATTACAAATACTTAAGATCATAAACTCTATGCTAAATACCATCAAGTGTGCTTTTGGTCTTACAGTGGAGTATTTGGGACACATGGTTCACATGAAGGTAGGGGTGGACCCTAACAAAATTAAGGCTATCATGGAATGGCCTATTCCAAAAACCATTAAGAAACTGAGAGGATTCTTGGGATTGATAGGGTACTATAGAAGATTTGTGAAGAATTATGGTAGTATAGCAGCACCTCTCACCACTCTATTGAAGAAGGATTCTTTTCATTGGAACGAGTCTGCCAATACAACATTTGAGAGATTGAAGGAGGCTATGTGTACAACTCCAGTACTTGCCACTCCTGACTTCACCAAGGAATTCATTGTGGAATGTGATGCTTCTGGAAATGGGATAGGAGCAATGCTCATGCAAGAAGGTCGACCAATTGCTTTTCAGAGTCGTCAATTAAAAGGTAAGAATCAACTAAAACCTATTTATGAGAAGGAAATGCTAGCAATACTCCATGCAGTGAAACAATGGCGACCTTATCTATTGGGTAGACATTTCAAGGTTAAGATAGATCATGATAGCCTAAAAGATTTTTTGGAATGACTATCTTCTGAAGAGCAACAAAAATGGGTCACTAAGATGTTAGGATATGACTTTGAGATTGTATATAAGAAAGGGAAAGAAAATATTGTCGCAAATGCACTGTCAAGGAAGGATGAGAAAGATGAAGCCTTATTGTGTGCCCTTTCAATATTACAAACAAATTGGGTGGAGGAAGCCAAAGCAGAGTGGCAAAATGATGTTGTGACAAGTAATCTCATTGAGCAATTAAAAAGTGATCCTAGTAGTTCAGATAAGTTTTGTTGGAAGGGAGATACTCTTTGGTATAAAGAGCGTTTGTATCTCTACAAGAATTCCAACCTTAAAATCAAGATTCTCACAGAGTTGCATGAGTCTCTAGTGGGTGGTCATTCAGGATTTTTGAAGACATATCATCGAGTCAAGCAAGATTTCTTTTGGGAAGGGCTAAAGGGTGATGTTCAAAAATTTGTGGCTGAATGTTTGGTGTGTCAAAGGCATAAAGGGAAGACAATTAAGACACCAGGTCTCTTGCAACCCCTATCTATTCCTAGCCAGCGTTGGGAAGAGGTATCCATGGAATTCATCACAGGGCTTCCCAAATCTAAAGGTCATAATGTCATCATGGTGGTAGTTGATAGGCTCACTAAATATGCACATTTAATTGCATTAGCACATCCTTTTACAGCAGTCACGATTAGCTAAAGCTTTTTTGGAGAATATCCAAAAGCTACATGGGTACACCTAAAAGTTATTGTTAGTGATCGTGATTCTATCTTCACTAGTCACTTTTGGAAAGATTTATTCTCATGTTTGGGTACTCAATTGGCTCTTAGCTCTTCATACCACCCTCAATCAGATGGGCAAACAGAGGTTGTTAATAAGTGTTTGGAAGGATATCTACGTTGTTTCACTTTAGATAAACAATCTCAGTGGGTAGATTGGCTACCACTTGTGGAATGGTGGTATAGCACTTCTTTTCATAGCTCATCAAAAATGTCTCCATTTTTGGCACTTTATGGGTATCATCCTCCTTCCATCACATCATGAATTAAGGTGTCCCCAAGAGTTCAGGCAGTAGAACACCACTTGCTTCATCAACAACAAGTACTTTCAGGACTCAAGGAGAATTTATCCATGGCACAAAATCAAATGAAACAATAGGCAGACTAACATCGTAGTGAAAGAAGTTTTGAAATTGGGGATTGGGTCTTGCTGTGAATCGACCTTATAAAGAAAATCTCACTAAAAGCGACAAGAAAGAATAATAAGTTTGTCTCAAAAGTATTATGGTCCATACCAAATCATCGCAGAGAAGATGCGATAGTGTTTCCTACAAGCTTGAAGGTTGCCACTAACAACAAAGATACATCCAATTTTTCATGTTTCCTATTTGAAGAAGGTAATTGGGCATAATATTCCCACTCAAACAACACTTCCTGAGCTGGATGAAGAAGGAAGAATCATTTTGGAACTAGAGTGCATTCATCAGAAACCGCACAAAGAAATTTGAGAATAGAACTATCAGTATCTCATCCAATGGAAAGTTGCTGGGTTGAAGATGCCACATGGGAAGATGAGGAGTTCATTCAAAGTTTCCAAACTTGATTAGCATTTGAGGACAATGCTTCTTTGAAAGAAGGGGCATGCTACGCCCTTAATATTATTGTACATCGGGTTATGAATAGTCAGCTTGTGGCTATCTTAGCTCTCTATTAAGTCATATTATCATTGGTATATTGTTATTTAGTTGTTTAGGTCGGCCTAAGTCTTATATAGGTGTGTCTAAGTCGGCCTAGGTGATATCCTTAGCATAAATAGGTATATATAGGAGGTTGTGAGTCTTATTTCATCATCAAGTTGTGAAGTGTGTTCTCATTAGAGATATTTGGAGGTTTTCCCCCTTGAAGTGGCTTGTTATTCTCAGTTATTATCAAGTATTTAGGCATATTTCCTTATCATATTCTTCTATTGTGCAAGTTATTTCATACTTGGTGAATGTTGAAATACTAGGTCAATCTGAGGGGCCCCGTGTTGACATACAGTGAGCTCGAGGATGAGCTCGAAAGTGGAACAAATAGTGGAGCAACTACTGCCACAATAGGAGAAACTCCTAAATCCCCTTCAGCGACCAGATCGAGAAAGAGGAAGGATGTATCTGAATGCCAACCTAAACATAAGGTCTATTCACGAAAGACCTCGGAGGGAGAATTCTCAAAAAAGGAAAAGAAATCAGGAGGATTCAGTGAGATGCCAACCATTTAGGAGGATCCCTAACACGAAGGAGAAGAAGAGGCTGAGTGACTGCAGTCACCACCTACTACCTCTACTCCCGTCATTACCATTATCATTGCCACCCCACCACCTCGTGCATCTTAGGTACTACCTGTTTCCTCTCCACCCATCGTGGACATCTCAATCCACCTTGCTTCCACCTCACCAACAACCCCAATTATGGTCCTAGATTCCTCATCAGCCATGATATCCCCGTTGTCATTTTCCTCGTTTCCCCCTCCATTGCCTACTATCTTTGCCACAATATCTTCAGTTTTCACAACTACTATACCTCCCCTCACCTTACCAGAAGTTTCATCAAGTACATGCAATGGATCCCCGCTAAGCTCTTTGGGGTAATAATGAATCCCACTATCCAAGCTGTGATGGCCCAGATTGCCGCTGGCCTGCCCGTTCCTTCACCACCTACAGAGCCACCGAAAATGGAGAAACATCAAAGGGAGGTAGCTAAGGGAATAGTGGAAGAGCCCGAAGATCCTTTTAAGGAAGAGTATTTTTAACATCCAGAGGGTGGGTTGAACGTAAGTGTAGACAAAGTGGCGTTGGAAGAGGAAAAGTCACACTCTTCAGAGGAAGATACTGAAGCCCTCAACACCAAGTATATAAGAGAAACCTCAAATCAAGATCTTGAAGAGGAGTTGTCCCATCAGCTTAAGGATATAGGAGAGGAGGATGAATCTGAGAAGTAGCCTTCTGAGGAAAAAATTGACACTGATGTCAATGTGGATATACTCGAGGAGCCTCCACTAGTTGGGAAAGACAAAGGCCCTATTCAAGAAGAGGTACGGCCTGAGAAAGAAGAGGGAAAGAAAAGAGAAGAGAAGGCAGAAGATGCTCCAAAGGAAAGCTTTGAACTAGAGCATCATGAAGAAGTCAAGTAGGAAGTAGAAAGAGCACCTCAAAAGGAAGGTATTGCTAAATAAAACATAGCCATCACTGAGTTAGATAGGGATAAGACCATGCACATTGAAGACTTAAATGAAGAAGAAGAAAGAATTGAACGAGAAGCCCCGGGCCATGAAGGGAGACAACCCCAACATGGGAAGAAAGAAGAAGGTGATCATGAATCACCAAAGGGGGAGGCTCAGATGCCTGACTGGTTAGAGAAGTAGTTGCAAAAGAAGACCTCGACCCTCGTCGATCCCAAGACAAGACTCAAGGCAATACTGGCCAAATCCCAAACAAAGGAAAAGAGAGAAAAGAAGTCAAGGTTTTGTTCTCACATCACCATAGATGCATCTAGATCAAGAATAGTGTAGGTAGCCACCCTGGTAGCAGACAAAGAAGAGGGGATCAACTATAATATTTCCACCATCAACTTGGGCACTGCAACGCGAGAGTAGAAAATTGATGAATTCCAGGGATTAGTGGCCATAATAATGCAACAAATGAACAAGGATCCATCCTCTAAGGAGGAGTTGAAAACACAAGTGGTGGATCGCAGTGCCTATATTCAGCAGTGGACTTCCCTAGAGGAGGAGGCTCCAACTACATCTTCCGCACTCCCACTTCTCTCCCAAGACGAGCTTACCAAGATGGAGAAAATGAAGAATTGGACCAAGGCTACTGCAAATTAGTTATGACGGGTGCTTTATAATGGTGACATAGGAATAGGCCATGCTGTCTGAACAACCAAAAAATTCTAAGATGTGTAGAAGTAGCTAGAGGGCACATAAAAGATCTGTCACCAGTTCACTGAGCTATATAGGATCACCTATCCCAAGCTTGATGTCATTGTCAAGATGCCCGAGAAGACATGGGAGATGGAGTTGGCCCTTGTGATGGATGATCACTGGCTGATGGAAACGTGGAAAATGGTCCTAAATCACAGGAGGGACATCTTGGAGAGAGCATTGCATGAAGTTGAGCTTGACCTTGAATGGTTCAAAAAGCACAAAGCGGACAACGAAGACTACCTGAAGTTGGTGATGGACTATGATATGCTTGCCATGGAGTTGGATCCAGAGAAGAGCAAGCAATACTTCCATAAGAAGATGGAGCAAGGGGAAGCAGACTCACTAATGCCAGATTTCATGGAATTTTCTGCGAGGGAATTTTTCTAGTCCGAACAGGTAACCAAGGCCACACCAAGGTGTACAAAGAACTAGGAACATCTCACTAGCAGATCTAAGAAGTTGACCTTCCAAGTTCTTCAATCTGATATCATGGAGTGGGATAAGCTTCAGGCACTGATTGGGAAATTCGTGGAGTATGCCACTCTTCAAAAAAATGAAGGAAAACCAATGATAGATGATGAGTTCCTGACAGTATAGGCTGACAAAAGAAGGAAGTCACTAGAAGACAAAACTGCTACAGTGTTAGGGCCACTACAGGACAAAATAGGAATGAGACAAAAATGTATTTTATATTAGTATATTTTGGGGGTAGGTGAAACCCTAATGTAAAATGAATCTTGGACACAAAATGAGAGTAAATCTTGGCCATTCATTTCCCTTTTGGAAAACTATAAATAGGGGTCTCCTCTCATTTTCAAAGAGAGAGTTGAGTTGTTGTAAAGACATGTTGCAGAAATTTCAATAGAATTTCATTGCTTTTGGTGGATTCTTTTGTTTCTCACATGTTGCATGATTCATCTTCCCAAAGTTGATAGATTTAGATAGATTTAGTTTATTGTTTATAAGTTCTTTCAATTAGTTTTAGTAGTTTAGTTCATGTTGTCCATTGATGTTGAAGAATGCTATTGTGTTGATGCTTTCTATGTTCATGTTTTTTGTTGGTTATTGTTGATGAATAGCAGTGTAAAGCTAGTCTAAACACTAATTCATTGCTGCACTTAAAATTCATCTTTTGTTCATGCTTCATGGTGAGTGAATAGCTGAAAATCTGTAGATCTTAGAAGATAGCACTAGTTTCATGAGACTATATGTTATTTGGTTAAGTGAAACTAAGTTTTAGGAAGGTTGTCCACTATAGCATCCTCCATTGTCACTGTTCATCATTAGTTGCAGGTCTAGGAACTCCCTCTTCCCCTTTCCCTTTTGAACTTTCTTTGAAATAGTAGTTAAGGTAAAGTTCCAACATAATTGTAAAGGAAAATATGATGTTGAATATGGAGTTTTAGACTGTTGTTTTGAACGTATAACAATTGCATCTAGCTTTCAGAATTTCATAAACTCCATTTGAAGATCCAATCTCCTTCCAACTTAGCAATTTTCTATGCCCCTTGTGATTACCAACAAATCACGTCAATCCATTGAGTTGTTTTTGCAAGTCATGACCTGACACCCAAGAGACCTTGGGGTAATTTTCTACAACTTTTTTGTAGGAAGTTTCCTTTCAAGAGAGGTATCATACTTGTGTGTTGCTTGTGTTGAGAAGTGCAAAAAAACCCATAAACAATTACAAAATTGGTCCACTTTTTGCTTTGTAACATTTCCTTTTCAAATTGCGTTGGATGTCGGCCATATTTCTCCTCTTGTTAAAACTTGGCACATGGACTAGTTAAACTAATTAATATGCAATCATTTACATTTTCCTAAGAAATACAAAAAATATCATTTAACATATTAAATATACTTACAAATGTATAGATCAAGGCCTGTAAACATTTCTGGCCACTGTGATGCATGGCATGAAGTTTGTCAAGCCTAGGCTTGGAGGCCTTGTCCTAAAACATATACTAATTCAATTTATCTATGCACAAATAAAATTTAAAATTCGTTTAATAAATTTGATATAATATTATGAGAAAATTCAAATACCTGCATACTCTCCTCACCAAACTTCCTCCATGCATCGAACTTCTCATATGATTTTACAAGCTCTTTCCATACTTTCACACTTACATCAATTGGTATTTTTTGGAGCCTTAGCTCAAGAGGGAGTTTTTTATCTTATTTGTTTGGTTGCACCGAAATCTCTTGCAGTTTTAAGACATTCATAGCTTTATCTTCTTTACAGACCAACCTGTGCCAAATTCAGTCTCCATTTCATGGATAATTGCTTTTTGCAGGTGCATGGGTATCTTTGATAATGGAAAATGTAGATGGTCTTTGAACCGTTGAAGGCATGATTCCTTCAACCTATTCACAAACATTTTTCTAGCATCTGCCATTCAGACTTCCCCTGAAACGACATTGTATTCTATCTTGGTATCATAGCTACCAATGCAAGATGCAAAAAATGGCGTGGTGGAAGAAGTCTGTGTCACAGGAGTGGCTAGGACATTGGAAGTATTTGCTCCCTGTTCCACATTCTTAGAGTTTATTATTATTGATTTCCTCTTGGATCTTTTGCTCAATCCAGGTCTAGTTGGGGAATCAATTGATTCCCTTTGACACGGTTGATTTGGTTGCAATGTTTTAGGGGCTTTAATAGATCATTTTTCTATGTATTTGACAAGCATTTTCAAGTCCACACCATCCATTTTTTCACTATCTCTACCCCCAATATGGAAGCCAATGCCTCTTTATCTTTGTCAGTCTCATGTCCCTATATATATATAATAAATTTCTTCTTTTAATTTAGAAATAAAAAACTAAAAACTAAAAATAAAAGAAACAATGGAAACATTTACAAATCTATAAATTGACAATGAATCACCTCATTGTGGCCAGAGTCTGCTCCCTTTGCTCCCTTCCCTCTATTGCTTGACATTTTGAGACGACCTAGGGAAAATTATTTTCATCTAGTCCGTGGAGGAAAATAAAGTACACATTGACAGGTATGAAAGTTTTGTTTTGTGGTATGAAAGCAAGCAACCAATCAAATAAATTCAAAGAAATGGGTGATTTAAAAGAAACGGGAAATTAATGAGCAAGCTTTACCTTGAATGAATCTCTTTCTGGTTTAAATGCCTATGAGATGTCTCCTGAGAGTTCAAACCCTGTGATGGAATGAATAATGAAAAAATAAGACCACCAAATAACCCAAATCAGCTGAAGCCTGACCATTATCTACCAAGTGGCATCCCTTTTGTACAAATCTATTAGTAAAAATTCTATCTAAATATCTTTATATTGATTCAAATTGAACTGTTACCTAATTTTTCTTCCAGCTAAATCAGGTAGGACTATTATTTTTTTAGAGAGTGAAACAAAAGGGTACATTATTTTCTGCTAAGTTTCATTCATATGCATAAAATAAATTATCAAAAGACTGCATTATTTGATTATGCAATTGCATACAATACAATAGAGAGTCAAAATTTATTGGAAAGGTAGCATTTATTGATAATCATAAGTGTATAGTGTCCCTCACAAGCCGAGGGATTGACTATTTTAATGGATATAAAGAAAAAACTACACATTTACAGATAAAAAGGAAATGCATGTGTAAAGAAGGGGGACTCGTCATTTCTTGAATGACGAATCCTGGTTGAGTTGCTTTGCATCAACTTCAATTCTCCTGCCCATCCAGCCTCCAGTTGTTGCTTGCCTCCTACTGCTCTAGTTTTCCTACATTTGTGAGAAGATGTTGGAGGTCTTGCTAAGTTTTTGGTGTACAATGATGAAGGTGAGTTTTAAAACTTAACTCATGAAGAGGAAAGTATAGGAAACACTATTCAGGGAGATGTAGCTATTGATGTGCATGAAATTTCCCATCAATAAAAGCATGTCACAAGATTCATCTGCAAGGACTCAATGCATTTCTTCTAAGTTACTCAATGAGGTCTTACAAGTTCCTATCAAAAGCTATCAGGAACTAAACTAAATGAAATGGATTAGTGGAATAGTCATTTATATCTAGAGGTGACAGTGAATGAAAAGTGATGATCAATAAGTAATCATAACTTGAAACAGTGAGTATCAAACATCTGATCATAAACATGGAGCATCATATTCATCAATAAAATGGAGTGAAGATAGTGTTCTATGAGCACCAAATTATGGAGGAATATCTAGGTTTACTCATGCTCTACAAGCCTCTAAGTGTGAGGAAACAATGCTATACCCCAGAGGAATGAAAAATTATGCATTGAGTGCAAAGGGGGTAGTGAGCTACATGATGGTATAGTTTTT
>VDFB02353493.1:136069999-136113268 GCA_007258455.2 Sequoia sempervirens
AGTTTAATTAGGATTCAATCTCTTTTATTGTTATCTCATTGTATTCTTCATTGTTTTTCCTAATTTGAACTTTGTAAATGGACTCCATGGGGAATCCTTGTTCTTGCTTGCATTTCACCATCTAATATGTTTGTTTATGTTGTTTTGCAGGTATTAGGATTGGGGTTCACACACTAGCTCATTTGGAACTTCTTCAACATGCCCAATCATTGAGTCATATGCGGGAGAGATATCACATTCTAATATCCACTTGATGTTATTATGGTATAAAATATTGCTAAACACTATTGATGGGGTTGGACTTTGTTTTAAAATAGTATCTTGATACGTGTCTGATTCCTCATGCTGTGATAAATAAATATGTCCCACCATAGTATCATGAGTATTGTTTACGTTTTTTGAGGTTGATGCCTTTCCTAAATCTTTTGCTTTTGTATGGTCAGGCATAGGGTTTTTGTAAATTTTCAAATTTTCATTCCCTATTTTTTTATCGACATGAATGTCTCCTTGTTTAATAAGATCTTCTATTATATGTTTGAGTCAAATAATTTTGTGTGTTATGACCTTTGTATTGGTGAAATTCACAAAAATGATCTTCTTTATAGTTGTGAGGTTTGACTTGTGGCTCTTGATAGTTTGAAAAATCTAGGAATGTGATAAGATCAGACTGTATCAACCTCTTAAACACATCCTCCATAGGTTCCCCTAAGGAAGTGAATTTTCATTTAGGAGCACTATTTGTTCTTTTTTGTCCACGTTGAGTGTTTGCAGCGTTGATTGTTGTTTGATTGTTTGACGATGATGTGTATGGTTGTTTTTTATTAGAGGTAAAATACAGGTTTTGAAGGGGCCCAAAACTCTATACAAAAGAAAGCAGTTGAAACTAAAGATAACAACACTAAGCAAAAATTTAGCCCAACATCAATGAGCCATCAGCAAAAGTCAGCCAAAAAGGAGGACCCCAACCAACAACACTACATGTTTTTCAGAATATTCATCGCTTCCATGTCGCTTGCCACAACCTTCTGAGCATCATCCAAATATCAAGAATTTCTTTACCAGAAGCCCCAACCCGAGCTTTAGTCTTGTTTCTAGTTCTAGCACCAGGGCCATCCATATTCACCTCAGTAATCAAAACATTACTCTTCTCCCCACCCTTCTCAGCAACAACCTCCTCCTCCATCAGCTTACTAGCAGCACCAATCTCTTTAGAATGAACAATTTCCTTATGCTTCTTCACACTGACCACAAGAGAAGTCACACCAGCAAAATCAAATTTAACAACAGATTTCGACACCTCCCCACCCTTCATCACAATAGCCCAAAATTTCTCCATTTGATCTTCAAGGGTGAGGATTCTACCTTCCAAATTCTATTTCATCTTAAGAGTTTCCTCCACCACAGTGTCTGTCATAGTGTTAAGGGAATCAAACAATTCATCTATCTGGTTTTGGACAGAGAAATCTTCAGCCTTACTCACCACACCCCTAACTTTGGCATTAGTTTTATGGAGTTCATGAAAAAACCATTTAAACAATTTGAACAAAATAATGGAACCCTCACGAGTAGTTCCCAGCACATCAGACATTTCTTCTCTGACAATATTAAAAACCCCCTTCCCCAAAGCATCTTCCTCCTCAGAGGAGCTAACCTTATCCTAACCAACAAAGATTTTCTTACCTTTCCCAATTGCAACCGGAGTCTTTATTTTGCAGATGGAACTCACAATCTCCTCTGCCACAACCTTTCTTTTCTTCAGCCTCTCCAAATTTGCAACTTGGGTATCCACAATAATCAAACCATCAGCAACCCCAGTCTTACCTTTCTGCTACATGTCTGGGTTAATACTCAAAGAATCATCAGTATACAGACCACCCAAGATAGTGAGACAAAAGTCCCTCTCTAATAATTGACTTGCAGTCTTTAGAACCCGTTTCTTCCTGCTTTCATCCTTTGGATCCTTCTTTTGCTTAGTTACAAGGGGTGGCAAAGAAGCCTCACCATACAAATCATTCTTCTCGTTCACACCCCTACTCAGCAAATCAACAACCACCTCATCACTACAGGTCACATAGCCCTCGCTAGCACATGACTCCCCTTTTTTTGTCTTTCTCGCAGGAGGGGATTGAGGACCCACCTCCAAAGAAGCAAGTGAGTCTGGGAAAAATTCCACATCCTCCTCTGAATTTGACTCCTTTTCCAAAATAAGTCTCCTTTTCTTCACTTTTTTGCTAGTCGATTCCTCTTCTGAGGTAGTCTCATACTCCTCCACTGGCTTAGACTGTTTACCCTTCGGGGTAGCAATTGGCTTAGCCACCTCAAAGGACTTCACATATTCAGAAATAAGAAGGATTAACCCCACATGCAAAACATGATTTTTAGGGTTTTTCTTATGATCCTTAAGACTTGAATCCAGAGACATCAGAAGATAATAAGGAAAGGAAATCCTTTTCTTATGGCAGAAATGATTGAGCATGATGAAGTGGTATGCATTTACCGTTGATAAACCTACAAAACCTTGTCAGTATAACAACCAAAACAACATTAGAAGCATGTTAGTAATTTGATAAAGTGAAAAAATTAAAACACATGCTAAAAAATGATCATTAAATTTCTTACTAGAGTTGGGTGTCATTGTTTACGATAGCATCGCTATTTGAGCAAGATGGGTGTCTCTCTGGTGAATAAGGGTGTTGCTTTGTGGGAAAAATAGTGACAACGATAGTGTCACCATTTGAGGTGCATCATTGTTTGCAAATTTTGATACCTCTAAAAAGTATTCAACGTCGCCATTTGTTTAATCAACGTTGAATCATTAAATCAACATCACTATTTTAGATGACAATAGCGTCGCTATATAGCAACGCCTAACAAAGGCGTCGCTAAATTTTTTTTGAGCATCACTATATCTTGCAAAAGTCATAAAGAACATAATTCAAGATATAAATTGATTAAATTTGATAAGTTTTTCCCTCCTTCTAGAGCCAGAATGTGATTGGATGGATTAGCATGGGCCGATTACGCTTGATCCATGAAGAATCAAAGCATAACGAAGCCACTAATGTCGAATCTCAACAGGATCATTCAAATGAAATTTAAACTAAACATTTATCAAAACTAAGTATTTTAAACTATGAAAGCATTTAAATGTCTACTCTAATCCATTTGAAACTTATCCCATTGTTGGAGTGGTGTCTACTGATGTGGAACAGTGACCCTTTCCCAATCTTGTGGATAAATGAGCTTGTTTCAGTTAGTTTTATTGAAGAAAACTTATGGAACAGTTGTGAGATGTGTATGTAAACATGATTTTAATCTAAATTAGCATGATAAAATCTAATTAAACATTATTTTATGCTAAATGATAAAGATATACAAATGCTAAGATAATGCTAAATGGATTCTAACCTAAAAGATCCAAACCCTAATTAATTAAACAAGTTAAATGGATGCATTATGTGATCATGGAAGCCATTTATGGAAGCTTAAAACTAATTAATGCAACTAAAATGAGTTAAAAGATGCTAAATGTGTGCTAAATATGAGTGTGAGTGTGAGTGATTTCAACAGCATAAGTTTTCTCTGAACTATGGATCCCTATTCAATAAAGGCAAGCTTTATTTATAGAATAGATAAAAAGATATCAATGGATGAGATCAAAAAGATCAATCAATGGTCAAGGATGAAAGAAAGAAGAGGCATGAATCATGGATTCCCATCAATGGGTGAGAATGCAAGATGAGATTTAATCAAGGGTTCACATTCCCTCAAACAAACACACTTTCAACTTGTTCAAAAGGTCACAAGTTAACTTGCACAAGAAGCTAAGTTTGTTGAGAGAAAGGAATGTTCCCCTTTTTCAAATGAGTGAGGAGAAAAGAATTCTTGGGTGAGGAAAAGGATAATTTGGTTAATTAAAACCAAATTAAATTATACAAAGGAATATTCCATGGGAATATCCCCTTTTTGGAGGAATGTGCAAAGGAGGAATATTCCCTTGCAAGTGGGGGGAAATTAGATTAAGATAATTGATAATTAAACAATGTTAATTAATGCAATTATGGGATTTAGAAGAATTAGATGATATTCATTAAAGAAAATGATTTAATGAATGGGGGAAAGGTGGAATGTCGTTTAATTAAATAACTTACAGTTATTTAATTAAATAACAAGATTTAGGGATTTTAATTAAATAGTTTGATTTATTTAATTTAACAAGACGAAATGTTAGCATGAAAGGGGGTGAATTAATCCAATTTGATAAATTAGGTTAATAGGTGAAAGTGATGTGATTAATTAAGTAGCTAGGCTAATTTAATTAATTAAGCGAAAAGAGGATGGATTTCAAGAGGAAATGATGTTAGTATACCTGATTCAAGTGTATGATATGATTTGAGACATTTTTCAGTGTCTGCACCTACAAGCATAGCAAACGAAAGATAATGATTGATGCCCCATTCCTTTCTCTCTAAATCATTTTGATAGACATCATCGAGAGGTCCTCATAATGGGTCATTAAGATAAATCATAAGAAAAGATCAAATAAAAATAGTCAATGTTATCCATATCTCTTGCCAGTTTAATATAGCTAAGGTGATTTATGATACCGATGCCCACTGCAAGAAGGATTCATCCTAGGACATGTTGATTAGATGTTTTGATTAAGATGAGGTGTTTGATAATTTGTTGATACAAACTTCATTGACTCATTTACCTATGATCTAGACTTTAGATTTTGACACTTAGGTGCTCACGTTGCGACTTGCGATACTTGCTTTCTATTTATTTTGTCAAAAGTTGAAGGTGACACTCGATTTATTATGGATGGAGGTTTATTGCGTGTGAAAGTGAAATGGGATGGGCGGTTTTATAATTTCTAGAATATTTCAATGTTTTTGGTATTTTGAAAATGTTTTTGAGGTTGTTTTTGATCTTTTTGAAAGTTTATGTGAATGTTTTTGGTTTTTGATTATTTGAGGTTGTTTAGGGTTTTCTCGGGTTTTCAAATATTTTTGTGTTTTCAAGATATTTGAATGTTTAGGGCTTTCCTAATTTTTCAAATGTTTTTATGTTTTTCTAATTTTTCCAAATGTTTGGTGTTTTCTGAGATTTTGAATATTTAAGGATTTTTTGATATTTGAATGTTTTTGTGTTTTTCTAAGTTTTCCAAATGTTTTGGGGTTTTCTGAGATTTTGAATGTTTAAGGCTTTTCTGATATTTGAATGTTTTTGTGTTTTTTGAGATTTTACAAATGTTTAAGGTATTTCTGATATTTGAATGTTTAGGGATTTTCTCAGTTTCGACCAAGAACCTAACCTAAAAGACCTATCCTAGGGGCCTTGGGGGCTGATCAAATATAATCCTTGCCTACATTATACACGCAGAGAACATGTAGTTTGATTGACTTGACTTATTGAAGATGAGATATTAATAGTTGATGGAATGTTAGCTTATTATGACAAACTCCTAAAGACTGACCTAGGGTGTCTCAGGGGCACATCAATGATGACCTTGCCTACGTTCAAGCTCAGAGACTCGTAGTTCGATAATGTATTGTTTTTGGATTTTTGATGTTTTGACCTTTGTAGGGATTTTTGATGTTTTTTGGATGTTTTGGATTTTGACTTTACAATTTTATGAACGTTTTTGGATTTTAGCTGTACAAGATTTTGCAAATGTTTTTGGATTTTGACGAGATTTTATGAATGTTTTTGGATTTTTCAATAACCTTAAGATATACAAGAACTCGATCCGATCCATAATGAATTTCCCCCAGTGTGATATGATAGACTACCTCGATATAGGTAGGACAAACTGACCTTTGGAATATGCCAAGTAGTACTAAGGGGATACGATACTTCACAACATCAAGCTATGATATGGACATGGATGGGTGATGGATGAAATATGACGAATGATGTGATGGATGGAATGATGGGATAAAGAGCCTAGGTAGATGGAGATACCTTATTTACTCAAGGCACCTGTTTACTAGGTTTTCACCAAGGTACTTTCCCAAAGCACCACCAAAGTGGTTTTCACTAGAGGATGAATGTTTTTCTCTTTACTTTTTTCAATCCTTTTTCTCATTTTTTTGATTTTGATCATTTTTATTTTTTTTGTATTTTTAGATTTATACCCTTCAAGCCTAGGCATGAAACATTTTGAGATGCAAGTTGTTGGTTGGTTCCTACAAGGGTTCACCTTCAGGTGTTGACAATTGATATGTTCCTGATCCATAACTTGTTGTCATGACAAAGGGACCCAACTAGTTAGGCTCAAACTTTCCCTGGTTGTCCTGATCTGAAATTATTCTATGATTTTGCTTTAGGACAAGATCCCCTACCTAGAAAGACCGATTCTTGATCTTCTTGTTATAGCTATGTTTTAATCGGTTTTGATATAATTGCAAGTGATTAAGGGCATCAAGATGATGCTCATCCAAGAATTCTAGCTCATTTAATCAAGATATTGTGTACTCTTCATTAGTGATTAGGTTCTATAGTGAAACTCCAAGTGATGGAAGCTCAACCTTAATAGGTAGGATGGCTTATGATCCATAGACGCACCTGTAGGCATGCAGATACTGGTTCGATAAGCCCAAAGAGTGGGATTCAACTGCAGATTCCAATCACGACCAACTTCATTGACCATTTTCTTTAGGATCTTTAGAATGGTCTTATTTGTAGCCTCAGCTTGACCATTACCCTAGGGGTAATACGGGGTAGAGAATCGGTGTTGGATGTTAAATATTTGACATAGCTCTTTCACATCTTGATTCTTGAAGGGTGTTCCATTGTCTGAGATAAGAGTTTGTGGAACACCATAACGATAGATGAGGTAATTCAGGATAAACTTAGCAATTTGCTTCCTCATTATGTAGGTCATAGGAATGGCTTCAA
Source organism: Sequoia sempervirens (assembly GCA_007258455.2). Classification (NCBI taxonomy): domain Eukaryota; kingdom Viridiplantae; phylum Streptophyta; class Pinopsida; order Cupressales; family Cupressaceae; genus Sequoia; species Sequoia sempervirens. Next base: position 136,076,903 of record VDFB02353493.1, read on the forward strand.
CCCACTTGGTAAAGTACTCAGTGGTTGTTATGATAAACTTGTGGCCATTAGATGAGGTTCGGGTAATCTTTCCTATGAGGTCAAGCCCCCATTGCGGGAAAGGCCAAGTAATGATCATTGGTTGCAATTCTTGAGCTACAACATGAATCAGATCTCCATGTTGAAATTGGACACACTTTTACACATACTGATGAGCTTCTCTTTCCATGGTTGGCTAGTAGTACCCCGTCCTCAATAGTTTCTTAGCTAAAGTTATACTGCTAGAATAGGAACCACATATGCCATTGTGTACTTCTATTAAATTGGTCAAGGCTTCCTCTTGGTTAAGACATCATAGTAATGTCCCCTCGATGCTTCAGTGGTATAAGGTATCACCTAGAATCACAAATTGGGATGCCTTCTTAACAAAGGTCTTTTTAAGGTTGGAGGTGATATCGAATGGGAGGGTTCCTCTGCTTAGGTAGGTGAATATGTCATGATACCATGGGGATCTAGAACAACAATGACACATGAATTCAGATTCTAGGATTTCAAAAGTTGGTACGAGAAGTTTTCTACCAAGAATTCACATTGCAGGACGTTGTGCGACATGTTTAACAATGATCCAATTGTTTCCATAGCATCTACTGCTTGGTTGTTCATGCGAGGAATCTGCTCAAAATTCTTTGAGATTTTATACCATCTTCTTATAAGGAGTAAGCTTGTCATCTTTAGTTTGGTAGTCATCGTTGACTTGGTTGATAACCAGTTGTGAGTCTTCATAGACCTTCATCTCTTATATCTGCCATTGAACTGCTATCCTTAGACTTGTGATTAGGGCTTCATACTTAGCAATATTGTTCATACATAGAAATGATAGCATGTATGACTTCAAGATGAAATCACCTAGAGGGTGATGAAAAGAATACCCGCCCCTAATCCATGTTGGGTGAATGATCCATCAAACTACATCTTCCACTGATTTGTTGTATTCACAAGGAATACTAATTCATTTGAGAATTCATATATCAATGGATTCTCTGCGTAGATAGGTTCCTTTGCTAGTTGTTCTATGATCACTTGTCCTTTGATTACCTTGTGGTCCACATACTCTATGTCAAATTCATTCAATATCATTACCCATTTGGCCATTCGCCCAGTGACAGTTGCTTTGGATAACAAGTATTTCAATGGGTTGATTTTTGCAATGAGTTTGATTTGATGTGACAACATGTAGTGTTTGAATTTTTGTGAAGCAAAAACCAATGCTAAGCATGATTTCTCAATGGATGAATAGTTCATTTCATAGCCCACCAAGGTCTTGTTGATGTAATAAATGGCTCTTTCCTTTTCGTTTTCATCATGTTGTGCTAAAAGAGCACCTAGTGTTGTTGATGTTGCTGAGATATATAGGATCAATGGTTTGTTCGATATCGGTGGAATGAGCACTGGAGGTGTCAATAGATAGTCCTTGATCTATTGGAAAGCTTTGCCACACTTCTCATCCCACTTGTAATTTATTCCTTTATGGAGAAGATGTGAAAAAGGGTGGATTTTATCTAACAGATGTGCAATGAACCTCCTGATAAACTACAATATTCCTTGTAACCCTCTCATTTGCTTTAATACTTATGGTGGTTCCATGTCTAGGATAGCTTTTACCTTTGTCAAATCAATTTCTATCCCTCTTTGTGAGATGATATAGCCAAGAAGTTTCCCTGATGTAACCCTGAAGACACAACATTTTGGATTCAACCATACCTTATACTCTTTGAGCCTGTCAAAGATGGGTCCCAAGACTTCTATGTGCTCACTCCTTTTCTTTGAATTTTCCAAAATATCATCCACATAGTCTTCGATTGTTTTGTGGATCATGTCATGAAAGATGAGGGTCATTGCGCTCTGATAGGTTGCTCCTACATTCTTTAGCCCAAATGACATCATGTTCTAGCAATATGTCCCCCATGGAAAAGTGAATGCAATTTTGTGTTGATCCTCCTTGGCAATCATGATTTGATTGTAGCCTAAAAAACCATCCATGAGTTATAGAATTTCATGTCGAGCTGTTAAATCCACTATGATGTCGATGTTAGGAAGCGAGAAATCATCCTTCAGGCATGCCTTGTTCAAGTCTCTAAAATTAGCATAGATTTTGATGCCCCCGGTGGGTTTGGAGACTAGTACCAGGTTTGAAACCCACTCAGGATAATCTATGGGTTAGATGAGTCCAACATCAAGAAGCTTTTGTAACTCCAGTTTGACCAAAAGTGTTATTTGAGGGTGCATCTTTCTTAATTTTTTCTTCACTAGTTTAGCCTTAGGATAGACTGCTAGATGATGCAAAACTACTTATGGATCCAACCCTCGCATATCCTTGTATGACCATGGAAATTTAGCTCTTCGCTCTTTCAAAACCACTGCTAGGTTCTTTTGGTCTTCATCCAACAAGGATTCATCATAGAAAGTGATCTTGGGTGCTTCTTTTGTTCCCACATTGACTGGAGTGGCCTTTTCTACTAAAACTATTGACTTGTCTAGATGCATCACACTAATGGGGAGATTAAATCCCTCATCTTTGGGTGCCTCAGAGAGGTTTTCACCCTTGAATACGTCCTTTCTTTTTACTATTTTAGGATTAGAGAATGCCACCATGTGGTTTTCACTCAAATATTTGCAAGTTAGTTGCATGTCATCAATTTTGTGACTAAAGGATTCAATCATGTCCCTATAGTATGCCCTTGTATCAATATCTATGTCAAAACCAGCCTTGTGATCTACCTATGGTAAGTTGTCATGAAGTCCCATGAATTCAGAGATCGCTTCATTATTTTTGAATAAATATAGAATCGATGGTCCTTGTTGGTCCAAGTCAATGAGTTGTGAGTATACTAGGCATATTTCATTTGGTCGGCTGCTTGGGGTGAAGGATGATGTAGATATCATGAAGAGGAAGTTATTTTCAAATAGGTTAGCAACATCGAGGGGAAAATCATCTAGGGTAGTATCATGCAATGTAGGTAACCAAGAGAAAGCCACAACCCATTTAGCGGAAGTACCTTTCCCGATAAGGGTAACCTTGCTAGTAGTACAACCTAGGCCAAGATTCTTTAGGCATTTCTCGGGAACGATGGGTTCTAGAAAACCATTATCATTTTGTCCTAGTTTCTCGTTCTTGGTATAGCTCATTCCCTTCATTCGCTATAAGCCTTTGTTATCATCTTCCATGGGAAGAACAGGGACAGGTCTTTCATCTTGATATAGTAGTTTCGATACATCTTCCTCATTGAGATCTTCTTGGTTCAAATCCCCCCACTTGGTGAAGGTGGTATCTTCCATCTTGATTGTTTCAGGGATGTTGTTGCTAGGTGTAGGCTTCCCATGATATTTGGGAGAAAGAGGCAGCTCTCCCAAAATAAAAGTATCCTTCGTTTGGTTATAGTTAACACAACCATCATCCTGGATCATTGCTTTAATGTTGAGTATGTTTTGCACAATAGGTGTTTTCATTTCTGAGGTAGATGCAAGGGATGATGGGTCAACAAATGAGGTAGAAGGTGTAGGCCCTTCGTCATTCTTGGGTATTTGGGGAATCTTACAGAACTTGACCTCAAGATTCTTATAGTAGTAAAAAGGCTTAGAATCTCCATGAATGGTAGCTTCTCTACCCTCGAAAGGAAACTTTACACACTAATGGTAGGTTGATGCTACATCTTTTAGGGCATGGATCCATGGTTGACCAAGCAGAATGTTGTAGGGAAGATCAAGGTCTAACACTTGTTATGTAGTTTTTTCAATAATGGGGCCCACTTGGATGGGTAGCACGATGATGCCTTGTGATACTCATTATTGGTTGGCATATGCCATGATGGTGGTGCTCTTTGTCTTCTCAATAGTAACCTCTAAATAGCCCAAGTTTTTTATCAACTACAGGGTGCAAATATTTAGACCAACACCTCCATCTACTGAGACTCTTTTAACCTTGTTTTTATGAATGATGACCTAAGGGTGTAAAGCATGATTATGAGATGGTTGTGATGGTAGGTCTTGTTCTGAGAAGGTGAGAAGATGATTAGTGATATTCCCTACCATAGCTTGAAACTGTTCGGTATCTATATCCTCGGGGATGGACGATGTAGATAGAGCTTTCTCTAAGATTTCCCTATGCATGGGGGACAATCTCAATAGTTCTAAGATAGAAATCTATGTGGGGGTCTTCTTAAGTTGATCTAAGAGATTGTACTTGCTAGTGCTTGTTGTTGGCTGAGTAGGGTGTGCCCTAGATTGAGATGGGACTCCTTGGATGGTGACCTTACCATGTCGTGTGGTGAATCTACATTCCACACTAGGTCCTTTGATGGTGACGACAGTAATGACATTATCACAGGAAGTGACTACATTGGAATAGGTATGCTGCACATTTGTATAATATTTTTCTTTCCCAGTGTTGTTTCCTTTGTGATGATCCGATATGGGGGTCTTGTATATCTTAAGATCCTGATTACCGACTGGTACCTCAACAAATATGGTGTCGCTCTCTATAAGATCCTAGATAATTATTTTGACTCACATGCAATTCGTCCTCTTATGTCCTTTAATTTTGTGAAAGTCACAAAGATCATTTTCATTGTACTAGGGCAATTTATCCTATGGTTCTTGGTAGTTTTTGAAGTTTGGAAGTGTTATTAGGTTGGACTCTACCAATTTCTTCATGATAGTCTCGATGGGTTTTGACAATTGTGTATGCTTGCATTTTGGATAGTTGTTCTTGTTAGGTGTTCGTCTTTGTTGCATTTCAGTGTTGTTAACCTTATTGTTTTTTGTTGGTGTTGTTTGTTACACAGTTGGTTGAACGTTAGCTATTTGATTGTTGTTTGGCCTAGGAGCACTTAGGACCACCTTAACATCTACCACTCCATCATTTGTTACACTCTTGTTCTTAGCCCAAACATGAGGCTTGCCATTTGAACTGGTTGATGAATGGTTGTCTTTATAGGCTTGAGTGTTTCCCTATTGTTATGCCTTGCATAACCATCCCATTTTATTCTGGAACAAAATGGGTCCCCCTTTTTCTTTCGTTTTCTTCGCCTTTGGTTATCTGGTTTGGTCTTAGGAGTTCTTTTGTTTTCCTCCTTAGTTTCTCTTTTGTTCTATTAGATTTTGGTTTTGCTTCAACCAAAGTTGGGTTTATTTTTGTTAAAATTGAAGGCATGATGAACAATAGTGTATTTTATATGCTTTGAGGACTAATGGAGGTATTTGTGTTGCAGGATTAAATCATACACCTAATGATATTTCTCAGGAAGTCAGTTGGAAAGCCTGCCTCAGTCAGATTTGGCATAAAACTCCTGAAGAAGAAATTCGTTGAGACCCTCTTATAGTCTTGCCAACTAGAAGTTTGGTTCTGTTCATTTGAAATCCAAAGGTCGCCGAGACATTTTAATTGCCATGAGTTTGCATATATCTCTCCGCTTGGGAAGTCTCACCGACTGTTGTTCACAAGCCCAGCGTCGAGGAGAGTGGTTTTCCTTTGATGTGATCTCTCACCGACCGGCAATGTCTCGCCGAAAGAATTTTCACTCAGAGAGAGGTCCTACCGACATGGGGGAGTCTCGCCGAAAGGTTTGAGTTCGGGGAGAAGTCTCGTCGAATGGTGGAAGTCTCGGTGAAAGGTGATGCCTTCGACATAAGGTCTCATCGACGAGGTGAGGTCTCACCGAAGTGGGATGGTTTCGGGTAGATTTCCTACTGACACAGGGGAGTCTCGCTACAAGGTTTGAGTTCGGCATAATGTCTGGCTAAATGGAGGAAGTCCCACCAAATAATGATGCCTTTGGTATAATGTTTTGAGTTTGGGGAGAGGTCCCGCCGACTGCTGGAGGTCTCGGCGAAAGAAGGGTTGCTTGGGGAGAAGTCTTCCCGACTCGCCGGAGTCTTGCCAAAAGGTGGGGGCTTCGTTGTAACGTCTTGTCGACCGCTGGGAGTCTCGCTGAAAGAGGTTGCATTCGGGAAAAGGGGAGTCTCATCAGTATAACATCTAGCCGACAGGATGGGGTCTCCCCGAAATGAAATTAGCTCACTGAAAGGAGGCATCATCGCTATGAGGTTTGGTCGAATGATCGTGGTCTCTCCAACAAAGGAAGGGGTCGGTGTAATGTCTTACCAACAAACGGTGATCTCGCAGAACGAAGTTGAGTTCGGCATGATATCTCACCGATGATGGTATGTCTCGCCGAAGGTCTTGTGGCTTTGCTACGATATCTTGCCGAATGAGAGAGTCTTGCCGATAGAGATGGACTTTCCAATGGAAAGGGATGAGATATAACTCCTGCCGCCCACCGTGATGTCCTACCGACAGATGAAAGTCTCCCCGATAGTTGTTCACAAGGTCGTCATCAGGGAGAAAGATGGACTCGCTATGATGTCTAGCCGATAGCGGTAGTCTGGGCGACAACTTTATGTTGTGGTATAACTCTTGCACACTCGCTATGACCTCTGGCTGATAATGATTGTCTTGCTGATGGTTTTTTGTGATATCGATATAACTTTTGCATTCGATATGAGGTCTCACCGACAGTTGTATGCTATGTCGATGCTGTTGTAGAGTATAATTGCATCAGGGAGACATGACAAGTGTCTCACCGACATGCGATTCCATTTGAGTAGCCTTTGACTGCCTGGAAAGCCTAAGGGGCATGCATTCAACCAATCAGAGGGAACTAAAGGCAGACCATTGGCAGTTTGAGTGATTGACTACCCCTGTGAAGAAGATCAACAAAATGTGAGCGATATGGGTCGGCTTAGTGAAGCAATGGTGTTTGGATCTAACAGGGGAGGTTGGATGTTGCTTCCAGAAGACGGTCAACTTGCAGAAAGATCTTGAGTAGGAAGAAGGTCGAAAGGAAGAAGAGGTTGTCAGTCTCAGGGACAGCTGGGATTTCTATTGGCAGAAGGTAGATCGATATTAATGGCTATACTCTAGGCCATTCAAAGTAGCTCTAATGGAAGTTTGAAGGTGGACATGGAGGCCAGAAGTTAATGTTGTGGTTGTAAAAGATCTGAAGGCTTCTCCTGAGGGTGATCCTTCACTGACATGGACAGCGGGGATACACATTTAATGCAGAAGTAACTTGATTAAAAAGATCGAAGGACGTATCTTTCTGGAGGCCGATATTTTGTAAACCCTAAAAGAGGGGCTGACTTTCCTTTTGGAACGTTTTGTATATATGGCACTTTTTCCTCTTTTTAGGAGTTTTTAGGATAGAGAAGGATTTTTCAGAAACCAGTAGTAGTAGAGAAAACTTAAGAGTAGAATAGAATAGGAGTTAGATTCGACAAAAGGTAGTAATGTATCCTTTTGGTTCTCTTAGTATAGATGGAAACAATTTGAAGACATAGGTTTTCTGTACACTGGTGATTGTGCCAAATTTGTAAATGTTGCTTATCTGTTTCACTAACAGTAGAAGCAACCAGATTTAAATCTACTTCATATTGTGTTCCTGAATGGTGTTTATCTTGGGTTAATTATTTGATTTGAAAAGCTTTCAAGGAATTTATGTTTTGTTTAAATGGTGATTTAAAATTTGTTGTTGAAGTTAGCGTTGTGAATGAATGAAACTGTGTGTTAATCACAAGTTAATTTTGTTCTCCAGTTTTAGTTAGCAATTCCTTGAAAGGTAACAAGTCTGGTTAAGTTGGATGAATTATTATTCTCTTCAGTTCCAAAGCTTTGATCTATCTTTTTATGTTTCTTTAAAAACCCCAGTTAAAGTAGGTTTGAATTTATGTTTGATCTTAGAACAATCCGAAGCTCAACACCAGCAGGCCCCTTGAACATTATAGTTCACATCAACCACTGAGTGAAATCAACACAGTCGAGAACCGATTACCAAGACCTTGGGAGTTAGATATCCATGCGTTATTCTTTCTCTTTCAGGAGAGAAAAATGGTAATATTTTTCTTAACTATTGTTGTGCTCGCCGAACCATCAACACTTATGAGATTAGAGCTTTCTCAATGTTAAGGGCTCTAGGGACAAGCTCGTCATAAGATGTGATGCATTGCATTTTTAAGTGGAAGGATAGATCTAGATCTAGATTTGCTATGATGATGCCCACTTGTTGTTCATCGGGAATTGGTCACTTGCTTTTACTCACTCTTTGTCTCCATATTTGCAAGAAATTGGTGAAAGATTCTCCTTTGTTTTTTTGAGAGCGTATAACTCTCCTAAGCTTACGTCCATGTCAAGATTGAAGGAGAAGTGATCTATGAATTTTTCAACGATTTCTTGGAATGTTTTGATACCTAGAGATAATTGAGAAAATCAATCCATGGTAGGGCCTGTTAAACTTCATGGGAAGAGGCGCATCAAATAGGACTCATTATAGGCAACCTCCATGCACATGACGTTAAATTCTTTGATATGGTCCACAAGACTTCCTCTCCCTTCTTATTTTTTGAATTTTAGATTTCAAAACCGGGAGGGAACGGTACCATAGCAATGTTTCAATCAAAGGGATATGGGCATAAGTTTTGTGTATGGGGTTTCTTCACTTTTCCCATCTGGATATTCTACATTTCTTGTGTCAACGCCTTGAGTTGTGATGCCATATCATCTAGTGGACTAGGTGGAGGAACATATGTAGCATATTGTGGGATGGTGGATGAAGTGTATGTGGGATTCTGAGATGATGATGTGTTATATGGTGTTTATGGTGGTGTAGGATAAGGTGATGATGGTGTAGGCGTATATGTTCCTAACATGTTTGGGTGAACGATGTTTTGTTGAGGGTTATAGTATAAACACTATTGTTGTTGGGAATATTGTTGAGCTTCTTGTTGTTTTTGTTGTTGTTGAGCTACTAGGGCCACTTGTTGTGCTGCTAAGGCTACTTGATGTTGTTGTTGCTATTGTTGTTGTACTTATAGGGATGCTTGTTGTCCTTGTTGTTGTTGTTGTTGTTGTTGTGTTGCTAAGGCTGCTTGCTACTATTGTGTTGCTAAGGTTGCTTGTTGTTGTTGTTGTTTGACTGCTTGCTGATAAGCTTGTTGTGCTTGATGTAATGCTAAGGTATGCACTTGTAATGTAGGATCAGGTGGTTGTTGAGACATATGTGATGGATTTTGGGTGGTAATGTTTTGAGCGGGTTTTGGGTTGTTGATGAGAGGTTGTGGATTCCCTTGGATTATCATTCCTTGTAAGATAGTGGATTGTGGTGGAGGAATGTAAGGTTGAGGCTCCATTTCATTTTGCATGAATTGGGGGACAAACTGTAAAGATGAGGCTGGTACTGCTAGACATTATGATGTTAAGGGAATATTAGAACCTTGGGTCCACTGATTGAAAGGATTCCCTTGACCAATGTTTTGGAGATTCCCTTGTGTTTGAGATGTGGTCAAGGTATTACCTCGGTTGATGGGGTTTGTGATCAATGGAATGTTTTGATGTGGGTTGATGATGGATGGAATAGATGTGATTTATGCAACTGTTGGGTTTGATGTATCAATATGAGGATTGGATGAAGAGGTCCCATGTGGTGTTAAAGGATGATTTTGCATGAGACTACTTCCTTTCCCTTTTGGGTTCAATTGGTCCACATTATCTTGTGTGATGTTGGGCATACATGTGGTACTCATGGGTATGGATAAAGATGGATGTCCTTGATATGTTGAGGTTTTCCTGGAGTAATGGAGTGTAAGTGGTTTATGTTGATGTAGAGGATTCTCAAGAATGGGTGGAATGCCAAATGTTGGTGTCCAAGTGGTTGTTTGGGATGGAGGATCGATATCGAGGGTACCCACAAGTGTGCTTTCAAATGGAAGAGTGTGACCAAAGTCCTTAGCAAGACTAGCTGCAATACTAGGGGTAGATGTTTGGTTGAGCTCTTGGGATGGAGTTGTTGGAATAGTGGATGAAGTTAAGCCTTGTGTTAATGATTGTGCAACAAAAGATGGGGAATTAGGAACTATGTTCTCCAAGGATTTATGTTCCAAGATTTCCTCCCTGGTAAGTCCAAATGGATTGTTCATGATGTCCTTTATCTCATATGGCCCTGATGGTGATGAAGGTTGTTGTGATGGGGTAACATGACTTCTCAGATCAAATTCTAAAGGATTAAGATCACTTGAGGTAAATGTGACTTTGGTTTTCTCCATGATTCTCTTGTGTTGTGATCTTGTTTTTACCATAAATTTTGGGTCACCTTTGTTTTGAGATTTGTAATGTTTAAACTCTTTAGTTGACTCAAATCTAGATAAAAGGGATGCTCTAAGTCTTTTTGGAGCAATCATGGTAATGGGAGATGAAAAGGCGAATGATATGGGGGAAGTGATCTTTGTAAATGTTTGGGGACAACACTTTTGACTTAAGTTTGATGTGTTGATGTTTGGATAAAGGATGTTGATGAACTTGGAAATCTTTAGGGTAGACTTATGACCTTCAAGATAGACTAGTTCAAAGTTGATAACTAACTTAGCCAAATGCATGGAAAAGGATTCATTTCACATACAAAGTAGCTAAGTTAGGGGTTGGTTTGATAGATATTGAAGTCAAAAAGTGTTGGTGTATTCAAATTTTTTGCAAAGTTTGATGAAGTGAAAGATGAATTTTGATGAAGGGGTGAATGAAACGTTTGACCCAATGTTGACCTAGAGTGAACCGTTGTTTGATAAGACCATGGTAGTGAGAAACATGTTAGACATCTAAAGTTTTCAAATCCTAAAGACCCAATGATTTAGATAGGTTCAAGATCGTGAAAAAGATCAGGGTTTTGACTGTAAAAGAATTCATACAAGTTTGGGTTGTTCCTTGAAGCACGTTTGTAGAAGTTGTATACCAACCTAGTTCTATTTTGGTGAACTGCTAAAAGGTGTCTTTTGATGGCTTTTGGACTAAGATTCCTAAGTTTAAAGTGACAGACTGGAGATCCTCTCTCGGGGATTCTAATTTTTCGTGAGATCATTTAGAAAAGTTCAAGTTTATGGAAGAAAAGAGGATATTTATTGCCACGCAGGTGGTGATAATATGGGCCTTCCAACCAGAATATTAGCCAATTCCTCTTCTTTGTCTATGAAATATGTTGTGTTTCTCCACTGGGTTGGTGTTTCTTTTGATTTAAAAGTGAAGCTTCTCAAACTACTAATTATATTGGTTTGTTCTCCTTCAATGAGTTCAAAGTTTGGTTGAATGATAGCAAGTGTAAGGTTGGGTTGTTCAACCAGAGTGATTGGTCTCCAAATGGTCATGTGGGGTTCAATTTTTCAATTTATTTTTCTTAAGTGAGTTTCTTTTACCACAAACACTTGTCTTGATTAAGTTCAAACTAAATGTCTATGTCAAAAACATCATAAATTTCACAAGGTCCATTTTGTGAAAATCATGAGGTTGAAGCCATAGTTGCTTATGTTGACTTTGGGAAGTATGGATTGAGATATAAGTCAAGATATTTAGAAATCTCTAAGGATATAAATCCTTAGAACAAGCATTAATATCAAGGCTATTTCAAATGGTATCCATACTTAGACCAAAGGGTTTGAAATTTTAAGGAAGATCGTGAATGTTTGTTTGCAATGTTTTGAAACCAAGCAAAGTATTGAACTGAATCACAAGCATTTACAACCAAGTAGGTTTAGAAGATGCTACTTGTTGAATCCCCATTTGGATTTCTCCAAACACTAAGATAATGTGAACAGCTAGAGATTTGGTGACACTGGCTCCCCTCCATGACACACACTTCTCAGGACTACCAAATCTCAAATCCTAAAGATCCAAAGATCCTAAGTATTTTTTTATTTCAACAATGAATAGTAAAATGTGGGGTAGCTTTAGAACGACTGTTTCTACACCAGCAAGTATAAAGGTTTTTGGCTTCTAAACAATTGGTTCGTAGTAAAGAATTTTGTACAAGGTGGCCATACACGGGACAAGATTAGCTCAAGATTATTTCAACCAAGAGGCCTCCCAATCTCTTCCTAAAAAGAGAATTTAACTTATCACACGGATACTAAGGGTGACACTTATCGATATGACACATGCACACCTGTTACTTATGACTTTTTTCATAAGCACATTATTTATATAGCGGTTTGAAAGAGCTTGGCTTTAGCTTGTTTCTGCTTGGGTCGTTCCCTCCTTTCGAAGCAAGGAGGCAGGCCCTCTAAAGATAGACAAAAGCAAGGAAGTATGTCTGTTGTTCAATCTCACAAGTCAGGTGACATAAGGAGAGAGCATTCACAATGCCTTTTCCTCATGCTAGCATGGGGTTCATTTTAATCCAAATTGAAATATGTGGGTGATTACAAAAAATGCCAAGGAAATGCTTTTGATTCTCAAGATCACCAAGTGGCATGAGAGAAGTGCATACACATTCAATGATGAAAATGTAAATCACAAAACAAGCAAACACTTGTTAATTTTAATCCTCAAAGCAAAGGTAAGTTCATTTTAAGCACCAAACAAATTGTTAAGTTGTATTATTCAATTTTAAACCCAAAGTAAAACGATGTGAGGGTTCAATTTTAACTGATTTGAGTGTTCATTTTAAAATCCAATTGAAAGTTAGTGTGGTCCTAAAGCATGAAATGAAAAGCATGTTGAATGGGTTATAATTGCCCCAAAAGTGTTGAAACACTTGTTACAATTATAAGATTTTAAAGATAAGAATGCTTCTTCACTTCAACTTTTATCGTCCAACCTGCAAAACCCAGTTAGCCTAAAAACCAGAACAAAGTTAGAGACATGTTAATGATTTGATGAAGTAAAAAAATTAAAGCACATGATAAAAAACACACTGTTCCTGCTTACCAGATAAAGAGCATCACAATTTATGATAGCATCACTATAAATCAAATGAGTGTCGCTCTGGTGAAATTTAGTGTCACTCTACAGAAGGACAATGACAACGATAGCGTCACCATTTTGGAGCATCGCCATTTGCAAATTCTCGATACCTCTAAAAAGTATTAGCATCATTGTTTATTTTAATTAGTGTCTGGATATTAATTAGGCATCGTTGTATCAAATAACAATAGTGTCGTTATATGGCGATGCCTTACAAAAGCACCATTGAAATACTCTGGGGCGTCCCTGTATCTGCAAAAAATTTAAAAAATGGACTTCAAGAAAAAAATTTGTTAAATGTGATCGGTTATGCCTTCCTTCTAGGGCCAAAATGGGACTGAAGGATTAGTATGGGATGACTACACTTGATCCATGAAGAATCAAAGCATATTAACACCACTAAACGTCAATCCAATAAAGATCATTCAATTTAAACTAAACTAAGCATTTATCAAAACTAACATGCTAAACTATGAAAGTTTTTTAAAATGTCTACTCTAATCCATTGAAACTTATCCTATTAGGGGAGTGGTGTCACATTGATGTGGAACGATGACCCTTTCCCAATCCCAGGGATAATAAGCTTGTTTCAATTAATTTTATTGAAGAAAATTGATGAAACCATTGTGAGATGTGTTAAAACATGATTTAAAGTTGAATGATCCTAATGTAAGCCATTTTAACATGATTTTATGCTAAGATGATTAAGATGTGTGAATGCAAAGCTAATATAAATGGATTTAAGCTAAAAGATTCAAACCCTAATTAATAAACAAGCTACATGTATGCATCTATGCTACCATGAAAGCCATTAATGGAAGCTAAGATAATTAATGAAAGTATTTAAGCTAAAATGATATTAAACAAATGCTAAAAATGAGTGTGAGTGTGAGTGATTTCAACAACATGAGTTTGCTCTGAAAAATATGAATCCATTTGTCTCTAAATAGTTCCCCATTTATAGGAAAGCAAATGAAAAATGAAGGGTTAAGATCAAAAAGGTTGATCAATGGTCAAGGATGGAAGAAGTTGGAGGCATGGATCATGGATTCTTATCAACAGATGAGAATCAATGATGATATTTAATCAAGGGTTCTCCTTTGTCCAAACAAACACACTTTCAACTTGCACAAGAGGTCATAAGTTAACTTGCACAAAAGGTCACAAGTTAACTTGCTCAAGAAGTCAAGTAAGTTTGTTAGAAAAGGAATATGCCCCTTTTTCAAATGAGTGAGGAGAGAGAACATTCTTTGGAATATTCTCATGGGTGAGGGAAAATAGACAATTAGCAAATTAAAACAAAGTTTAATTGTGCAAAAAAGGAAGAAATATTCCATGGGAATATTTCTTTTGGAGGAATGTGCAAAGGAGGAATATTCCCTTGCAAGTGGGGGAATTAGATTTATTAGTAATTGATAATTAAACAAAGGTTTAATTATACAATTAGGGGAATTTGATGATTTTCATTAAATAAAGTGATTTAATGAAAGGGGGAAAGTGAAATGACATTTAATTAAATAACTTAGGGTTATTTAATTAAATAAGAGGACTTAGGGATTAAATTAAATAACTTGATGTATTTAATTTAATAAGACAAAATGTTAGCATGGAATGGGATAAATTAACTGGGTTAAATTGATTAGGTTAATAGATGCAAATGATGCAATTAATTAAATAGGTAGGCTAATTTAAGCAATTAAGCGAAAAGATGATGGTTTTTAAGAGGAAATGATGTTAGTATACCTAATTCAAGTGCATGATATCATTCAGGATATTTTTAGTATCTACAATATGTATCTATCTATATATTGATCTATATATCTATCTATAGGTTTATATATTGATCTATATATCTATATATCTATCCATCTATCTATATATCTAGTGTAATACCCCTCATACTATTTAGACTTATTATTTTCTATGCTTTAACTTGATACGTTGATATTATGATGATACTATTATTGTTTGATTTGGTTGGTTTGACGTTTGATGTTGTTATATTTTTTCCTTTAGTGGACATGATCATTTGATATGACATTATGGTTGGTTATGTTAGTTGACTTTCAGAATTATATTATGATGCAGTGATTTAATAAATTATGTCATGAGATGAATTGTTAAGTTTAGAAATGTTAGTTCATCATTGATATTGTAATTGTTAGAATAGATTAGGTGAGAGGACAGTGTAGCATCACTCGTTCACGAGTGCCCTGCTACACTGCAATTCCTTCTCACGATAGGATGTTTGATTATATATATACATGTGCTACTTGATGTTTATTTGGATGCAGGATTGCAGGAATAAGTCTCGATTCCACCTGCTTCTGCAGGACAGGGCGAGCAATAAATTAACCCAATGGGTAAAAATGTTGAAAAAAGGAGTAGGTTTGGAAGTGTCCCCGTCCCAAGTCCGTCGTTTGTTGTGAGTCGTCGTGTCATGACTAAAGTTTTGTCCTTGTCGTTGTGTAGTTAATTGTTGAGTTTTTATTTAATTTATGGTTAGTGTTTAATTAATTAATCTTATTTGATAAGATAATTAATTAAAGTTGTCTTGCTGTTTTGATTTAATTGTGAGTTAGTAAATAGTTAAATTTAAATTTATTGTAAATTAAAATGTATTTAATTAATTAAAATTTAAGAAATTAAATTAAATGAACATTGTTGAAGATAATTAGATATTATCTTTTTTTTATTAATATTAAATTAGAAAAATTATGTGCAGATAATATCTGATTAAATAAATTATTTTAATTAAAAATTATAGATAAGTTGTGCTTTTAAAAGCTGGGAAAAGGACCAATAAGAAAGGAGGATTTTTGAGAAAAGAAAGCGGAAGAGCTTTATTGAATCTTTATTTTGATTTATTATTTTTATGAAGAGATTATTCACACATAGGAGTTTTCTCTTGGTTTTTGGGATCTGGAAATAAAAATAAAAGGAAAAATAGTTTTGTTGGGGTGTTTTCTGGGTAAAATTATTGTGGTTTTGGAAGAAAAGATAGATTCAGAAGAACGTTGAAGGCCGAAGATCGAGAAAAGAGCTAAAGGCAGGAAGTCGAGAAGAGGATTCAGAAAGGATTCTTCATCGAACGAAGGACTCCAGGTTTTATTTTGTTAATTTATTACTATTTTATTGTTCTGTAAATAAAATCTAGTTGTTGAGTTTGAAAATCCATTCCTCTTTCTCTTTCGAAAATGACTCTGTGAATTGAAAACTTGTCTGTATTTAAGCCCTCGAATCCTCTGTAGAAAAAACTATAAGTAAAACCCTTTAAAATTTATTCAATAAAATTTGGTTGTGAAGATTTTTGTTTTGAAATAAAAATCATTGTTATTATGGATTTAATTTATTTGCTTGATTTATTTTATATCTGGTATGATGAGCTGATTGTTTATATTATTTATTCTATAAGTTGAGTAAATATATATATATATATATATACGCCTACTTATATAAATATATGTATTGTTACAAATTAAACAAAACAAAAATATGTGTACTATATATTATATCTGTTATTTATTTTAAAGAAAAATCTACACTAGTGTATTTCTTGGAATAAAATATAACTGTGAAAATTTATGTGTCTGAATTTCGTACTTATACTACAGTATAGGATTAAAATATATCAAAATAAAAATAAATAAAAATTATATATATTAATATATTGGTTAAATTTGTGAAAAGATTTTATAAAATGAATTTGCTCAAACAAATTCGTGCTACAAATTTTCATGTTTTTATTTTGAAAACGAAATTTAAATTAAATTAAATTGTATTGAATTAAAATTTAGTTAAAAAAAAAACATATAAAATTTTATTGGTGAGTGGACGGCCTACCACCCACTAGATACAGTCATGGACACAACACCTGACTGCTACGCAGTCATGGGGCTGCCCATTGGGAGGTACGCACCACCAAAAGGGCTGCGCTGTTTTTTTTAAAAGCAGGTTTAAAATTTAAAATTCTTTTTTTGTTTTATGCGTTTGTTTTTATAATATGTATTATATATATTAATATATATATTTTATATTATTTAAATATATATATATATATATATTAATTATATTATATATTATTTTGTATATATAGATTAATGTTTATAAATATATATTATATATATTATTTGTTAATTTTTATAATAAGATTTAAAAAGTAGGATTTTTGATAGATGTTTTTTTTTAATTTATTATATATATATATATATCTGTGTGTGTGTGTGTGTACGCATATATATATATATACCATGAGTATGTATGTTGGAATTATAAACTTAATATGATAATTTTTACAAGTTATTATAATATAGTGAGATTGAGAAGATTATGAATAAGCTATGTGATTATAAATAAATTGAATAGTGCAATGTTATAGTATAGGTTTGTAAATTAGAAATAAATTGTGCTTTGAATTTTATCGAACTTTCTTGATATGTTGATTTACGATTTTGGTGAAGTTTATTGAGTTGTTGGCGTTGTTCTATGATTTTCTCACTCTCGAGATTATTTATTTTATTTTATTTTAGTTGATTTTCTTTGAATAGGGTTTAGGACATGTGGAAAACCCTAGAGTTAACTTTTCCAGTTATAGGAACCTAATTTGTGTTTAGGACTTCCAGAGGTGGGGACACTGTTGTTTATTTTTGATCTTGTAATTTGATGTTGTTCTTATGTTCTGGTTTTGGTTAATGTACATTTGGACTGTACCGTTTGTGAACGTTATACGTATGATTTTGGGCGAGAGGGTTGTGCCTCACGGTTGATCCATTGTTGGTTCAGTTTTGCTTGTGATACAATCCTTTGGTAATTGGATATTTTGTGTTTGAGTGTCTAGAGAGAGTGACTCTAGTGGGGGCCGGTGCACAAAGGGGCTGTCAGGGTAACCCACGTAGAGTTGTATTAATCAGAGATAACCTAAGTATTAAACCATGGGTGGGATTAAACACTAATAAGATAATTGTGAAGCCTCGTCCACCTGTTAGTGCTGTCACAGACTAAAGGGGACCGAGAAGGCCGTGGTTGGCAAGGTCGTTGCCTTGTCTTCACGAAAGGTTAACGACTTCGCATGAGTAACCCTATGGAGCGGCGCCTTGAGATAGGCTATCAGGAGAACCATAGATGGAGGTGGCACCTTTACTTGGTTGTCTAGAGAATCCATGTAGAGATGGAGGCGGCACCTTGTGATAGGATGTCTAGATAATTCATGTGAGACCATGCGATGACACTCTCATCTAACATTCTATTTGTGTTGATTTACCGAAGTCCTCTGGAAGTGATTTATTGATTTGTCTTTGGTTATTGTTGGAAGTAGTCCTTGATATTATGTCTTGAGTTCGTTGATGTTGTGACTGTGATTTGTTGTTATGTTCAAAAGTGATTTGTTGTTGTGCCTTTTGGATTTATCTTTGTTTAGTTATCTTTGTGGTCTTTGGTGTTAAGTTGTCTGTCTGGAGTTAGTATTGAACGTGCTTGGTCGGGGATCCTTCCTTGTCTACTCCTAGCACGGGGGTGGTTGGGTGGAATGTGCTTCGCACCTCGTTGGGTTCCCTTTTAGTTGTAGATGTATCTTTTATTGCAGGGTTTTGGTGGATGTTGATGATCCAGTAATTCTTTGTACCAGATGTATGTTATACTTCAGATGTAATGTATTCATTGATGTATTGTCTCACACGTGTGTTGGGATGACCTTGTTGTAATTGTATATGTGGATTATTGAGATGTATTTTTAGTCAATTGTATTTTACTATCATTTGGATGTAATGTATATTTAGGCCATGTATTTATTTAGGAACGATCATTTGTAATAGTTGTGTTAAGTTGTGTTATATCTGTGGTAATATAAATGCTTCATATCTTTATAGTATCTTTCGTTGTCATATGTACATATGTTATGAATATGGTTATTGGTTAATAGATATTTTAAATGATGAAATGGGAATGAATGGATTTATGTAACTGTTTAATTATGGTTTAATCTGTTATCGTTGTTATGGGTTAGAATAGTAATGTCACCTCGTGTACCCCAATGGAATTAGTCATGCAACTTAATACATTGTTATATTGGAATACTTAAATACAATCTTATGTTCTTTTAAAAAAAAAATTGTTCTGTTATTATTAGTTCCTTTGGGGTTTGCACGGCGGGGCGTTACATCTAGTTCCATCTATCTATCTATATATGTATTTATACATGTATCTATCTATCTATCTATCTATATATATATATATATATATATATATATATATATATATGACTTTAAAATGAAACATACATACATATACCTAAACATACAAATGAATGAAATAAAATTAGTCTGAGTTAATTATATCTCTCATATTTAAAAAATGTTATTATGGACTAAGTAAACCAAATCTAATTATATATGTCATTATGGAGTTAATAAACTAAGTTAACTTTTGGTAAACAAGATTGAATTTAGCAAAGTGATATATCTATATATATCTAGTTCGGCCTTTCTATCTAAATATGTATATATTTTCCCATCTAATTATCTATCTATATGACTTACAAAATCAAACAAGACAAAAAATTTGTAACTATCTTGGACCGAATTTATATATACATATCTATATGACTAAAATGAAGACCAAATTACAACAAAGATATGACTACATATCTATATATCTATCTATCTATTTATCTATCAATATATTTATCTTTCTATCTATCTACCTATATATTATGTATATGTATTAATCTATATATCTATCTATATTTCTATATATCGATCTATATATCTATATATCTATCTATATATGTATCTATCTTTATATCTAGTTTGGTATATCTATCTATATATATGAATTAAAGAATGAAACACACATACATATACCTAAACATGCATACATACATGTAAATATACCTAAACATACAAATGGATGAAAGGAAAATTAGTCTGAGTTAATTATATTTGTCATATTTAAAAATGTTATTATGGACTAAGTTAACCAAATCTAATTATATATGTCATTATGGAGTTAATAAACTAAGTTAAATTTTGGGAAACAAGATTGAATTATATATATATATTTATATATATATATATATAGAGAGAGAGAGAGAGAGATCTACATATCTATATATCTATGTATCTATCTATATATAGATCTATCTATCTATCTATCTATCTATCTATCTATCGATCTATCTATTTATCTATCTATCTATCTATCTATCTATCTATCTATCTATCTATCTATCTATTTATCTATGTATATGTTTATATATCAATCTATATATCTATATATCTATCCATATATTTATCTATCTATATATCTAGTTTGATCTATCTATCTATATACATATCTATATATATCTATCTATCTATCTATCTATATATTTATAAATGACTTAAAAATGAAACATACATACATATACCTAAACATACAAATGAATGAAATAAAATTAGTTTAAATTAACTATCTCATATTTAAAAATATTATTATGGACTAAGTAAACCAAATCTAATTATAATATATGTCATTATGGAGTTAATAAACCAAGTTAACTTTTAGGAAACAAGATTGAATTTAGAAAAGTGATATATCTATCTATATATCTATTTGGGCCTATCTATCTAAAAATGTATGTATTTTACCATCTATATATCTATCTATCTATATGGCTCTAGGAAAATTCACCACCAACAATTCACTGTCAAAAAATTCATTGTCAACAATTCACCACGGGAAAATTCACGGCCATGACAAATTCACCTCAAGGAAAATTCACCAACAACAATTCACCACCACGAAAAAATTCATTGCATTAAAATTTTGTGATTAATTTTTTGTGGTGGTGAATTTGTCTTGAGGTGAATTTGTCATGGCAGTGAATTTTCCCGCAGTGAATTTTTTGATGATGAATTACTAGTGGTGAATTTTCATAATGCCCTATCTATATATCCATATATATGACTTACAAAATGAAATAAGATAGAACTTTTCTAACTATCAAACAATCAACCATCCAAATAGGCAATTAATGAACACGTTGGACCAATTGGAACATAACACGTGGAAAATATAATCTAGCTAACTGAAAAAAAAATTGGCATGTCAACGAAGGCTTGTCTAAAGTGGAAACCATTTTTATTTGTTTCTAGTCCACGTGGACCTTCAAAGGTAGGGTGCTCCACTATGGGATTCTCTCCCTAATGGAGGCCTTTGACATCCTATTTTCAACAATAACTTGAGTATTGTTAACCTTGCACCTCCAATAGAGGTTATAATTTTCAAAATAACCCTCTTGTGGAGACTTGTATTTGCAATTGATCCCAAAACAAAAAATGTATTACTACATCAATTTCCATGCCAAACAACAGAATTCATCACCAATTCCTTGCTGAGTATATCATAGTCCTTGATCTTGAAGGAGGAATTAGTAAATTTAGACCTTTGTTAGAAACAATGTGCTGGATATATCAATTAAGATAATAAACAAGATATAATTTGGCAAAGTGTTAGACTAAATATATATATATATATATATATATATAATTAAAATGAAGAAAAAATTAAAACAAAGGTATGAGTACATATCTATCTATCTATATACCTATCTATCTATATATCTATCTAAGTATCTATATTATGTGATTGAATTGTATAAAAAATAAGAACAATGGGATAAAATAAAATAAGTCAGACTTACGTACATTTTCCATCTATATATATTATAGATAGATAGATATATAGATAGGTATAGATAGAAATATAGATAGATAGATAGATAGATATGTATATAAATATGTGACCTAAAAATTGAATCAAGATAGAATTTGGATAACTAACATACTGAAGAAACCAACACATTAAATATTACTGAAAACCCATTAAATAAGTCATAGTGATGCTTGAACAAAACCATGTTTTTCCTTGTAAAAGAAATCGTGTTTATGAACAAAAAATTTGGAAGTGTTCATAAACACCTTAGGGGCCATAAAATTCATTGAATACAATCTAGAAGCACCCACAAAGCAAGAGAACCTTCAAACTACGAAAAACTGCAAACACTTTAAATATTCATTTCAGAAGCATTGACAAAATAACATAACCTTCAAGTGACCAAACACAGATTTTATACCTTACAAATCAAACAAATTTTTCAACGAAAGAAGCAACAACAAACACAAGACAATGGTACATCCTTAGTGAGGTTAAAAACCTCACTTGGGTTGAATAGAGGTTGTCGAGGATGCAACTTGTTGTAGTAATCTTTATGCTCCATTTGTCTAGCTAAAACATGTGAGAACAATTGAAATGAGGTAGCATGCAATTCAGGTAGTAGTGTTTACCTTACGAGAGAAAGTCAAGTAGTAGTATATACCTTACAAGAGTAAGTTACCATCACCAAGTGTTTGAAGAAAGAACGAGTAGTGGTGCCAAAGGTTAGTTGCAGAGCGTGGAGCCGAACATGTATCGGTGCCTAAGGCAACAAATACTCCAAAAGATGTATGTAGGAAAGGGGTGAAATGGAGTGGGTTGTGCGAGGTTTTGGATCATTGGATTATCTAAGGCTTTGAAATTGTGCACCATTCAAGTAGAGTAAACAAGACATAATTTGGCTAATTGTTAGATCAAATATACCAACATATGTATAATATTGAAATGAAGAACACATTAAAATAAAGAGATGACTATATATATGTTGATAGATATACATCAATACATAGATATATAGAAAGATATATATATATATATATATGTATATATATATATATGTATATATATATATGTATGTATATATGTATATATATGTATATATGTACATGGATATATACATATATAGTAATCTATATGTTATAATTTGTCATTTGTTTGAGTCATATTGTATGGACCTGACAATTCGGTTGTGAGATTAAATCTTTAACAACAACCACCAAACCATTAGAAGTAAGCTATAAAATCAAATCCAAAACAATGAAGCACAAATGAGCATAAAAGAAATTGAGTAAAAACAAGCAAAGAAAAGTATACCTTTATTCCATCATTGGTTGACCTTCATTGCTCTTCTCTTCCTTTCTTTTTGAAATATAAAGTGTTGCTCTCAGATTTTGGAGTGCAAAATGATTGGCTCAAGACGATAACTTCAACAAAGATTCAAAGATGGTGGATAGAGAAAAAGAGAGTTCAAAGATCAAATTTATAGACGAGAAGATGGTGAAATGAATGAACCAGATCAAAAATAAAATGAATGGTTGAGATCAAATGAGACAACTTCATGAGAAAATTGCTCATTTTTTAATTCAAAATTAGGGAAAATTGATTGCAGAAATCAATGGGAGCAGAAGAAAAATTAATGGGTGGAAGAAGATTTTGAAATTAGTGGAAGATTATAATAGTTCAGATTTTGAAATTAATGGGAGATGAAAGAGTTAGATTTCAAAATTCATGGAAATTTGTAAGAGTTAAATTTTGAAAATAAATAAATAATTAATTAATTAAATTAAAAAAATTGATTAATTATAGAGGAACATTAGGTTAATGGGATTAAATAAATTAAAATATTTATTTAATCAAAGACAATGTTAGCTAGGGATTAAATAATTATTGTTTCAAATGAATGATGAAATGAAAAACATTAGTTCAATTAAATAATGAAAATTATTTAATTGTGAGCATGTGAAGAAGAAGATGAAGATTAGGATTTAGATGGAAAATTAGTTAGAAAATGATTTCGCAGACTTGAGACAATTTTAAGTTTCTACATTTTACCCCTCTTTGAGACAATGTGATTTTTAGCATTGTCTCAAAGAAAAATTAAGAAAATTTTGAATCAAGTCTTGTATGAATGGAAACAAGATTATGATGCCCCCTCAAGAAATCTAGTAAGAAATCTCAAAAATTGAGTTGAATTTACTAATAAGATGGAAGAAAAGGTTATTAGGAAGTGAAGAATGATTAGCTAGACCGATATCAGATGTGGAGAAGATTGGTTGATCAGGATAGAATGGATCAAAGAAATAGTAGCTAGAAGAAAAGGTTAGTAAGAAAGGAAGAATAGTTAGTAAGATGAATGGATTCAGAAATGGAGTGATGAATAAGTCGCATTGAGCTTGATAAGTGCACAAATATCATCATTGAGCATTTTTATTTTGCAAGGGGATGACATACATTGAGGTATAGAAAGACCATGGTGTGAAATGTGATCCCTTTGTGTAGATAGACACATTGTAGACAAGGAATGTCATGACTCATAGTAGGAATTTAATTTCCTCAACAATATTTTCAAGACAAACCACAAACAAAAATCAAAGAGAAAAAGTCATGATCCATCCTTGCTCCTCTAACCACTTTTGGATATCCTCGAGTAGCATAGGAACATGATAACAAAGAAATCAGATAAAAGATAAGACATACTAGACCAAACGAGTCAAAAACCATTTAGATCCTCTTGCTAAAGACATAGAATGATAGAAAGAGTGTTTGGTTTTAGGAATGAAGCACCTTGTATAAGACAAATGGTCTGGTTCCAAGGAATGCGACAACCTGTATAAGACAAAAGACCATAGATAAAGACAGATGATAAAGACAAGAAATTGATCAAATAGGCATAGAGACTAACTTGATAGTTTGTCTATTATTGCATGATTTGTTAAGCTCAGTGTTTTGTGATAGCTATTTTGTTTGTGTCTAGTCAAAGTGTCAATTTAGCAAAGAGAATTTATTATGGAAGGTGGATAGTTGATGGGTTTAAATCTTAATGGATTGTGTACAACTTATTATGGAAGTTGGATTACTTATTATGGAAGGTATACTATAAAGATCATAACAAATGCATGTAAAAGATACACACAAGCAAGTATGCACAAGGATACCAAGACAAACATGATACTGCCCCTAGTCAAGATGAAAACCAATTGTTTGGTTGATGATAGGTTGATGATTGATTGATAATTGATAGGTTGATTGATGATTGATTGATAGATATGGGAAGGAAACATCCCAAAACAATGTGAGGATGGGGAAAGACATATCCTGCTAATGATAATGTGACTAACAGATCAAGGTTTGTAGCAAGGTTGGGAACAAAACCAAGAAATGTTTTGGATGACACACTATATTGCATAGCAATTTTGCATGGATTAGGATTGTTGCATTTGGATGGACTAACCTTAGGAAAAAATGGGATATGGATGGATGTTGGATAAGTGGATTTGAAGCTTAGGACCAATGACAAGGGAAAACCAAGTCTTTTGATATGGATGAAAGGATAACAGATTGCTTTGGTAAAGGATAGGAGACATGAGGATTATAGGATAGAGGAATTAGTATATGATATCTACGGACTATGTCGCATAGGAATAATTTATTCTCTCTGAGATAAGGGGTTGGATAGAATTATGTATGAAATTACATGATGTTTAATGGATATCATATGACCAAAGGATTGACATGTTAAGAGTTTTCCCAAAGCATGATTTATGTTTATGCCCCAATCATTATCAAGATCAAGGTGAGTAGGGAATATGGATTGGATGGATGGATGGATGGATGGATGGAAATGTCTTGAGAAAGGCATGGTAGATGAGACAATTTTCCCCCAAGTGTAATGGTCTACATATATAATTGTTTTTGCACATGACACATGTTTGCCAAGTTTTCATCATGGTACTTATCCAAAGCACCACCGAAGTGGTTTTCACTATTGGATGATTTTTTTCTCTTTACTATTTTTTTCTTTTCTTTTTCAATTTTTATTTTTATGTTTTGATGTCATACAAGACACCTATTTGCTAGGTTTTCATCAAGGTGATGATTTTTTTTCTTTTTTTCTTTTTTATTTTTTGTATTTTTTCTAGATGGCCTTGATGTTTTAGCTAATAACTAAGTATTTTGAATCCTTTAACAGTGATGATGTAGAGACTGATGCCATGATATGCCAATAATGACCTTTATGAAGTAGTTGCCTTGTTAGGATCATGGCACTTTCATATAACTGATGGACGTCATCATGATCCTTTCTAATACTAGGGTTGGCTTTATCAAAATATGTATATCATAATAAAGTGCCATGAGAGTCCTTAAGATAAAGAGTTGTCAAAATGCGACAGATTTGTGAAGTAGGATTTTTAGACTTTAGGCAAGATGTTGGATTATGATGGATGATGGTAGATGTGGATGAATTGTTTGGAAGTTTGGATGTAGCAATTTTTATTTCCCAAACTTGGGATGATGAATGATGGAGTTTAGATTTTAGATTGGGATAGTTTTTGGAACCAACATTTTTATATGCCTTGTGTGATGACCATTTTGAAGGAGTTGGACATTTGTTATATGTGGGAGACCTCTTTTCTTGTGGCTCCACATTTTGATTGACTTTTGGATTTGGAATTATTTTCTTTGCTTGATCCATTTTTCTTTGGGATCCATTTTAACGTCATTTGTTCACATGCATTTTTTCTTGATTCAATGGCCTTTGACATCTAATTTTGAACTTTGTATTTGTAATAATTTTTTTTTGAAGGTTCCAATTGGTAGGTTTAATTATTTTGGAATGATGGTTTATGGTGTGGATGGGAGGAGTGTTGGTAGCAACCTTATGGTAAGAACTACTCATGGCCCCCATTTTGATGTTTGTATCAGATAAAGTTTCCCCCAATATCATGGAGGTATCACTAACATCATTTGATGTGTTAATTGAAGAATAAACAAGACCTTGATGTCAAAGATTTGCATGAAACTATATTGGTTCTAGAATGCCTTGCTCATGTACGCCTAATCCTCTTCCTTGATACTGCATGCTTTGAAATATCTTATTTGCAATGGGGTATTTGTTATTTTGGAAGCAAGATGCTAACCCATCGTTATTTAGCTAGAAACCATTAATGATTGGCATTTTCTCATTTGCAAGAAATCCTACTTTGATAAAAGTGGATGACCCTTGTTTATAGGATCTTGTGGCTTTATCCTTTGTCATGCTTATTTTTTCTTGATCATTTGGAATGTCAATTTGATCCATGGTAGCTTCTATATCTTCTTATTTAATTTGATCCATGGTAGCTTCTATATCTTCTTGTTTGATTTGATCCATGCCATTTATTTGATCCACATCGTTTATGGTGTGGATGGGAGGAGTGTTGGTAGCAACCTTATGGTAAGAACTACTCATGGCCCCCATTTTGATGTTTGTATTGGATAAAGTTTCCCCAATATCATGGAGGTATCACTAACATCATTTGATGTGTTAATTGAAGAATAAACAAGACCTTGATGTCAAATATTTTCATGAAACTATATTGGTTCTAGAATGCCTTGCTCATGTACACCTAATCCTCTTCCTTGATACTGCATGCTCTAAAATATCTTATTTGCAATGGGGTATTTGTTATTTTGGAAGCAAGATGCTAACCCATCGTTATTTAACTAGAAACCATTAATGATTGGTATTTTCTCATTTGCAAGAAATCCTACTTTGATAAAAGTGGACGACCCTAGTTTATAGGATCTTGTGGCTTTATCCTTTGTCATGCTTGTTTTTTCTTGATCATTTGGAATGTCAATTTGATCCATGGTAGCTTCTATATCTTCTTATTTAATTTGATCCATGGTAGCTTCTATATCTTCTTATTTGATTTGATCCATGCCATTTATTTGATTATCTATGTGTCTAAGGGAGACAAGCGTCTCATCTTGGGAAATGGAGGTGATTGGAGTTTGGATAGGGTCAAGAACGATTTCATGATCATGGATGGTATAAAGGTAGATGAGGGAATCACCTTGGATTTATTGATCAATGGTAGGATCTTGATCAAAGATAGGCTCATCTTGGATGTCATGATTAGGAATAAGATCTAGATCAAAGCTTGGATTATCATGGATATCATGAGCATATAGAAGGGTTTCTTGGATAAAATCAAGGATAAGATCGTGATCAAGGATTGGATTATCATGGATTCTATGAATAGGATATTGATCAAGGATTGATTTAACTTGCATATCATAATGATCTATAGGGAATTTTTGGGTAACTTGATCTTAATTTGTCTTGGGGTTTATTTCATCATGCTTTAGACCTTTCTCTTGACATAGATCCAATGGTTTAGGCAATGGAATGTTATCTTGGAAAATGATAGGATTTTCTTGAGTGGATTCAAGATTTTGGATATGAAGCTCTTGAGTTAACTTGATAGGTGATGGAGGGCATGATGGTGGAAGAGGGTTGGATGGTGTAGGATTAGCAATATGATGGGATTTTCCAACTTTATTTTGAGGAAAATCCTTTTCTAGTAGTCCTCAAAGATCATTACTAGATTTGTTTTTATTGGATGGAATTATGGATCAAGATGGAGTGTATTGCAATGGTTTAGTGGATAGAGGATTATGAGAAGATGTGGGGGATATAATAATAGGTTTTGATGAAGGGGATGATAATTTTTGATATTCATGAGAGATAGGGATTTGCGATATGGTTTGGTGTTAAGGAAGGATTTAGATGGAAGATTGGTTTCCCTTGTCAAGGTTAGGATAAGGATGACTAATGGATGTTGGTTGGGGATCAATGGTATGGATTGTGTTAGTTGATTGTTGATATTACGTGTAGATAGATGGATGACCAGGGCTCATAGGTTGTTTCACTATGGTAGAGGCATCAAAACCTATGGGAATCCTAGCTCCTTTTCGTACAAGTTTTAAAAGGTATTTGGTGGGATCTTTGGCCATGACTGCCAACATTAACTTTAGAAACCTAGGATCCTTTTATGCTTATTTGAGATCTTGTTAACTTTGTTCTTCCTGATAATCAATCTAGTTCTCACCATCGTTAGGGGGTAAGGTATATTCTGGTTCGTAATTGGGTTGGGTTGTTCCAAGGGTTGTTGGTATGAAGGGTCGATAGATAGGTTACTATGGATTGTGGCTTGTTGGTATGAAGATTTGACAGATAAGTCATAGAGCATGTGACATTCAACTTGACTAGAAAGAAGATCAAGGTAAAATGAAGACATGGTCATGAATTTTGATTAAGATTAAAAATGGGATGGTTTGGATGGGTAAGTAGGTGGAAAATTCTAAACTATAGCAAGAAATTAGGATAAGAAATCAAAGACTTTTTTTTCAATTTTTTTGGATTTTTGGTTTTTTAAATGATTATGCAAATGAAGGATGAGATATGGTGTATGATTATGGATTTTGAATGTTTAAGGATAGGGATGATGAATGGTATACAAATATAGATTTTAACCTTGAAAGATAATGATTAACCAAAGTAATCAAAAGGGATATCTAGATCTCTGAAAGATGAAAGGAAGATAGTAGATATGAGTTAACCTTAAACTAGAATTATGAGTTTAAAGCCAATTGTTGAGGAAGAGATGAAAATATGGGAGATCAAAACACCCAAAGGATAACTAAAGTTGAATCAAAATCTAACTAAGGTAAAATCGATGGAGGGATGATAAATGAATGAAAATGACATGGTGAAAAGTGTTAGTTTTAAACAAAAAATGCAAATAAGTAGAATTACAACACACAGATTAAAGAACACAATAATTTACCCTGGGAAAACACTCCTACTCGAGGGAGAAAAACCCAACAAAAGATCTCTTATATATTAGATGAATAAAGGAAAAAATCTACTTACAAATCAGGCCCTACATAAGGCTGAATTTAATACAATGAATAGTAACACTTGTCCTTGATGCAAAAATACAAATGAATATGCTTCTCCTTGAAATCAGCTTTGTTACTACAAAATGGTGATCTGCTGCTTGAAGTGCAAACTTCTTAGAAATGTGAATTGAAAATGAGAGTGAATTGATGTTAAAATGAGAGGACTTCACCTCCCTTATATACAATGCTAGGCGACCTCTTCTCTAGGCTGACCCTAGAAAAAATAATATTATTTGAAAATCAAAAGGCTGAATTGCCTTGGAGATTATTTATTTAATTTTTCTTTTGGAGAAAATATCTCCCACTGCTATAAACATTAACACTCCCTCTTAGCTAGGGAGGTATTTTCCAGATATCCTCATCATGGAGTCTCTCGACATGATGCCCACAATGGCTACACCCATTTGTGGAAAACCACATCTCAGTCTCAAAGATGTACAAGAGTTTATCATGGAGTCTCTCAATGTGATGTCATCATGGAGTCTCTCAACATGACGTCCACCATGGCTACTCCCATGTGTGGAAAGAAACACATGTACAAGTGTTCATCACAGAGTCTCTCAATGTGATGTCGTTATGGAGTCTCTCAACATGACATCCACAATAGCTACTCCCATGTGTGGAAAGAAACACAAGTATAAGGGTTCATCACAGAGTCTCTCAACGTGATGTCGTCATGGAGTCTCTCAACATGACGTCCACCATGGCTACTCCCATGTGTGGAAAGAAACACATCTCCATCTCAAAGATGTACGAGGGCTTTTACCTCATATTTCTCTGTCTCAGAGAAATATGCATTATAGCAAGGCTCACTAATGTTGAGTCTCCCTCTCAGCAAGGGTGACATTCTCCACTACTCCAAGCTTCTCTCAGAAATATGCAAAATTCACTTTGGAAAGAGGCTTGGTGAGAATATCAACTGTCTGATCATTAGTGCAAATGTACTTGAGTTG
This sequence comes from Sequoia sempervirens, assembly GCA_007258455.2. NCBI lineage: Eukaryota > Viridiplantae > Streptophyta > Pinopsida > Cupressales > Cupressaceae > Sequoia > Sequoia sempervirens. The sequence continues at coordinate 136,107,305 of VDFB02353493.1, forward strand.
AATTGCTTTCCTCAGCACCATGTCTTTGATGTAGTGATACTTGATCTCCACATGCTTTGTCCTATCATGAAATTCAGGATTCACTGAGAGCTTCACATAGCTTTAATTATCACAATGAATCACAGTCAACTCCAATGTTTGACCAACACAATCTTGCAAGGAGATTTTGAAGCCACACTGCTTCTCGAGCTGCGACACATGCTACAATATATTCAACCTCTATAGTGCTTAGTGCCACAGAAGTTTGCTTCCTACTACACCAAGAAATCATGGAAGACCCCAAACTGAAGAAACATCTAGAGGTGCTCTTCCTATTAGTTACACTCTCGGCCCAATCAGAATCAGAATAGCCTTATAACTTCAGATCTTCATTGGAAGAATATCTCAAGCCATATCCCATAGTGCCATGCAAGTATCTCAAAATATGCTTTGTTACAACTAGATGTATTTCTCTTGGCTCACACATGAATTGACTGAGAGCACTTACTGCATAACAAATTTTGGGTCTAGTGTTGACTCGATATATCAATGATCCAATCAATTGTCTATACATGGTGGGATCTACCAAATCTGAATCAGCTACTGAGTCACTCAACTTCTTCAAATTTGTCTCCATAGGTGTAGACATGGACTTGTAGTCCATCATTCCAAATCTCTTCAAGATGTCTATAGTTTATTTTCCTTGACTTAGAATAATCTCATTTAGTCTTTGTCACACTTCCAGTCCTAGGAAGTTATGCATAAGACCAAGATCCTTCATCTCAAACTCAGAGGTTAACTCTTTCATGCATTTGACAATGAGATACCCTGCTCCAGTGAGAAATAAATCATCAACATAAAGAACCAATATCAAAGCCTCACCATCAGCTATCTTGAAGTAAATATTGGAATCTGCATCATTCTCGGAGAATCCCAAGCTCATCAAATATCTATCAATCATTTCATACCATGCACGAGGTGCTTGCTTAAGGCTGTACAATGCCTTCTTTAATTTTCATACATGAGACTCCTTCCCATGAATCACAAAACCATCTGGCTACTCAATGTACACTTCTTCAATCACACTATTAAGAAATGCAGTCTTTACATCCATTTGATGTAACTTCTAGCCTTTAGCGAATGCAATAGCAATAATTGTCCTAATAGAAGTGTATCGAGCAACAGGAGAAAATGTATCCTCATAATCTATTCCCTCCTTCTAAGAGAATCCTCTTGCCACAAATCTCGCCTTGTGTTTCTCAATGTTGCCATTAGCTACATGCTTGATTTTCTAGAGCCATTTGGAAGACACTATCGATTTCCCTTCGGGTCTCAGAACAACATCCCATACATCATTCTTAATGATGGACTGATACTCTTCTATCATTGCATCTTTCCATACTTGCTGGTTAGATGTCGCTTCAAAACTAGAAGGCTCAGAATCAATGATGTGACTCATCAATGCTACATAACCTGGAAACTTCTGTAGTCTCTTGCTTTCCCTAAAGGTGCCTCGAGGAGCTGCATACTTTTTCTGCCTCTTGCATAGTTTTTTGAGCCCATAGAGGCCTCTTTTGACCTATGACAATGTCTTTAGGCCCATCATTTGGTTCTATAGGATCAACTGGATCAATAGTCTCGGTCAGTTCATTGGACTCCCTCTGAATGTTAAGAGTATGATTAGGGGATATGTCCATATCCTAAGAAGTCTCATGTTCTTCACTGTCTATCTCCATGTAAGACCCTTTAGATCTTTTGAAGGCTACTTCCTCTTCGAAGGATACATCCCTGCTGATCTCAATCTATTTCTACCCTAGAATATAAACTCTGTAGGCCTATGAAGACTCACTGTATCCCACGAATATACCCTTCTTGCCTGAAGGTTCTATCTTTGATCTTTTATCCTTGGGCACATGAATGAAAGAGGACAACCAATTTTTTTTAAATGACTAACCTCAGGTTTCACACCTATGAAGGCCTCTTCAGGAGTCATGTTTCCCAATATTCGATGAGGGATTCTGTTATGAACATACACGACAATTTTGGAAGCTTCTACCTATAGGAAGGTTTGTAAATCTTGATCATGAATCATAGCCTTGGCTGCCTCTACTATGGATCTGTTCTTTCTTTCAACAACTCCATTTTGCTGAGGGTTATACAGAACACATAACTCCCTCTTGATCCTTGCCTCAATGTAGAAATTATGAAAACTTCCAGAAGTGTATTCTCCTCCATTGTCTGATCTCAGAACTTTAATCCTTTTCCCAGACATGTTTTCAAGTTGAGCCTTGAATTCTTTGAATCTATCAATTACTTCTTCAGACTCCTTAGATTTCAAGATATAGATCCAAGTCTTTTGAGAATAATAAACAATGAAAATCACATAGTACCAAAATCCACTCAAAGATGCCACAAACATTGGTCCACATAAATCAGAATGAGCAAGATCTAAAATTCCCTTTGATCTACTATCACTACTATGAAAGGGACTCTTGATATTCTTACCAAGTGCACATCCTCTGCAAATTCCATTGTGCTCCAGACCAAGCTTAGGAAGACCAATAACCATCTTCTCCATGGATGGAAGGGCTTTGAAGTGTAAGTGAGCAAGTCTCCTATGCCATAGCTCACTCAAACTGATAGAGTTGTGCAATAAAGCCTGAACTAGACGAAATAATAATTTGTATAGGATCTCCTATCGAACGCCAATTACACGAGCTAATTTTATACTAGAGTTCTTAGGCCAAGCAAGAACTTTCCCTTTAGAAAAAGCAACCTTGTATCCTTTGTCCTCCAAAGCTGAAATGGAGACAAGATTTCTTTTGATCCCTGGTACAAAAAAAACATCACTCAAATGAAGAGGGATACCTGAATCTAGTTGGAAAGAAGTAGCCCCAACTCCCTTTACAGTATAACAAGCATCATCTCCAATTATCACTTACAAGTTAGTCTCTTTCTCTATTAAGTCTATAAGATGCTCTCTACATCCTGTAATGTGACGTGAAGCACCACTATCTATCAACCAAGTGTCACTGTCAATTGGAACATTGCTTGAAAGAGTGGAGATGAATAGAAATCCCCCTAAGTCATCTCTAGATTCCTTTTGAGGTGACACATCATCAAAATTTGTAGTAGAAGCATGCTACTTTGGCTTTGATATGCAATCTCGATCATAGTGACCATACTTGTCACACCTAAAACATTGAATGTGAGAGAGATCCTTCTTCTTCTTTGGTTCTGGAATAGAATCTGATTTTTCTATCTCTATTCCTCTTGAAATTGCCTCTTTTCCCTTCTCTTCCTTTTCTTCTGAAAGCATGTCCAACAAGGACATGACTTTCTTCATTATGAAAAATTTTCCCATTTCCTCTTGTTGCCAACTTGGACTCTTCTTGAATGCAATCGACTCGAAGATGATAAAACTTGGGAAACTTAGATCTCCCACTGATGCTTTGAATAAAACGATCCCAAGATTGAGGAAGACCATTCAGTGCCAACATAACCAGATCTCTATATTCAACTATGTCTCCAATAATGCATAACTGATCTCTCAAATCAAAAATCTTCATGAAGGAAATTATTGAATCTCCTTTAGCCATTTTTATATGATGGAGTTGTTGTCTCAACACAAGGGCTTTGTTGGTATTGTTGATCTCATACAATCCTTGTAGAGCCTTGAACATTTCTTTGGTTGTCTTCATCTTGGAGATAATTGGAACTAGATGATCCTTCAAGGAATCTATCATGATCTTCCTAGCCTTCATGCCATTTTTCTTCCATTGAATTTTCTCTGCATCATCAAATGGCGCAGGCACATCAATTTCCACGAAATCTAGAAGATCATTTTCTTCTAAGGCAATAAGAACTTTGAATTTCCAAGAGGTGAAATTTGATGCTCCATCAAGCCTATCTTTGACCTTGACTCTGTTCACCATCTTCAATTCTTTGATAGACTGCCCTAGATAAAGAGATGTCTTGACTACTTAAACAAATCTGATCGGATCTTTGCTTAAACCCACTCTGATACCATGTTAGTTTTAGACCAGAAATGCAAATAAGCAGAATTACAACACACATATTAAAGAACACAACTATTTACCTTGGGAAAAACCTCCTACTCGAGGGAAAAAAACCCAACAAAAGATCTCTTATATATTAGAAGAATAAGGCAGAAATTTGCTTACAAAGTAGGCCCTACACAGGGCCAAATTTAATACAATGGATAGTAACACCTCTCCTTGATGCAAAGATACAAATGAATATGCTTCTCCTTGAAATCTGATCTACTGCTACAAAATGGCGATCTGCTGCTTGAAGTGCAAACTTCTTAGAAATGCGAATTGAAAATGAGAATGAATTGATGTTAAAATGAGAGGACTTCACCTCCCTTATATACAATGCTAGGTGACCTCTTCTCTAGGTCGACCCTAGAAAAAAAAAATTATTTGAAAATCAAAAGGTTGACCTGCCTTGGAGATTATTTATTTAATTTTTCTTTTGGAGAAAATATCTCTTGTCGCTATAAACATTAACAAAAAGGGAAATAGACCAAAGTAACCACAAGGAAAGTCTAAAATCTCGAAAGGATGATGATCAAGAAAAAGGTAGACAAAGTCAAACCCTAACTAGACTGTTGAGATTAGGGCCAACTGTGGATAAGAGGATGACAAGACATGAGATTCAAGACTTCCAAGGATAACCAAGGTCTAATGATGGTTGGTTGATTTTCTAGTTTGAAATGCAAGGGTGGGTGTTTATGACATTGGATGAAAAACCTTAGTGTAAGGTAAATATAAGAAATCAAAGACTTTTTGGTTTTTGGTTTTTCAAATGTTTTTGGGTTTTGGGGATTTTTCATTTTTTTTTGGATTTTGGGATTTTTTGAATGTTATTGGGATTTGTTTTGGTTTTTGAAAGCCTATACTAATAAAAAGATAGAAGATTAAAAAATCTAAGGCTTAAGAAGGATAAAGTCCTCATTAGGTTTCAAATGGAGAGGTTTTACTCTAACAATAATAGACATGAAAAACACATGAACAAGCATAGCATTAATCAAGTGGGATTGTTAACTTAGTGTAGGCCCATCACACTAAAGGTGTTAATACAACAAGATCATTGTGAAACACTTCTCTTTCGAGAGCAGATAGCTAGAGGTCTAGTGGCACAAGCCCAATACTGCAAAAAACTCACCTTTCCTCTCTCCTTGGGAGGCTAAGAATTCCAACCAAAAGATTCTTATCTCCACTCAAGGGCATACATGGTGAGTAACTTCACGCATGATATTGAACGCTACACCACACGAAGCAACGACCGTAAGGTCTTAAACTAGGCTATACAAGATTTATAGGGGTATCCTCTATATGTCACAAAGGAACATGAGGCCTAATCCATGAATTTGAAAGTGTAAGAAAGTCAAACAACTAGGAGAAGAGGGTAACCCACCCTTCTCCTTCACTTCCCCAAGGTATAAAGTTCTTGGGGCTTAGCTCGAATGAAAAACTCACAACTTCTAAGAGGCATATCTTTTGATTCACCCCCCACTATTTATAATTTGTCAAAACACTGGAGTTGAGGGCATTCTCTATGGTGATGAAATCCCTAGATAGGCCCCCTAAAAAGAAAAAGAAAAAGTGGTATTTTTGATTCTCAAGATCACACAAATGTGCGAGAGAAGAGCATACACACATAATTTTTTGGGATTAAAAGATAGTTGTTCTTTAATTAACCAAATTGAAACGTGAATTGTTCATTTTAATCCCACAAAGAAATTGTTTGAAAAGACACACAAAACAAAAAAAGCACACAAAAAGTAAAATTGTCTTCTCAATTTTGTCCTACAAAACCAATTTTGTTAAAAGTTTTAATTTTTTTTGTCTTTGGCTTGCGAAAAAGGTGTTGCATCAAGTGGTTAGTGAAAAGACATAATAAAAATGGTTCAAATCAGAAAAAGCAATCACACCATTATAATTCTTTTGATTGAAAATT